>CM042141.1:53011362-53028862 GCA_023376005.1 Doryteuthis pealeii | reverse complement strand
AAAGCCAATGTTTTGTCAAAATTGAAGTCACGGTGAGATAAACAATTTAAAACGGATGTTAATACTGTTTTATTCCGAACAAATCATTTAATCTCCACAGGTAATATTTTAACACTACTGACTCGATTAAAAGAAATGAAGTTGTAGGTAAATCTCTATATGTCACGTGGCGGGATCTATTTGGAGTGCGTGTATGTAATTACGGTATGTAAGGGGCATGTAAGTTCTATACTTATCTAGTGTTCTACTTATCTCGGGACTGAATCCGATTGGTTCGCTGCAATTCTGGAACTGAGTAGCTGGGTCTGTCTGTGTCCGTTGTCTAATTTGGTTTTTGGGCTGGTATTTTCTTTGAGTCTGGAAATTACTCAGTATCTTTTGAGGAAGTACTTGTCTTGTACCGTTGATAGTTCTTAATAACGAACACAAAACTTTTTTTTTCAGAGATTATATATGTTATTTTATCCACAAGTAAATATTCCTTGGAGAACATACATTAATATTGCGTCTGTTCTCTTCAAACATTCAGTACAGACTGCCCAAACTTTTCACTCTTGTCATTCATCAGAAACCAACGGGTCACTCATTCACAAGCCATTCTTAATCTAATTAATTTCAGCATAGCGTCTTACTGAAATCTTGGATTTTCCACATCTCATTATTTTACAATATTGGATATTTCAATCGTATAGGTGTTTACCATGTTTGAATTCAGTTTTCCTGGAGGAAAAACCACAGTGCGGGACATTCTAAACACCCTACACTTTCAAACATTTCCTCGTGGAATGAGGAGTTTTTGTTACAAGGAAAAAGAAACATAAATAATATGGGGCATCTGTTAGAGAATACTAACATGGACTATATTTTATCATTCTTGAAAGAAATAAAGATATATTGAAATTGAAAATTATGAATCAGATAGGACATACATCTACAAAAATTACACTAGTACAGGAAACTTGTACCATATTTTGTCTCATGCTCTGACAGGTTTGGCGTTAAATAAACCACAGGGTTATTATACCATTACACAAACTAATCCAAACCAAACAAAACCAAATGAAGTTAATGAAAATTACTTATACTAATTTGAAGTTATTAGGAGCCTGAAACAATGAAAAATGTATCTAAATGATCCGTGTCGACATTAAATGACCTGAAAAGGGTTAGTATGCCGTAAAACAAACTTCTCGAAGACCAATCGTCATGCCAGGGTGAAAAAACCCAGTCTGCCTTATTTAGCCATACCTGGAGGACAGTGTGATACCTACCTTTCCCAAGATTAAGGAGTATCAGGGTAGAGTAATTGTTCGCAAGTTATTCTCGCAGATCCTTTACTTACCACCTTGGGTCACATCCTGAACGTGAAAAATGGGTTGGGTAAATACCTACTTTAATCATGCCTGAGCAATGTAATAAAACAATGTATTCATTTACTATCTATGCTTAGCAAAAGTTGACGTTGGTTCAAGTCTAATCAAGTAACTACATTTTTATAATTATTTCTTATCTCCGCTGTTTTGTGATATGGCAGAATTATTATGACTTAATTGATACGTAGCTTATTAAACATGTACGGTGAGTGTAGGTTAGATTCGAAACTAACAGTTTAAGGGGAAACGCAGGAAAAGTGGTTGAAACTTTTTCTAAAAGCCTGTGTTGAACTATCTTCCAGTTCACCAGTTGGAGCCGTGTTAATATAGATGCGAAATTCAGTTTTTGGCCAGGTAACGAGACGGACGGCTATGTCTTCTTTAGGCTAAGTAGCAAAATCTGCACGAGTTTGACATCTTTAAGAATACAAACCCTGAAAACATTTTAAATTTTATAAAAAAAGCAACCTTTTCACAAAATATAACAGAATATAACCAATTATCTCCATAGAACCACTACTTTAAAGTCTGAAATCCAAAATAACCTTTTTGGCATTAAATGACCCACAGAGGTTGATATGCCGTTAAACAAAACTCAAACTCAAACTCCACGAGTCTGACATGAATCTAGAACACTTAGGAAATAGATATGAGCTCTAAAAGGGTATTGCATCGGTAATCAAAACAAACTAACAACACGGGACGCCCATAATCTAGCCAGGAAGAATCAGTTTCAGAAAAAAAAAAAATGGAACCAGCCAAGATCAAAGATAGAAGATAGAGAATCGACAGATAGCAGTGACTACTAGATGATAGAATATGAGTATACGACCACGGGTACCTCACTATAATAAACTATATACAAAGATATAAGGTATTGCTATGCAACTTATGATTAGCTTTTGACAACATAGAATTAAAAGATCGAAAAGTAATACTCAATATTTTTAATAATGTCATGTGTTTCTTGGTTCAATCATAGGTAATTAAATACAAATAGGGTATAAGTAACAACCGAAAGAAGCAACTTCAATTATTAACTGTTTGTGTCTATTTTTTCTCTGTTTTCTTATTTCTTTCTTTTTTCCTTTTCCCCTTCGATTAATATCAGTTGTAACACTCAACACCCCTACAGAAAATTCTAAATCTGAATGAAAGTTTAAAGCTAAAATCAATGAACGTATGTCAATATTTAATGCGTAGTACACATAAAAGAGATCATAAATTAGCTTACACGTACACATATAGCAGCCTGTGTATATGTGTAGTTATTTTGAATACCTATATTTTTTTATACTGTTTATTTCGTTTATATTCGTTGGTCGTCTCAAGTTGAACTATGTTTCACACGACTACTTTGTTGATGCTAACGGCAAAAGATACACAGTAGAGTCTTTAGGTTTAGGTTCGTTCAAAATCTTGGAGTCTTCAATGATGTTGTCCAGAAAAAAAATTCCTCCAAAGGCTTTAGAATCTCAATAACAGCTGAGATTTCAGATTTAAACGGTCTTCACTTTTTTGCTCGGCAATATGGCCGCAGCATCTTATCGAACCTAAATATAGTCTGAAGTTTTATACGTCCTTAACATAACTACGCGAACAATATTTTGGTCTGGTGTATTTAATTTTAAAAAAAACACTATTTTTAATATATATTTATGGCATGAATTATTATTATTTGTGTTATGCAGAAAATAGTGGAATGTTGATATACTTATGTATGAATTGTAATTGATGTTTGTTTGTTTCTTTAACTTAAGATTTGTTATCAATCAGTTTAAAGTTTAAGGCGATATTGCTTGAATATTTTTGTGTTTTGAACAAGTCGAATTCTGCTGGTTTTGCGAAAATTTATTCCGGAAGAGAGTAACTTTTTCCTTAGAATTTTATGTTCTTTCTTGCATGTTATTAACATTTGATTTGTGTATCAGATTCAAGAAACCTTGTATTGATACTGACTGCAAGCAGTTAAATTTTATGTTCTCGTGATTAAAACTGAATTGTTTTTCTACGCTATATATATATTAGTATATATAATATATATATAACACATATAGTTTTTGTGTGTGTGTGTGTGTGATGTCTGTTTGTGTATATATGGTGCATGTGTATACTGTATCCCGGAGTGTGTGTTTGTTTATATTATGCATGTTTGTGTATAAATGTCTCCGTGTGTGTTTGTTATTTATATTCATGTGTATTGATTTGTGTGTTAGTGCGTGTGGTGGGTTCAAACAATCTATTTCAATCTATTTCTATTTATTCATATGCAAACTCCTAATAGCCTATTAGGTCATCCAGATGGAATACCATATAATCTAAAATATAATTACCAACCACGTTAATTAATGACTAGTTGCTGGTGCCGTGTTGAATACAAACATGCGAGAGGTTTTTAAGTGGGTAAATCTTGTATACAGAGACGATCTCTGTCCAAACCTATAAGTATTTTTAAATTGCAGTACTTCCCTGAAATATATAGAACAACTCCCTTAGACTAATATGTTTCATACAGTAAATATACCTTACATAAAAGAGGTTAGAGGCGTGGAGGTAAGAAACTCAGACGATAAATCGGTCTACTTTCGATCACGGCCTTTAAGCAGCTGTCTTGTCTGTCAGAGTGAGCATGAACGGCTAATAGAACTGTACGTGCATTACTGTATGTATGGATATTATGGATCATCTACGTCGCCGATTTTCGACGGTCATGGGGTTCATACACACAATCACCACACAGTGATTTGTTTATAGTGGGGAAACTGGGTTGGAACGCACTCCGCGCGTTTTGGGCACAGTCGATAGGAAAGAATTGGTGCATTCAAGGGTTGCCACAAACCAAATCAAACGACCGACCTCAGGATTTTTGAATTCAGAGTTATCCGTCTCCTACACGGTTACCTACCGCAAGGCTGAAGTTCCCAGTCTGCCCTAGTTAACCCATAGCTGGGGGGAGATATATGGATTCATACCTTTCCCAAAGGGTATTAGCGCTGTGTGATTGCCACCAACTTCGTCCTAGGAATTGAACTCGATCGAGAGACGAGTTCATTTTCCACGACTCTAACCACTTAGCCAACGCCCACGCGCCTCTCTCTCTCTCTCTCTCGCACTCTCTCACTCTCTCTCTCCTCTCTCATCTCTTCTCTCTCTATATATATATATATATATATATATATTATATATATATATATTATATTATAATAATTCACAGGCACATATAAGTAAAATCACGAGATACGCTATATTGTCGGTATCAACCAGACAGCGAAGGGAATCTGTCTCCTTTCCAACTAGCTCTAGACCAAGGAGATTGTTTTTTGCGTTTGAGGTGGAGAATCCACACCTACCATCTGCTGCTCACTTTAAACTTGCAACAGACCCCTGCGGTGAGTTGGCCAGTGTCGTATCGAACCAGAACCTTGCGATTCCTAGACAAGTGCACTATTTATTATGTTACAAGCACACATAAACATTCGATTAAAATAATAGAATTAGATTGTATAGATAAATGTCCATTGATCCTAATTCAAATTTGAGCCGGTCATTTTTACTAGATTTTAATTTTAAAAAAATCAATAAAAACTACGCCACTCTACGAAATAACATTATTATATTATAAGAATATTATTTTGTTTTTAACTGTTGTCTAGCTTTTGTATTTCCTGTTTTAAAAAAGACGTGAACAATGTTTGCAAAATGAATTCTGCTAGAATAATCGATATAAAAGATGAATATAGTAATTATAAAATTTTCCAGATAGGAGTATTAGTTTTATTATTTTACGTTATCTAATTCCGTACTTCTCTATTAATCAAAAATGGTTACCATGTATTGTTGCGTAGCGGCCTTCTTCGCTACTCTAAATCGTGTACGTTAGTACTGGGGTTTTCACTGTACCCAAAGCGATGTATGTTAGTAGTCAGCTACTACCGAAAACTGGACTTTAATAAACAACACATGGGTATAGTAGGAGATTTGACTTTATTTCTTCTTTTCGTCTGGTGAGTGGCGAGCGTTGACAATGACTACTACTGCTGCTGGGATGACTAGCGTTGGTGAGGTGGAGGGTAGCTGGTGGGTCCTGTAGCTGTTGGCTGCAATGGACCGTGAGCGTCTGTCGCTCACTTGTTCTCTGTCCGCTGTCTCCTGTCTGACTCTCTAACTGACCTGGGATCCCTGACTTGCTTTTAATATATATCAAACGCCTACGCGTTTTCTTTTGTTATCTTTATCAGCGGACGCAATCTATTCCGAATACCAATCCTTCTTGTTCGCTTTTACCCGGAAAAAGTCATTTGTTACACTTTTCGTCTTCTCCCCCTGGGTCTTCTCCCTGTCTCGATCCAACCGGAAGACCCTATTTCCGTTCACCTTCTTTTAAATAATTCAATATACAACAGTATTACATGAGTGATATAAATCCTTGTCAATGTTTAACACTGAGTGTGTGTGTATATATATATATATATATATATATATATATATATATATATATATATATATATATATATATATATATATATAAGAAAAATATGAACTATTCAAAAAAAGATTGTGAAGCCCAGGAGATGTAGAAAGCACCCGACATTAAGTGGAGAAAGTAAAAGACATGGGATGTTAGAATGGATTGGTGTTTTATTACTAGTGATCATTTCGACGCTATAACCATCGGTCATGCAGGCCTTCTTCCGGACACAGTTCTTGGATTGAATGATAAAATTATCTTACTGATGAGTGTATGTTGGTCGTGAATGGGAGATCACTGCTGCTGATGTGGGGAGAATGTTTTGGTAAGTAAGTAGAGGTCGTATATGGTGGTGCATAGTAGACATTGTGTCATGTGGTATGTGGGCATGGAAAAATTTGTCGACTGCGCGTGGGAGATGTTGGGTGTAGAATCTAGGACTTGTACGGGGTATTTTTATTTATTTATTTTTATCTCGTGTTGTTGTTTATATATATATAATATATATATATATATATATGTTATATATATATATATGATTATATATGTGTGTGTGTGTGTTTGTGTGTGTGTGTGTACATATATATATATATATATATATGTGTGTGTGTGTGTAGGGAGTGGTAGAAACCTGGTTATGCATAAGAAACAAGGTGTAAAATTATATATGTCATCCAATTAACTGGGTAATTGGTAAATATATATTTTTAGGAAAGGGTATTGAATGTCAAACTTGAAAGCAATTCCGTTTAAATCTCTGCATCATGAATTTGAAATTCATGTGTTTCGATAGGTTAATTAAAATGTATTTATAGATTAAGTCAAAGTATAATATATATTATATATATATATATATATAGTAGAGAGAGAGAGAGAGAAGAGAGAGAGAGAGTGAGAGAAACCACTTTATTTTGTAGTATTTTATTTAATCAGCACAGCACCACACACCACACACAGCATATATTATATATATACTATATATATATATATATATGGTAGGGCCGGGTTAGCTCAGTCGGTAGAGCACTCGCTTAGGAATCAGCAGGATTTTGGTTCGATACGGCCCCTCGCCATCGTCAGGGTATGAGTAGCACAGGGATTTTTGTGGTAAAGTAAGGAGCAGATGGTAAGATGTTTGGCCGCCTCACCTCAGATCTCCTTGGTCCTAGCAACTAGTGAAAAGGGGATAGACACCCCTCGCTGTCTGCTGATACTGACTTGGGCTACCGACGATTTACTTTATACAGACACATACACACACACACACACACACACACACACACATATATATATATATATATATATATATATATATTATATAATAGTATTCATATATATATGTGTGGTGTGTGTGAAGATCTTAGTGTAAGAAACACATATGTCTGGTGGTAATTTCTTGCATTTATAAAAATCTTCCTAGTCACATACACTCCTCTGCATAGTTAAGTCAGACAGAAAGTCAAGTTAGTTTGAACCGTTAATCGGAAATTGCTATGTCTTTGTCTGACCAAAGATCAAAGCCAATGGCAGCCATTTTGGCGTCAGCTTTCCGCTCCCTGTACTTGAGTGAACATTCAATGGCGGGAACGATGGTCTGCTTTGGCGCACAGGTTTTCGATATCTTTAACTTTTTTTTTTTAGATTTCTATGTTTGTCTTCTATTTATTTTCTCTATTTATTGCTGGTGCTTTTTTAGAACTTAATACTAAATTCTTGGTGGCAGGAGTATAACGGCTGAATACTTTTAAAGAAGCAGTCAGTAAGTTTCATAAACGTTTATTTAGAACATATATTTGTCACGCGATTTAGATTTTACTTCACGCCCGGTCGTTGAGAAAAATAACTCGATGCATTTTAAGTTCGAGAATGAAGTAATCTCTAAAGAAGACATTGAATCAGATATAACCAAAAATATAAGTATTTGCCTGTTCTGAAAACTTAAGATGGCATGGTAACGTATTTAGCCATTACGCTTTTCACCGGTAGGTGTGACAAACGATCGCAAGTGTAGGCATCCAGCTAGGATTAAGACTCTCGATGCGGAGGTGAGTCTCCGCTACTCACTGAGAGAGTGAGGTGATTTGCCTGTGAGGGCGTCACAGCCGTACACACCTAATATAATACTGCGCGCCAAACCATATATTAGATATGTACGTCTGGGAGAGTTAGGAATTTGTCCGAGCTTGCCCTGAAATAGACCTATAATGCTAATTTTAGTTCTCTTTGTTATTTCTGATCAATGTCTGTCTTTAGAGATACATTTCTTCTACGAACTTAAAATGCAATCGAGTTATTTTTCTCACGACCGGCTAGTAAATCTAATCGGTGACAAAATATATGTTCTAAATATAACGTTAATGAAACTTACTGACTGCTCTTTAAAGTATTCACCGTATACTTCCAAGATATTTAGTATTAAGTTCTAAAATAAGCAAGAAATAAATAGAGAATAAATAGAAGACTAAAACATAGAAATCTAAAAAAAGTAAAGAATTCGAAACTGTGCGCAAAGCAGACCATCGTTCCGCTTGAATGTCACTCAAGTACAGGGAGCGGAAAAAGCTGACGCCAAAATGGCTGCCATTGGCTTTGAATCTTTGGTCAGACAAAGACATAAGCAATTTCCGATTAACGGTCAAAACTAACTTGACTTTCCTGTCTGACTTAACTATGGCATGAGGAGTGGTATGTGACTAGGAAGATTTTTATAAATGCAGAAATTTACCACAGACATATGTGTTTCTTTTACACTAAGATGCTTCACACACACACACATATATATATGATATATATAATATATATATATATATAATATAATATATATATATATATGTGTGTGTGTGTGTGTGTGTGTGTGTGTGTATGTGTCTGTATAAAGTAAATCGTCGGGGTAGCCCAAAGTCAGTATCAGCCAGACAGCGAGGGGTGTCTATCCCTTTTCACTAGTGCTAGACCAAGGAGATCTGAGGTGAGGGGCCACATCTCACCATCTGCTCCTTACTTTTACCACAAAAATCCTGTGCTCCTCATACCCTGAGATGGGAGGGCCGGTATCGAAAAAATCCTGCGATTCCTAAAGCGAGTGCTCTACCGACTGAGCTAACCCGCCTACCATATATATATATATATATATATATATATATATATGTGGTGTGTGTGTGTGTGTGTGTGATTAAATAAATACATACAAATAAATGGTTTCTCTCACTCTCTCTCTCTCTCTCTCTCTCTCTCTCTCTATATATATATATATAATATATATATATATACTTTGACTTAATCTATAATACATTTTAATTAACCTATCGAAACACATGAATTTCAAATTCAGTGATGCAGAGATTTAAACGAATTGCTTCAAGTTTGACATCAATACCCTTTCCTAAAAATATATATTTACAATTACCCAGTTAATTGGAATGACATATATAATTTTACACCTTGTTTCTTATGCATAACCAGGTTTCTACCACTCCTAACACACACACCAGACAATATATATATAAATATAATATATATGTACACCACACAACACACACCACACACACAACATATATATATATATATATATATATACATATATATATATATATATATATATATATATATAAACAACACACGAGATAAAAATAAATAAAATACCCCGTACAAGTCCTAGATTCTACACCCAACATCTCCCACGCGCAGTCGACAAATTTTTCCATGCCCCACTACCACATGACACAATGTCTACTATGCACCACCATATACGACCTCTACTTACTTAACCAAACATTCTCCCCACATCAGCAGCAGTTGATCTCCCATTCACGACCAACATACACTCATCAGTAAGATAATTTTATCATTCAATCCAAGAACTTGTGTCCGGAAAGAAGGCCTGCATGACCGATGGGTTATAGCGTCGAAATGATCACTAGTAATAAACACCAATCCATTCTAACATCCATGTCTTTTTACTTTTCTCCACTTAATGTCGGGTTGCTTTCTACATCTCCTGTGCTTCACAATCTTTTTTTGAATAGTTTCATATTTTTCTATTATATATATATTATTATATATATATATATATATATAATATATATATATATATATATATATATATATATATACCACACACTCAGTGTTAACTTGACAAGGATTTATATCACTCATGTAATACTGTTGTATATTGAAGTTATTTAAAAGAAGGTGAACGGAAATAGGGTCTTCCGGTTGGATCGAGACAGGGAGAAGACCCAGGGAGAAGACGAAAAGTGTAACAAATGACTTTTTTCCGGGTAAAGCGAACAAAGAAGGATGGGTATTCGGAAATAGATTGGTCCGCTGATAAAGATAACAAAAGAAAACGCGTAGGCGTTTGATATATATAAAAGCAAGTCAGGGATCCAGGTCAGTTAGAGAGTCAGACAGGAGAACAGCGGACAGAAGAACAAGTGAGCGACAAGACGCTCACGGTCCATTGCAGCCAACAGCTACAGGACCCACCAGCTACCCTCCACCTCACCAACGCTAGTCATCCAGCAGCAGTAGTAGTCATTGTCAACGCTCGCCACTCACCAGACGAAAAGAAGAAATAAAGTCAAATCTCCTACTATACCCATGTGTTTTTATTAAAGTCCAGTTTTCGGTAGTAGCTGACTACTAACATACATCGCTTTGGGTACAGTGAAAACCCCAGTACTAACGTACACGATTTAGAGTAGCGAAGAAGGCCGCTACGCAACAATACATGGTAACCATTTTTGATTATAGAGAAGTACGGAATTAGATAACGTAAAATAATAAAACTAATACTCCTATCTGGAAAATTTTTAATTACTATATTCATCTTTATATCGATTATTCTAGCAGAATTCATTTTGCAAACATTGTTCACGTCTTTTTTAAAAACAGGAAATACAAAAGCTAGACAACAGTTAAAAACAAAATAATATTCTTATAATATAATAATGTTATTTCGTAGAGTGGCGTAGTTTTTATTGATTTTTTTAAAATTAAAATCTAGTAAAAATGACCGGCTCAAATTTGAATTAGGATCAATGGACATTTATCTATACAATCTAATTCTATTATTTTAATCGAATGTTTATGTGTGCTTGTAACATAATAAATAGTGCACTTGTCTAGGAATCGCAAGGTTCTGGTTCGATACCGACACTGGCCAACTCACCGCAGGGGTCTGTGCAGTAAAGTGAGCAGCAGATGGTAGGTGTGGTTCTCCACCTCAAACGCAAAAACAATCTCCTTGGTCTAGAGCTAGTGGAAAGGAGACAGATTCCCTCGCTGTCTGGTTGATACCGACAATATGCTATCTCGTGGATTTTTACTTATATGTGCCTGTGAATATATATATATATATATATATATATAATATATTATATATATATATATATATAGAGAGAGAGAGAGAGAGAGAGAGAGAGAGTGAGAGGTGCGAGAGAGAGAGAGAGAGAGGCGCGTGGGCGTGGGCTAGTGGTTAGAGTCGTGGAAAATGAACTCGTCGATTCGAGTTCAATTCCTAGACGAAGTTGTTGGCATTTCACACAGCGCTAATACCCTTGGGAAAGGTATGAATCCATATATTCTCCCTCCAGCTATGGGTTAAATAGTAGGGCAGACTGGGAACTTCAGCCTTGGGTAGGTAACCAGTGTAGGAGACGGATAACTCTGAATTCAAAATTCCTGAGGTCGGTCGTTGATTGGGTTTGTGGCAACCCTTGATGCACCAATTCTTTCCTATCGACTGTGCCAAAACGCGCGGATGGTCCAACACAAGCCTTCCCCACTATAAACAAATCACTGTGTGGGTGTTTATTGTGTGTATGAACCCCCATGCGTCGAAAATCGACGAGTGAGTCCATAATATCCATACACAGTAATGCACGTACAGTTCTATTTAGCCGTTTCATGGCTCATGTCTGACTAGACAAGACAGGCTGCTTAAAGCCGTGATCGAAAGTAGACCGATTTATCGTCTGAGTTCTTACCTCCACGCCCTCTAACCTCTTTTTAGAAAGGTAATTTACTGTTATGAACATATTAGGTCTAAGGGAGTGTTCTATATATTTCAGGGAAGCTATGCAATTTAAAATACTTATAGGTTTGGACAGAGATCGTTCTCTGTATACAAGATTTACCCACTTAAAACCTCTCGCATGGTTTGAACACGGCACCAGCAACTAGTCATTATTAACGTGGTTGGTAATATATTTTAGATTATATGGTATTCCATCTGGATGACCTAATAGGCTATTAGGAGTTTGCATATGAATAAATAGAAATAGATTGAAATAGATTGTTGAACCCACACACGCAAACATACACACTTATATAAATACACATGCACATATATAAACAAACACACACGGAGACATATACACAAACATGCACATATATAAACAAACACACACTCACGGATACACATATATATACACATGCACATATATACACAAACACACACTCACGGAGACATACACACACACACACATTGTGTAAATATATATATATATATATATATATATATATATATATATATATATGCGTAGAAAAACAATTCAGTTTTAATCACGAGAACATAAATATTAACTGCTTGCAGTCAGTATCAATAACAAGGTTTCTTGAATCTGATACACAAATCAAATGTTAAATAACATGCAAGAAAGAACATAAAATTCTAAGTAAGGAAAATTGTTCGGAAACTCTCCTTCCGGAATAAACAGTTTCGCAAAAACCAGCAGAAATTCGACTTGTTCAAAACACAATAAATTATATCAAGCAATATCGTTTTCCTGTAAAACGAAATTGAAGATAACAAATCTTAAGTTAAAGAAACAAACAAACATCAATTACAATTCATACATAAGTATATCAACATTCCACTATTTTTCTGCATAACACAAATAAATAATAATTCATGCCATAAATATATATTTAAAATAGTGTTTTTTTTTTAAAATTTAAATACACAGACCAAAATTTGTTCGCGTAGTTATGTTAAGACGTATAAAACTTTCAGAATATATTTAGGTTCGATAAGATGCTGCGGCCATATTGGCCGAGCAAAAAGTGAAGACGTTTAAATCTGAAATCTCAGCATTGTTATTAGAGATTCTAAAGCCTTTGGGGTGAGAATTTTTTTTTCTTGGACAACATCATTGAAGACTCCAAGATTTTTGAACGAACCTAAACAATTCTCTACTGTGTATCTTTTGCCGTTAGCATCAACAAAGTAGTCGGTTGAACATAGTTCAACTTGAGACGACCAAACGAATAAACGAATAATCAGTATAAAAAAATATAGGTATTCAAAATAACTACACATATACACAGGCTGCTATATGTGTACGTGTAAGCTAATTTATGATCTCTTTATGTGTACTTACGCATTAAAATATTGACATACGTTCATTGATTTTAGCTTTAAACTTTCATTCAGATTTAGAATTTTCTGTAGGGGTGTTGAGTGTTACAACCGATATTAATCGAAGGGGAAAAGGAAAAAAGAAAGAAAGAAGAAAATAGAGAAAATAGACACAAACAGTTAATAATTGAAGTTGCTTGTCTTTCGGTTACTTATACCCTATTTGTATTTAATTACCTATGATTGAACCAGAAACACATGACATTATTAAAAATATTGAGTATTACTTTTCGATCTTTTAATTCTATGTTGTCAAAAGCTAATCATAAGTTGCATAGCAATACCTTATATCTTTGTATATGGTTTATTATAGTGAGGTATACCCGTGGTCGTATACTCATATTCTATCATCTAGTAGTCACTGCTATCTGTCGATTCTCTATCTTCTATCTTTGATCTTGGCTGGTTCCATTTTTTTTTCTGAAACTGATTCTTCCTGGCTAGATTATGGGGCGTCCCGTGTTGTTAGTTTGTTTTTGATTACCGATGCAATACCCTTTTAGAGCTCATATCTCATTTCCTAAGTGTTCTAGATCATGTCACACTCGTGGAGTTTGAGTTTGAGTTTTGTTTAACGGCATATCAACCTCTGTGGGTCATTTAATGCCAAAAGGTTATTTTGGATTTCAGACTTTAAAGTAGTGGTTCTATGGAGATAATTGGTTATGTTCTGTTATATTTTGTGAAAAGGTTGCTTTTTTTATAAAATTTAAAATGTTTTCAGGGTTTGTATTCTTAAAGATGTCAGAATCGTAGAGATTTTGCTACTTAGCCTAAAGACGACATAGCCGTCCGTCTCGTTACCTGGCCAAAAATTGAATTTCGCATCTATATTAACACGGCTCCAACTGGTGAACTGGAAGATAGTTCAACACATGCTTTTTCAAAAGTTTCAACCACTTTTTCCTGCGTTTCCCCATAAACTGTTAGTTTCGAATCTAACCTACACTCAACATAAATGTTTAATAAGCTACCTATCAATTAAGTAATAATAATTCTGCAATATTACAAAACAGCGGAGATAAGAAATAATTATAAAAATGTAGGTACTTGATTAGACTTGAACCAACGTCAACTTTTGCTAAGCATAGAAAGTAAATGAATACATTGTTTTATTACATTGCTCAGGCATGATTGAAGTCGGTATTTACCCAACCCGTTTTTCACGTCCAGGATGTGACCCAAGGTGGTAAGTATGGGACATCCAGCGAGGATCGAATTCGCTGTCCAATAGTAAAGGATCTGCGAGAATAACTTGCGAACAATTACTCTACCCTGATACCCCTTACTCTTGGGAAAGGTAGGTATCCCACTGTCCTTCAGGTATGGCTAAATAAGGCAGTCTGGGCTTTTTCACCTTGATATGGCGATTGGTCTTCGAGAAGTTTGTTTTCCGGCATACTAGCCCTTTTCAGGTCATTTAATGTCGACACGGATCATTTAGATACATTTTTCATTGTTTCAAGCTCCTAATAACTTCAAATTAGTATAAGTAATTTTCATTAACTTCATTTGGTTTTGTTTGGTTTGGATTAGTTTGTGTAATGGTATAATAACCCTGTGGTTTATTTAACGCCAAACCTGTCAGAGCATGAGACAAAATATGGTACAAGTTTCCTGTACTAGTGTAATTTTTGTAGATGTATGTCCTATCTGATTCATAATTTTCAATTTCAATATATCTGTATTTCTTTCAAGAATGATAAAATATAGTCCATGTTAGTATTCTCTAACAGATGTCCCATATTAGTTTCTTTATATTTCTTTTTCCTTGTAACAAAAACTCCTCATTCCACGAGGA
This sequence comes from Doryteuthis pealeii, assembly GCA_023376005.1. Classification (NCBI taxonomy): domain Eukaryota; kingdom Metazoa; phylum Mollusca; class Cephalopoda; order Myopsida; family Loliginidae; genus Doryteuthis; species Doryteuthis pealeii. Next base: position 53,013,797 of record CM042141.1, on the reverse strand, counting down.
AATGTTTGAAAGTGTAGGGTGTTTAGAATGTCCCGCACTGTGGCTTTTCCTCCAGGAAAACTGAATTCAAACATGGTAAACACCTATACGATTGAAATATCCAATATTGTAAAATAATGAGATGTGGAAAATCCAAGATTTCAGTAAGACGCTATGCTGAAATTAATTAGATTAAGAATGGCTTGTGAATGAGTGAAACCCCGTTGGTTTCTGATGAATGACAAGAGTGAAAAAGTTTGGGCAGTCTGTACTGATGTTTGAAGAGAACAGACCAATATTAATGTATGTTCTCCAAGGAATATTTACTGTGGATAAAATAACATATATAATCTCTGAAAAAAAAAGTTTTGTGTTCGTTATTTAAGAACTATCAACGGTACAAGACAAGTACTTCCTCAAAGATACTGAGTAATTTCCAGACTCAAAGAAAATACCAGCCCAAAAACCAAATTAGACAACGGACACAGACAGACCCAGCTACTCAGTTCCAGAATTGCAAGCGAACCAATCGGATTCAGTCCCGAGATAAGTAGAACACTAGATAAGTATAGAACTTACATGCCCCTTACATACCGTAATTACATACACGCACTCCAATAGATCCGCCACGTGACATATAGAGATTTACCTACAACTTCATTTCTTTTAATCGAGTCAGTAGTGTTAAAATATTACCTGTGGAGATTAAATGATTTGTTCGGAATAAAACAGTATTAACATCCGTTTTAAATTGTTTATCTCACCGTGCTTCAATTTTGACAAAACATTGGCTTTCAAAAATAGTGGTCGATGTTTGTGTCTCCGCATTGTCTTTCGGCATTGAACAAAAAGACACTTGAAACAATCCAAGGTTATTTAGCTGACGAACTACTTATAAGCAGGATTAAACTGAACGTGTTTGTATGTGGTCACAATGAATCATCAGATTTTCGATGAGGAAATATCAAAAAGGACACCTACCCTAGAAAACGTTTTTCATTAAATTTCTACACACAGCTTGCGGAGAGAGAGAAGAGAGAGAGAGAGAGAGAGAGAGAGAGAGAGAGAGAGAGAGAGAAAGATAAGAGGAGAGAAGAAAGAGAAAAGAGAGCAGAGAGAGAGAAAAAAAAGAGAAGAGAGAGAGAGAGAGAGAGAAAGGAGAGAGAGAAAGAAAGAGAGAAGAAAGAAAAATTATATATAGAGAGAAACAGAGATAAAAAGAGAGATAGAGAAAGAGAGATAGAGAGAGAAATGAGAGAAAGAGAGATAGAGAGAGAGAAGAGAGTAGAAAGAGAGATAGAGATAGAAGAGAGGTAAGAGAGAGAGAAGAGAGAGAAAGAAAGAGAAAGAAGGAGAAAGGGAGAGAGAGAGGAGAAAGAGAGAGAGAGGAGAGAGAGAGTAGCCACACACGCATTACATATACTTTGGGCAGCGTTTTTTCCCGTCTGCTTGTTAAACACGAAGAACATTTCATATCTGACGAAGTTCTTCGAGTTTTCGCAGTTTATCTGGCCAGTTATTCTTAGGCATCTCGTGGAGTCGGTTGATAAATTCAAGCTTTCATCCTAGTATTTCAGCACTCGTGTGCCTCTCAGAGGTAGATGGCAATCAAAAGTAGATTATTGCTTCTTTTAATACACAGGAAAAGTGAACTACCAAATAAAGTTGCAGGAGAACTTACAGGAATTATAAAGTTAGGTTGTTTGAAATTGGAGGAAGGTGGAATTGGCGGAAAATGAGTTATGAGTTTGAAGATGTGCCGGCTATATTCAAAATTAATCTTTTTGAAGTGTTTTTATTTTAAAAAAATTTTTTGGCTTAACACCTTGCCTGTAATTTCCTGTGAAATAGTGCACACTTGAACCACAGTTCTAATTACGCCTGTTTAATTGCGGGCAGAATAAACCTATTTTCTTGATTTCCCGTAATTCTTACGGAGCATCGTTATGAATTACATACCTTACAACTGAAAGTTCCAGATGCAATGGTAAGCAGCTAGTTCAACAGAACCATTATTGCATAAGTGAGAGTGCGATCAACGCTATATGCCTCATGAAACGTGATATACTCACATCTTACCCGTGGTGGACGGTTTGGGTAAAATAACACTCAATCTGGAAGTTGTCATTTTGTTAAAATTTTGATAGAAATATCAGAGGTTATGCTTTTATGCAAAATTCCTAATTATTAAAAAAATGACTAATAACACACACAGACCCCCCACACACACACACTGGAAAATTAGTGGTTAGGAAGAAAAAAGGTATGTATTACAGGACTAAATTAAATGTAGGAACTAGTCTGCGTTGTGGTGACCATGCTAAATTAACAGTCCAAATTGCATCGAACTTATACCTATTTCAAGTCAGTGATTGATGGGAAATTACCGTCGATGTAGTCATTTTCCATTAAAAGGAAAGTTATATCTCAATTATATGCGTCATCCATATTGCAAG
>CM042141.1:52978309-53011262 GCA_023376005.1 Doryteuthis pealeii | reverse complement strand
AAGAAGAGATTAAGCGAAGCCCTGAACGACTGACAACATGATTTGAGAAGCCCGCACCAAAAAAAAAGACCGAAGTATGGAATATGGTAGTCCTTAGGATTCTAGTTTTTAAAAATTTCCATCCATCCAATCGACAGATTTCCCAGTGAACAGTTCTGAGCTAGATGCAATTTGACGAAGGAAGCACACATAATACCGAACATGGATGATAAAAGATAATAACTAATCCAGATCAGAATAGCCGGCAGACCAATGAGAAGCAAAATTCCGCAGCAACTAATAGGCCGTAAGATCGTATGCGTCTGAATGCTGGAAAATTACGACTGGACAGCTACAAATAAATTAGTTTATGGTCTTGAATGCCGCGACTAATTTCAGGGAAGAAAGAAAAGGTACCAATTTGTGGAATAAAGAGATAGGCCAGTTAACTTACTATAACCCTGAAGGACCACACGAAAAATATATAGCGCATGGCGTTGGATAGTCTACCAGAAATTATGTATGATATTGGTCCGGGGAAACCACTGGAAGAATTGGTGAACCTACTGAAAATGTTAAGATAATCGTTCAATGTTCAAGGTATCATACCTTCATACGAAGTCAGAAAAGTGAAAAGTGAAATTAACCCCAGGAGAATAAACACTAAGAAGACTATTATAGATTATTAAACGAATACAGCAAACTGGGCATTAAAAGAAATACAACGAACAGGCCCGATTAAGCATCAAATGTGATCGACCAGGCTTGTGCCATAAAACAGATTTAGCTACCATATCTGCACGTGGGTATATAGCCACAGACGAGAATGTTTTTTTTGAATGAGACGCAATTAAAACTTCTCTTTCTATTTTTGACTTACAAACGGATCACAATCCAGCAAAGATCAAGATCTAGTTTTAATTCATAAGAAAAACCTAATCCCATATGTTTTTCCCCAACACTGTTAAGTTTGAATTATACCAACTATATATCATGAATTGGTAAGCTACTCCTCAAATTATGTAATACAGTTTGGATTCATATGTAACCGTCTCTTCTATAAATTTGGATTTAAATAACCCGTGAAGCTGTATGCATTAAACACTAAAGCTGATTTAGAATAATGTCTGTTAATTTCTATAATCTCTGTTAATTACGCCAAGCATCTTTTTATACTCTTAAATGTATATTGTATTTCATGTATATATTGCCAACTCCTCCGCACGAAGGCAGGACACGCACAAGGTATTTCTTAAGCGGAGTCACAGGATTCTCGGAGATGGATACAGATTTTATTCTCATCACTCAGGACGGTCCTAGCCTTGGTTAAGAACCCAGTCTGCCTGCTTCCCTGGCTGAGGAGGCTAGGATCATACGTTTCCCAATATATTAGCGCTAAGTAAAGATGCAATTAGCACGTCAAGGATTGACTCGGGGACGAGTCCAGTTTCTCATGACTTTTAACCATTACCCACGCGCGCTTCCTATTGTATTTTCATTGTATGTGAATTGTTCTTACAGAAAATAGCCGCCTCTATTACAATAGATTAAAGAATTAATGGTTGTAATGTTCCCCGAAATATTTACGATCATTATAGACGCTGCCATTTTGGTCGAGTAGCATTTTGGGTCCTGCTATGCAAAACATCAAATTGAAATTGAAGAAGGCGAAATATCTTATCCTTGCAGATGGTTGTGTTCCCCCTATTTAATGGAGGTTCAGAATATGGTTTATGTTCTTTATCGTGTACATTTGCTTTAATTATTTTTTGTCTAAGTGTTCTTTAATGTATGAGGTTCCGACACCTTTTTCATTTAATCTTGGTTGTGGTTAACGCAGGTGAATTCTCAGCACCTGCAATGAATGTGCAAAGAAGTCTCACAATGAAACCAGTGTGGTTTGAGAATTATTGCTGGGATTTAATTGCTGGGACACTAGCCAATGCTGCTAGCCTTTCTCCTGAGCTGGTGACTCCGATGCTGCAATTCTGATACCATTGTAACACAACGTCCTACGTTTTGCGATCGAGTCTGTGCTCTCAAAAGTAGTGTGATCTATATTTGCACTTGAGAGGTTACTGTATACTATCACTTATCAAGTGTATACTTCTCAGACAAATATGTATACACTGTTTGCCTGCTCATTTAGAAATATAAAAAATAAACTGCCACAGGTATTTTTTAGCGTCAACTTAGTTATTAGACACCATAGTTTGTTAAGTATTAAACGTTTTGATATAAGATGTTCATACGATAAACATACGTTGATAATGGTTTCGGAAGTGACTGAAAGTCTTTGGTCTACTTAATAAAGTTTATGGAAACCGATTAACAACTTTAAAGTGATAATATCAAAAGAAAGTTAGAAACTTCAAAGAACATGAAAACAATAAGGAGTTCTGTCATGTTTTAACTGATATCTGTTTTGAATATCTATATAATATATTATTATATAATATATTATATATATATATATATATATAATTATTATTATTTTAGTTATTATTATTATATTATTATTATTAGTTAAGTAACGGTCCTGATATTTTACACCACCATTGTCTTTTTGAATAACACTTAGTTCGTAAATAAGAAGTTTTACACTTAAAATGAATCACACACACACACACAGCACAGCAATCACACATTATATATTTATATTATATAAATATATAATAATATCTATTATATTGAGGAGAGAGAGAGAGAGAGGGGGGGGGAGTGAGAGAGAGAGAGCTTATTAGCTTTAAGAACGGTCCTGATTTTACCCAGCACACTATTGTACTTTTTTGATAACACTTAGTCGTACATAAGGAGTTTTTACATCTTTAAAATGCTCAGCCTCTTTAACAAGCAACTCAATAAGGAAAGGGGAAAAAAAAAAGTTCTCTTTCCAAGTGTTTTTTTTTTCTTTCGTTTCTACACTAAGAAAATGTTCCTAATCCACTGGTTGTCAGTCATGAATGGTAAATTGACCAATACAACAGCAGCCATTTTAATTTCTGGCAAACAAAGCAATAAATAAGTAAACTCGTCAAATAAGCGAGGGATAATAATAGTTGAACTTCAGATGACTAAAAAGATCTAAAAATATCCACCACACTCACAAATCCACACTGTCCCGAAGTAACATAAAAAAAAAACAAAGCCGAAAGAAAAATATTACCTCTGTGATGACAAAACTTCGCATCAGAAAGTGTTACCCGACAAAGAACATCAAACACTTTAATATTTGAATCTCAAAATTCAGATAGAACAATACCAAAAACATATCTAAGCTAATCATGCATGCACACACACACACACACACACACACACACACACACACTTGTGCTGTGTGTGAAATAGGAGGAATGAGGATATTACAACACAAACTAAATTCAATCGATATTTTGCCTGTACTAGCCAGCTTTGTCAAAGTTATTGTGAAGACCAAATGCTTTTTAAATGTATATCGTTATACTGAAAAGATAATTTTGGGGGCGGGTAGGAAATGACGTGGGGCGGGATTCTTATCGCCGCACATCACAGTACAAAAATGAACTACAAAAGATATTGGTCTCTCATATATTCTTGACAAAGCTTGCCCTAAATCGAGGCGAATATCAATTGCAAGTTTAAGTTGTTTATATCAACTTTTCTCCTCTGATATTAACACATTTGTCGGATTTACCCAATCCTTCACTTATTTATTCTATTTATGTTAGGAAACAATTACAATGCCTTTAAAAAATTAATGTTCAGTCTTATCGATTTCAAATTAATTTATCATCAGAAGACATTTCTGAAATGGATGCGTTCTTGTGTGGGGTTTTTTTGTACGTTATAAATATGCGTCTCGGTGGTGTTTTTTAAACGCCATGCGGAGAGGTTCGTGATAGCCGTTGCTCAATCAATTTAATGTTATTGCTTTTTATCTATTTATTTATTTATGTATTTATTTATTTGTTGTATGTATATGTGTGTATACATGGAATGTGATAATTAATTAATTATATATTATGTGTTTTAATTCTAACCTTGTTTATATCGAGGACCTAATTTATGCTATTATACTTTATCTCTCTCGTCTCCTCCTATATATATATATATATATTATATATTATATATATATATTATATAATATGAGAAGACGAGAGATGAGAAATGGATTACACCAAAATTGGTGAATTTCAAACCGTATATTAGAATAGTGCCTTATATATATAATCTATATATTATATATATATATTATATATAATATATAATATAATCTTGTATAATCGAAATATTATAATAAGCAGGACTAGTGGATTATCAATTATGTATGTATTATTACGTTTGATATGTTACTTAAGGCTATGCTTAGTTCAATAATGTAAAAAGTGATTTGATTTAAACTCTCTCCCACGCATTTTCTTTGTTTCCTTCTTTCATTAGTTCGAGTGAAACAATCATCTTTATCATTACCATCTCTCTATATTTCCCCAAAACTTCTTTATTATATTGTCTGAGTAGCAGTCCTTTTTCCCTTCCTTTCTTTATAAGTAAAAATTGTCATTGTTCCATTATAATAGCTGGATGAAAAATAACAACAATATTATAGATCAATAAGGCGAAATAATCATTCCTAAAACCCGATTATGTTAAAACGCGGTAGAAAATAAACACCACCCCCACATAATATTGATTTAAACCTTTTATTTCTTAGAGACATATAAGACACGTGGCAGGATATTAACGCATTAATAATGTGGGCTGGTTTTGAAAAGTCCCAACTCAGATTTCATCGAAACCTCGTTGATAAATTAGATTTTATTCTGTGTAGTAATGCATATGAATTCTGGATTATAATCTATATTCATTGATAAACTTATGAATTCCTGAGGGTACTGTGGGCGGTAAGCATTGACGTAGTTTGGTTACAAAAGAAGGTAACGTAACTTCTATTATGATAAATATCATTGAACTCAGTTAACTGCAAAGTGACGACTAAGAGCATTAATGGTTCTGTCATGATATTTCTGTAGAGTATATTTGGTCTTACAAGAAAATGTGATTTGTCTTTTTTTTTTAAATATTACAATTGTCTTGGAATATTTATATGAGCCAACAATGTATGTGTTTTGAAAGATTCCATAAATATGACGATGATGATTTTGGCTTATAGATAATATAGGCGTTTACTCTGTTTAAGTGTTAAAAGCTTAGATTTTAATGCTGACTTCAAATATATATTTGTAAACTTTAAAATATTCCCTTTGATTTAACTCAATGTTATTTATCAAAAAATATATTCTATTAAATGTGTTTTTTATTTCCATTTTATTTCTTTAAAAAAATATTTTGACTCAATTTATTTTCGAATCACACGCACCGTTTCTCACCTTTTTTTCTTTTCTCTTCCACGCAAACACGCGATTCGTTGTAAATAACAATTTTATATCATTATTATTTTCTTTTCTTTTCCCTCTTTATTTGGTATCATTTTTTTTTTTCTCTTTTGGTAAAACACTTATCTCGATGAAGGGAAATTTCTTTTGGAGAATATATTCGTTATACCGCCTTAGATTTTTGATGATATTTTTTTTCATGCCAACCCACCTTCTCCATTTTTTATTATATTTTATTTCTCGTTGTTTGCAATAAATATTTTTTTAAATATCTACTTTCTTCACTTTTTCGCTTTTTGTTTGTTCATTGGTTAAATGCTATGGAAAGTTTTCTTATTCTAAAAGAAAAATATGCGAGTTTATACATTATAAATAATATTGGATTTTCATATATTGAATAGTTTATTTTGGGATTTTATCAATCTATATCTATACATGTATATACTATCTACGTTTATATTTCATATAAGCACTCTGTTTAATATCAATTTATTTTATTCATCTGAACAGTTAGCACATAGGCGACCGATCTCCCCTCTCTCTCTCTCTCCCTCCCTCTCTCTCTCTTCTCTCTCTCTCTCTATATATATATATAAATATTATAAATATAAAATATATTATATATATATTAATTTTTGAGGGAGGGGCAGGCGTGATATATATATACTATATATATATATATATATTGATATATATATATATATATATATATATATATATATGCGAGAGAGAGGGGTACAGCGTGAGAGAGGTATATATATATATAATATAATATATTGAAAAAGAGGGGATACAGCGTGAGAGAGGTATATATATATTGAGAGAGAGGGGGGTACAGCGTGAGAGAGGTGTATATATATATATAATATTATATATATATTCTGAGAGAGAGAGAGAGAGAGAGAGAGAGAGAGAGAGAGAGGGAGAAGAGAGATAGGTGGTACAGCATGGAGAGAGGTATGTATATATTCTCAATCAAATTTTGTTAATCAACATATCCGCGCATTTTCTTTTTCTCATTTTTTTTTTGTTTCATTTACTCCAGATCAGCTGTGTTTACATTTAAACTTCCGCTTAATGCATACCAAATAGTAAATAAAAATAAACTTGATAAAAAAAACAAAAATTAATTTTATACAAAAATAATTCTTTCTTTTTTCAATCGTGGAACCCAACAGATTACTTTGCTATTTGCAACCCGTTAGATTAGTTTTATTTCTTATTCGTATGAATGAAAAAACATTATTCTATATAATTTTAGGTTCTTTCATTTTTCGGATAGAAATATTATTATGAATAAGACATTTTTGTGATTGCTGGATTATTCGGACTATTGTCCCCATCTTTATTTTTACCTACGCAACGTTTCGGTCGGTGTACCTCCGGTCTTATTTAGGAATTTCTTGACGGACTGTGTGAATCTTCTCTCCGAACTCGGGAACATTCTTGTCGAACTTAGGAATGGCCTTCATGACGTAATCTAGAGCCATCACGGAACTTGAACATACCCCTTATAAGTACATGTTTGTAGACCCCCTGTTTTGTTTTTTTCCGTTAACGATATGACAAGAGTACAAGTGTTAAGCTATATTATACTATTTCTATGTTATAATCAGCCTTGGTCAGGATTGAACCTCAGCTTAGAGATGATAGACACTTAGAACTGTATAATCCCTTATATACATTCCATGTGTCCCAGCGACCAGATCTCGTTTCGAAGTTTTTCATAAAGGCTCCCGATTACGACATGAATGTTATCGAGTTCGAAGAGTAGGTCGAGTTTGACAGGAAAACCCGAAGAGAGCCGCCGAGCATAGGTCCAAAACGTTTGCATTAACAATAAAAAGATGCGGAAATAGTCCGACTAATGAAGGAAGCCAGACAGAGAACATCGTCCGAAACGTTGTGTATCTTTAAACATATGAACATATAGTAAAGCAATGCATAACATCTACGCTCATAACCATGCATGAGGATGCTTCGAGTCCAATAATGACATATATTGCAACAGTTAATTACAAATTATCAGCTTCATCTAAATAGTTCAGAGAACTATGGACATATTTCAAAGCATACTGAGTTGATGATATAACCGTCACTTAGGAGTTAACGCTTACTCTTCTCCAGCAGTAGATTAAATGTATTGTTCGTCTCACTAGTTGAGTGATAGGAGTAATTAGCGGCAGTTGCTGTTATGAAGGTGTGCTGCTTTCAATTTGTTGAAATAGTATACAGCATCCTTGTTGGTTTCCTTTTGTTTTGTTTTTTTAACGACAGCGTTTTGAAGACGACGTTAACCAATTACCTTGGATTGAGGCTCCTATCATAATAAAAACTGTCTATATAGGCCTTAATCATTAGAATTTAATAATTTTCTTATTTAATTTTTTTCTCTTCTTACTTGATTTTTTTTTATAATTCTCGTGGCGGTTTTTTAAACGATATGTCTTTTGCACCAAATCTCTTCTGTTAGAATTAGCGTTAGTAAAATCTAGGTAGGCAGCTTCTGACTCTCGCTTCCTCTCTCTCTCTTTCTCTCTCTCTCTCTCTCTCTCTCTCTCTCTCTCTCTCTCTCTCTCTATATATAATATATATATAATATATATATATATATATATATATAAATATATTATATAGTGTGTGTGAAAAGCTCTCAATGCTAAATTTACAGAGCAGTTTTAAGACCACAAATACAATATAAGGACTATATTACCGTAAATTACACAACTTATTTTTAAGGCTTTTAATTATATATATATATATATATAATATATATATATATGAGAGAGAGAGAGAGAGAGAGAGAGAGAATTATACTAATACCTATTGACCTACTTGCATTAGTACCCTCCTCTTGCTCCACATGACATGTGAACTGATATAAAGTTGATAAAAGGTAATTAGTTATCTGGGAACTTGAGTTTCCATTTGTTGCAGTAGAGTAGAAAACTAAAAAACAACGATAATTCTGAATTCACGGAGATTTCTTCTTTAATTGATCTTAGGACTGTCTTCTAAATTGGTTTGATATATTGGGTGATGAATTTAATTTAGTCAGTTCTAATATGAGGTTTTAAGAAGGTAGACGTATCTCCATAATTGATATTTATACTATGCGTTTATGGTTAACTGGGCTCAATAAAGACGTCTGAAAATCTTTGTATTCGTTACTAAAACAATGAACACAGGTGAGGAGGTCGCAGTGAACAGACGTGGAAACAGAGAAATAGCCGAGCCATACGATAAAGATAACCTGATCAGCCTTGTAGAATATAATTAGAATGTGATAAGATGGTGTAAATAAATATGGGACTATATAATGCATTTACGTGTCTGCATAGAGAATAAAATCATATACATGGTTAGTAGAATAAACAGTCCTTGTTGTTGTCACACCTTTCCGTCCACTAGGACGATGGCTTAGGTGTCAAAAAATATCTGCTTCTGCGCAAATGGCTGAGCAAGATATCCTGAGTGAGTGTATTTGGTGCACGGGACCATATAACCTTTAGGGTTAGGGGGTTAGTTTTATAATTTAAAAAAAATCCTCTAAAAATCGCTGTTAACTGTTACATAATTATGGATCTAATATCTTTTTAAGGAGTATATAAATCCTTATGGGGATCAGTACATCTGATGGCTTGAGAGTGAGTGACAGCGTTTGACCTCACTCTCACCTTGCGTTCTGGGAGAACCATGAGAAACGGAACCCGATAGGAAGCCTTCCGGTTTAGGTGTAAGCAACTCAGTTAGTTGCAGTTGCAGTTGCAGTTATCAGTTGCAGAGTTAGAAGCTAGCAAGATGTGACTCTCCGCGCGCCATTGTCTGGTCTGGGGATCCGGATAAAGTAATCATCAAGTAAATCGAAGTCTTGTTGTTAATTACTAAAGCTAACAATGACACAGGCTTCTCATAAAGAAATGGTCCCAGCAGAACCAACACGCAACCGCAGATAAGAAATACCAACCAAGATGAGGATAGAAGATATACCAGATCCGGCCAAAGAATAAAGGAAGTATATAACATAAAATATCATTTGGTAGTGAACGAGACGCAACGTTACATAACAAACAATTCGGATTTTGACAGTGTAAATGAAAACAATGTCTTCTGAATCAAGATCGCAGATGGTATTAAAGGTTATAGGTCCGGTGCACGGACTGCACATAAACTGAAGACAGAGTAGTAGCATCTCAAAAACCAATAAACCTATAAAATTGATTGTGGTAAATATTTATGAAAGCAAATGGGTTATTTACCCAACACTTTTACCACGGTAGGATGTGACATCTAGGTCACATGTACAGGACTCCATCGAGAATCAACTCGCTATTTGTTGTGGATTATAATAACACCCTTCCTGATACAATGTCTAGTCTGTAAAGATTATAAGTAGTGATTACTTTGAACCAAATAAAACATACATGTAGTTGACTTCTTCAATTGCTAACTGCGATATTATTACTTTCCTGACAGACTACAATATAACACTATTACATTAGTAATGGTTAGTAAAGATAGTAGTAATAGTAATATTTAAGACTACCTGCTAAGATTACCCCACGATGGACGCCTAGAGGTACTTAGCTTGATACAAGAAGGATCAAAATTCCGTATCCTTTAAATTGCTGGTTAAGTCATTGACAAAGATATATTAATTGACTTTTTTTTTACTTTTAGCAAAGTGCATATTGATGACGGTTTTCCATCTCACTATATATATTATATATATATTATGATATATTGTGTGTGTGTGTGTCTGTAGACGTACAAGCAATATTTCATTATCAAATTAGATATTGCTAGAGGATTTTAGTCTGCCACAGATGATGATTTCGGTATTTAGCCGAGACTTTCGAACTCTCAATTTCATGCTCTGTTGCAGAACTCTTAAACAATGCCTGTAATTAGACGCACAGACATAGTTATAAAGAATTGGCAGTCGTCATACCAGCCAATTTGTTGAAACGCAAATTCTATCTCTGCCTCTTCCTATCAGCCTCTCTCAATCCTGAGCCAATATCTATATATATATATATATATATATTATAATATTATATAATATATATATATATATATGGGGGGAGAATAATGAATGTCAGAGAGAGACAGAGATAGAAAATAGAGAAATTGAATAGAGATAAAGCAGATGCGAGAAGAAAGCCAGAGATAGGGAAAAAGAGTGATGGGTTTAGAAGTCATAAAGACAGGTATAACATAATTGAAGGCATTCACTTGGAAGACTTACAGACATACTCTTTAATATATAAACATTGAAAAGCCCAGGCACGTATTTCTCATTCAAATGTTCTGAATTTCTATTTGTCTTGACGAGACATAAATTCTGTTTTTGAAATACGATACGGTATGAATACGTGCACCTAAAGTAGGTCACAAAGTATACTGACCCGAATGTAGTGAATTAGTACAACAATTATAAGAAAGTTTATTGCATAAGTCTATGATTAAATGAATCGTTATTCTCATCTCGTATACCAAACTATATATAAGTAGGTACTTTTAATGTACTATCGGGGTGGGGTAGGTAAAGCCTCATATCTCCACAGATTTCGTTCGATTTGACTACTTTCTTTGGTTCTCATTATTATTTACACATCGAATTCGCCAAAAAAGGCAATAGAATAGGCCCCTTAAATTACTCAAAATTATGTAACTTTTTATGACATCGTCAGTTTTATATCCCCAGAATTCGTCGATTCGACACTTTTTTTGTACATTTTAATTCATTCATAAAGTCTACAGAAAGTCAGTAAGATCGATACCAAAAATTTGCACGAAAATGTGTACTTTTTAATGCACTGTTAGGGCGGAGTGTATTAATAATTAACTGCCAGTTCAAATGTGGTACTGTAAAATATTTTTAAAAAATCCCATCACAAAGTGAAGTTTCCCTAACGCCACGCAATCGTAAAAGGTACAGAAACTGTGTAGAACAGAAAGTATTACTGATATTTCATTCGCAATAGAATATGTGCTCAACCTAAGGTTTATATTCAGGATCATTGATGATGTATAGGGCTAGGTTATGTTTCGTTGTCTGTATTTTATTCTTACCTATAAAAAGTAGTTCTTTGTTCTCCTGGGCTGGTACGCTGAAATGGAACTTAAGAAACGAAGACGGAAAAGGGCAAAGGGTGGCTTTATATGATTGCTTTATTGACCAGGTAATAGTGGCCTGTAGCGAGGGAAAATATCCCTGGATAATAGACAACTAGACCCAATTACGGCTCAGTTCGATGGGCCGATGTATTACTTTGGATGGAGGGAGTCAGTCACTTTTGTCGGACATGCGCACAAAGGGATCTTGCGGTCAAAGCCCCATGGGAGTTTTTTTTTTCTTTTTTATTTCTATTTTCGTATTTTTTTAAATCCCCACAGATGTATGTATTACACTTCATGAACATGTGGGATATCAATAACACTTAATGAACATGAGGATTAAATGAAGGGATTTGGATTGTATATTAATAACAATTTATGAACATATAGGTTTTATACAGAGATGATGGATTGTATATTAATAACACTTCGTGAACATGTCTTTTATATAGAAATAAGAATGTGACGATAAGCAACACCAGATAATCAGTATTGCATTTTTATCTTGGACGATTGTGGTTCATTTTTGCATGATTGCATGGTTGCAAGATGATAATTGTTGTACAATCATAGAACACAAATATTAAAAATTAGATTTGTGATTATTAAATTCTAAAAATTTAAAATCTAGATGTATAATAACAGAAAATTTTGTTGTCATTTATTTTTACATTACATTTTATACATATTATATTGGATGCATTTTTCTTTCATAATCTTTTCTATTTCTGAAACATTTCTATTGCTTTAATTAGAATTCCCGATAACACATTTTCTGGTCTGTACTATGTCTAGCTGTATCGGGAGTTTAAAAATCTTATTTTCTTCCAACACATTTTCATGTTAGTATATATCAGCAGCTGGAGTCACGTAACATGATTAGCAAAAGAAATATTTCAAATGCTATATGAAATGAAAATAATCATTTCCAACTCCAGAAAACAATAAGAATTACACGAAACAATTAAATTAGATTTGCACTCATAAATTATGTCAGCGCAGAAGATTATAAAAAAACAACACTGTGTAATCTAATTGACAAAATGAACTTTGCTAGAAAAATGAGATTTTCCCTTTCTAAGAGAAAGCGATTTGGAACATCCAGTTAAAAGATGTATAACAAACCAATCTATGCATTAATACGCTTGTGCTTAATCTTTCGTCCGTTAGCATCCTGCAACACCCTCTGGTTTAAAATGAGACCGTCCAAATTGTTCAAGAAGAAATGCAAAAATTTAATCAAGATTAGCTGGTATCGCTTAATCGCAGAATTTTCTTTATTTGTCATTTATATAAACCAATTTTAATAATGAACATTCAAATTGTCTTGCGTCGCTTAAATGCCCAACGTAAAACTAAAGGAATGAAAAAAAGTTACAAGTTTATTTTAAAATTAAATTGTGAATTACGAATTATTTAGTTAATTTTGATCTGATGTGTCCTGGCTTCCTGCCCTAATTTACATTTTAGCGAGCCAGCATCAGGCAAATTTCCGGCCAACTTAATATTTTCCGAGTAGTGTTTTTGTCACTTATTTCGCAAATTACGTACATATTCTAAAGCCTCACCCAGATTTTATCAGTAAATAAATGTAAATATTTTACAATCCCGTTTTAAGAATAGTGAAAGAGGTTAAATCAAGATTATTAAACTTTTTACATATTAAACTATTTTGCAATAGCACTTAATTTATTATTCTACAATATTTTACCCCCATATCATAGAGGTATGCCCGCCCCTACTAGTTTCTAAATTTTTTTTTTTTAATTAAGAAATTAAGTTATTCGCCCATTTCATTCATAACATAAAGAAGGGGAAAGGAGGAGAAGAAAAAGAGAGAAAAGTATAGCCACGCAAAAAACTTAAGCACGTTCATTTCTGTTTTCGTCTCTGAGATAAAGTTTTCTTTGAAATCGATAAGACAAAAATAACACATTTTTGTTTTTATTTTTTACACGCATTGTAATTGCCTTCAAACTATTAATGTATTATAACATACTTACAATGCTCAAGCAAATTACCAATTACTTATTTACACTAAATTATTGGTAAAACATATATGTAAAGATTGGTTAGTCAACCCTTGTTATTTTAGTACAAATATGTTCTGTTTATTATGATGGGTATTGAAATGTATTTCTTTTCTATTCAATTTTTTACACATAGATACATCTCCAGGTCAGGGTGGACTTGAGAATGGCGATTAAGAGGTAATCCACGCTCTCCAGAGTCTCACCTTCACCATTATATACAGTTTTACGTTATACCCAGCCATTAACCACTCAGCGACCGCCCTCTGGCACTATATTATAAAAAATATCTTAATGCCGTTATTATAACCACAATACAAAATGCACAGTCATAAAAAAGGTGTTAAGTATAGTTTTATTCTAACATTTACTCTGATATCATTACGTGAAACCCCCCATTTTGCTTTGCATTCTGGTTGTTTCAAGATTGCATCAAAAAAAATAAAATTTTTATAAAGTTTTCAAATACTCTTCTTGTAACCAAACTAAACACTGTTTATCTTACTGATAAGAAACTATTTTAAAGCTTTTCACGTCCAGATCAAATATTTAAAAGTCGAATGATAAAGTAAAGGTACAAAGTATATGCCTTGCTCTACCATGGAAAACAAAAAGGGAAAGATATTTGAAGTAACATTAATGCAACAGAATATTTTCTATACTAGCAAATATATGCACCTTCCGGGTGCAAGTATTTATGTTTAATGTAATAAAATCGTATTAAATTAGAAAGGCTAATGAAACTAATAAGAATACAGATAAAAGATTTGAAACAGAGGGAGTTAATTAAAAGATTTGAAACAGAGGGAGTATGAATAAAAATGGAACAACTGAAACTTACTCTTCCATCACTCTCGCATTCCTGTTATTTTTTTCTAATTTAAGTATTTAGTTAAAATAGGAAGTTAAAGAATAAAATGACATTTATTTTTCGGTAATGGATTCATTTAAGGATTCATTGAAGAGACGGATGCTAATATTCATTAAAATAAAACCAAACGTAGAAATTAATATATTAAGCACAGATTTATTATTCGATTTTTCTAATATTAATATGCAATTAGCCTTCCCGTTCACACTGATAAGCTGCTATTTGTTGTACATATGAATATAATTGATGGTTTGTCGTATATGGATGGTCGCAACAGTATTAATAATGAAAACAATTTTATGAATAATTGAGTAAAATTAATAAATCATTGAGAATGTGATGTCGTAATAACTAAGGGAATTGTAACTTGAGTAGTAATATAGTTTCGGTTACAGACAGAAAAACACATCTCCATTATATAAGATATATAAAATAAATATTAAATGCATATAAAACCTACACGCACACAGTTGCAATTTTCGACGAATATTGTCAAGAAGCTAGACATATACGTTCAAGTTCGTTAATAAATAAATATGACAAGACTAAGGTTGTTTTTTTATAGAATTTACACCGACTGATACCTCTGCAGATTTGAAGTCTCCATATTCGGTCATCTGTTGGCGGGGTGGCGAACAGTGATGCTAGTACTGAATCCTGGTATTTAAGGCAGCCCTGACATGCAACACTCCACTGTGTTCTTTCTTGGAGAGTAGGGCGGGATAAGACCCCTTCGATCTCTGAAAAATTAGAGGGAAATTGTCAAAAAATGTGTTAAAAAAAATTAACTACCCATCAAGTATGACAACATTCTTTGACTAAAAAGAACGAATGGGCGTTAGACGTAAATCCAACCAGTTAAGCAACAAGGAACATATTTATTGGGGAAATAATTTAATGGGAGATAACAAAATAGGAAAAATTATGTATATGAATATTATAGACATCCTGGACGAGTCTGTTTCATTTTATATAGCGCTTATACACATGGGTTCAAGTATGTATCCGTCTATTCTCTCTCTCAGAATGGGTAAATGGTAGGAAAGGAAATCCATTTAACCGTTATTAGGCAACCCAGCCTAGGAGAAGGAAAGTCTGAATTTTAAACTGCTTTAAGTAATTGACCATGTTATCCATCCGAAGTGCAAATAATTATATATCTTTAATAATTATTGAGTAATATATATATATATTATATATATATATATAATGATCATTTCTCCGGAAAATTTGATCTCTCAGCTGAGCGAATGATCATAATTCTATGTATTTAATAGTTTAAAAACACCAGTCCCCGCATTAGCTGTCAGTGGGGCGAGGATAAGATATCGGTACTACATGGCGGTCAGGTCTGAGTTCGAACCCTACCCAAGAGTAGTTGGTCTAGCGCACACTGAAGAGCATGATATGCCGAAAAACACGTCGTCTGTGGAATGACTATATATAATTATATATAATAATAAGGAGAGAAGATGAGATAGAGAGAGAGTAAATAGGAAAGTAAATTCGACTGTATGTACAAAAATTAGAAACATGAAAACTCGAAAAGATTATTTATTGTGATAGTGAAGTGGCGATATAATGTTTCGGTTTTATTGCAACCTTCATTCAACAGTTAGTAAACATATTTTTTTAAGTAACGGTGCATCTTTGGAAGTCATCACCACTACGCAACATTCTTTCATCCCAAGTCCGGTGAGATGTTGCTAAAAGATTGACTCATCAAGTACAAATTCATCTTTTGGGATACATTGTATTTTTTTAAATTTTCTGCACACTCCACCGTAATCACTTACGCACCACCCGACCACACATATATTGTGGTAAAGCATGTATTTACTAGCTTAATTCATATTAGTTATATATATATATAATATATATATTATATAATGTATAGTATTATCACTGCGGTAATAGCTGAGTAATAGTGAACGTTAATAGGTTTGAATGATCCCTGCGTTTTCAATAAGTGTTTGATTATGCCAGTGGAAGATCTTGATCATTAACCGATATTGGCGAAGGAGGAAGTTCTAAAAGAAATCAAATTCCCCGTTCTCGAAGAACCCACTACAAGGCATCTGATCTGAGAAAATATCCAGGTTAAATTTAATGATTCACCTTCGGTTCTTCACGTGCGAGTTTATCTCAGATCAAATGCCTTGTCAGTGGGTTCTTGAGAACGGGGGAATTTGATTTTCTTTTAGAAACTTTCCTCTTTGCGAAGAATATCGGTTAATGATCAAAGATCTGCCACTGGCATATCAAACCTTATTGAAACGCGAGGGATCATTAAACCATTAACGTTCACTCTTACTCAGCTATTACCCAATATATATATCATATTATATATATATATTATATAATATATATATATATAGATATGAATTAAGCTAGTAAATACATGCTGTACACACAAATATATGTGGCGGGTGGGTGCGTAAATGATTACGTGTTGTGGTGTGCAGAAAGTAAAAAAATACAATGTATCCAAAAAGATGAATTTGTACTTGATGAAGTCAATCTTTTAGCAACTGACCGGGACTTGGATGGAAAGAGTTTCTAGTGTTTGATGACTTTCCAAAGATGCACCGTTACTTAAAAAAATCATGTTACCTAAACTGTTGATGAAGTTTGCTAACCGAACATTATATCGCCGACTGCACTATCAACAATAAATCAATCTTTTTCGAGTATTTCATGTTTTTTCAATTTTTGTACATACAGTCGAATTTATTTCCCTATTTACTCATCTCCTATCTCTACTCTCTCTCTCTATATATATATAATATAATATATATATAAGTCATCCACAGACACGTGTTTCGGCATATCATGCCTCTTCGTGTGGCTAGACACAACTATCCTTGGGTAGGGTTCGAACTCAGACTGACCGCATGGTAGTCCGATATCTTATCCCTCGCCCACTGACAGCTAATGCGGGGACTGGTGGTTTTTAAACTATTAAATACATAGGAATGTATGTATCATTCGCTCACTGAGAGATCAAATTTCCGGAGAAATGATCATTATATATATATATATATTTATATATATATATATATATATATATATATATATATATATTATTTGCACTTCTTGGATGGGATACATGGTCAATTACTTAAGCACAGTTTAAATTCAGACTTTTCCTTCTCCTAGGCTGGTTGCCTAATAACGGTTAAATGGATTAGTCTTTCCTACCATTTAAACATATCTGGAGAGAGAGAATAGACGGATACATACTTAACCCATGTGTATAAGCGCTATATAAAATGCAAACAGACTCGTCCAGGATTTCATATAACTATTCATATACATAATTTTATTCCTATTTTGCTTAATCTCATTAAATTATTTTCCCCAATGAAATATGTTCCTTTGTTGCTTAACTGGTTGGATTTTACGTCAACCCATTCGTTCTTTTTATGTCGAAGAAATGTTGTCATACTTGATGGGTAGTTAATTTTTTTTAACACATTTTTGAACATTTCCCCTCTATTTTTCAGATTGATCGAAGGGGGTCTCTTTTACCGCCCTACTACTCCAAGTAAAGAACAAAGTGGAGTGTTGCATGTCATGGGCTGCTTAAATACCAGGATTCAGTACTTAAGCATCACTGTTCGCCACCCCCCTGCCAACAGATGGACCGAATATGGAGACTTACCAATCTGCAGAGGTACAGTCGGTGTATTCTACAACCTTAGTCTTGTATATTTATTTATTTAACGTAATCTATGAACGTATATGTCTAGCTTCTTGACAATATTCGTCGAAAATTGCAACTGTGTGCGTGTAGGTTTTATATGCATTTTTAATATTTATTTTATATATCTTATTATAATGGAGATTGTGTGTTTTTCTGTCTGTAACCGAAACTATATTCCTACTCAAGTTACAATTCCCTTAGTTATTGACATCACATTCTCAATGATTTTATTTTAATTTTAACCTCAATTATTAATAAAATTGTTTTACATTATTAATACTGTTGACCATATCCATATACGAAAACCATGCAATTATATTCATATGTACAACAAAATAGCAGCTTACAGTGTGAACGGGAAGGCTAATTTGCATATTAATATTAGAAAATCGAATTTAATAAATATGTGCTTAATATTATTAATTTCTAACTGTTTGGTTTTATTTTAATGAATATAAGCAATCGTCTCTTCAATGAATCTTAAATGAAATCCATTAACAAGAAAAAATAACTGTCATTTTATTCTTTACTTCCTATTTTAACTAAATACTTAAATTAGAAAAAAATAACAAGGAAATGCGAGAGTGATGGAAGAGTAAGTTTCAGTTGTTCCATTTTTTATTATACTCCCTCTGTTTCAAATCTTTTATTATACTCCCTCTGTTTCAAATCTTTTTATCTGTATTCTTATTTAGTTTCATTAGCCTTTCTAATTTAATACGATATTTTATTACATTAAAACATAAATACTTGCACCCGGACGGTGCATAATATTGCTAGTATAGAATAAAATATTCTGTTGCATTAATGTTACTTCAAATATCTTTATTTTGTTTTCCCATGGTAGGCAAGGCATATACTTTGTAACCTTTACTTTATCATTCGACATTTAAATATTTGATCTGACGTGAAAAGCTTTATAAATAGTTTCTTATCAGTAAGATAACACAGTGTTTAGTTTGGTTACAAGAAGAGTATTGAAAACTTTATAAAAATTATTTTGATGCATCTGAACACACGATGCAGCAATGGTTTCACGTGATATGATATCAGATGTATGTTAGAATATCAAACTATACTTAACACCTTTTTTTGACTGTGCATATTTGTATTAGTGGTTATAATTAAGGCATTAAGCATATTTTTTTATAATATATGTGCCAGAGGGCGGTCGCTGAGTGTTTTAATGGTCTGGGTATAACGTAAACTGTTATTAATGGTGAAGGTGAGACTCTGGAGAGCGTGGATTACCTCTTCATCGCCATTACTCCAAAGTCCACCCTGACCTGGAGATGTATCTATGTGTTAAAAATTGAATATAAAAGAAATACATTTCAATACCCATCATAAGTAAACAGAACATATTGTACTAAAATAACAAGGGTTGACTAACCAATCTATTTACATATATGTTTTACCAATATATTTAGTGTAATAAAGGTAATTTGGTAATTTGCTTGAAGCATTGTTAAGTATGTTATAATACATTAATAGTTGAAGGCAATTACAATGCGTGTAAAAAATAAAAACAAAAATGTGTTATTTTTGTCTTATCGATTTCAAAGAAAACTTTATCTTCAGAGACGAATATCAGAAATGAACGTGCTTAAGTTTTTTTGCGTGGTTATACTTTCTCTCTTTTTCTTTTCTCCTCCTTTCCCCTTCTTTATGTTATGAATGAAATGGGCGAATAACTGTAATTTCTTAATTAAAAAAAAAAATTTTAGAAACTAGTAGGGGCTGTGGCTTACCTCTATGATAGGTAAAATATGTGTATAATTAAATTAAGTGCTATTGCAAAATAGTTTAATATGTAAAAAGTTTAATAATCTTGATTTAACCTCTTTCACTATTCTTTTAAAACGGGGATTGTAAATATTTACATTTATTTACTGATAAATCTGGGGTGAGGCTTTTAGAATATGTACGTTAATTTGCGAAATAAGTGACAAAACACTACTCGGAAATATTTAAGTTGGGCCGGAAATTTGCCTGATGCTGGCTCGCTAAAATGTAAATTAGGGCAGGAAGCCAGGACGACATCAGATCAAAATTACTAAAATATATTCCGTAATTCACAATTTTAATTTTACAATAAACTTGTAACTTTTTTTTCAATTCCTTTTAGTTTTCGTTGGGCATTTAAGCGACGCAAGACAATTTTGAATGTTACATTATTAAAATTGGTTTATATAAAATGGGACAAATAAGAAATCTGCGATTAAGCGATACCAGCTAATCTTGATTTAAATTTTTGCATTTCTTCTTGAACAATTTGGACGGTCTCATTTTTAACCAGAGGGTGTTGCAGGATGCTAACGGACGAAAGATTTAAGAACAAGCGTATTAATGCATAGATTGTTTGTTATTACATCTTTTAACTGGATGTTCCAAATCGCTTTCTCTTAGAAGGGAAAATCTCATTTTTTCTAGCAAAGTTCATTTTGTCAATTAGATTACAAGTTGTTGTTTTTTTATAATCTTCTGCGCTGACATAATTTATTTGTTAGTGCAAATCTAATTTAATTGTTTCGTGTAATTCTTCTTGTTTTCTGGAGTTTGGAAATGATTTATTTTCATCATTTCATATAGCATTTGAAATATTTCTTTTGCTAATCATGTTACGTGACTTCCAGCTGCTGATATATACTAACATGAAAATGTGTTGGAAGAAAATAAGATTTTTAACTCCCGATACAGCGTAGACATAGTACAGACCAGAAAATGTGTTATCGGGAACTTCTAATTAAAAGCAATAGAAATGTTTCAGAAATAGAAAAGATTATGAAAGAAAATGCATCCATATATAATATGTATAAAATGTAATGTAAAAATAAATGAAAAACAAAGTCTTTTTTAAATTTTCGAGATAGTTTTACATTTTTCAGATTTTTAAATTTTAGAATTTAATAAATCACAAATCTATATTTTAATATTTGTGTTCTATGATTGTACAACAATTATCATCTTGCAACCATGCAATCATGCAAAAATGAAACCAACAAAATCGTCCAAGATAAAATGCAATACTGATTATCTGGTGTTGCTTATCGGTCACATTCTTATTTCTTATATAAAAGACATGTTCACGAAGTGTTATTAATATACAATCCATCATCTCTGTATAAAACCTATATGTTCATAAATTGTTATTAATATACAATCCAAAATCCCTTCATTTAATCCTCATGTTCATTAAGTGTTATTGATATCCCACATGTTCATGAAGTGTAATACATACATCTGTGGGGATTTAAAAAAAATACGAGAATAGAAATAAAAAAGAAAAAGAAAAAAACTCCCATGGGGCTTTGACCGCAAGATCCCTTTGTGCGCATGTCCGACAAAAGTGACTGACTCCCTCCATCCAAAGTAATACATCGGCCATTCGAACTGAGGCCGTAATTGGGTCTAGTTTGTCTATTATCCAGGGATATTTTCCCTCGCTACAGGCCACTATTACCTGGTCAATAAAGCCTAAGTCATAAAGCCACCCTTTGCCCTTTTCCTCTTCGTTTCTTAAGTTCCATTTCAGCGTACCAGCCCAGGAGAACAAAGAACTAACTTTTATAGGGGTTAAGAATAAATACAGTACCAACGAAACATAACCTAGCCCTATACATCATCAATGATACCTGAATATAAACCTTAGGTTGAGCAACATATTCTATTGCCGAATGAATATCAGTAATACAATTCTGTTCTACACAGTTTCTGTACCTTTTACGATTGCTGGGTTAGGGAAACTTTCATTTGTGATGGGATTTTTAAAAATATTTTACAGTACACATTTTGAACTGGCAGTTATATATTAATACACTCCGCCCCTAACAGTGCATTAAAAGTACACATTTTCGTGCAAATTTTTGGTATCGATCTTACTGAACTTTTCTGGTAGGACTTTATGAATGAATTAAAATGGTACAAAAAAAGTGGTCGAATCGACGAATTTCTGGGGATATAAAACTGACAATGTCATAAAAAGTACATAATTTTGAGTAATTTAAGGTGCCTATTCTATTGCCTTTTCTGGCAGAATTCGATGTGTAAATAATAATGAGACCAAAGAAAGTAGTCAAATCGACGAATCTGTGGAGATATGAGGCTTTAACCTACCCCACCCCGATAGTACATTAAAAGTACCTATTTAATAGTTTGGTATACTGAGATGAAGAATAACGATCATTAATCATAGACTTATTCCAATAAACTTTCTTATAATTGTTGTACTAATCACTACATTCGGGTCAGTATACTTTGTGACCTACTTTAGGTGCACGTATTCAATACCGTATCGTATTTTCAAAAAACAGAATTTATGTCTCGTCAAGACAAAAATAGAATCAGAACATTTTGAATTGAGAAATACGTGCCTGGGCTTTTCAATGTTATATATAAAGAGTATGTGTAAGTCTTACCAACGTGAATGCCTTAATTATGTATACCCTGTCTTTATGACTTCTAAACCCATCACTCTTTTTCCCTATCTCTGGCTTTCTTTCTCGCACTCTCTTTATCTCTATCAATTTCTCTATTTTTCTATCTCTGTTATTCTCCTCTCTGACATTCATTATTTCCCCCCCATATATATATATATATATATATATATATATATATATATAATATATATATATATATATTATTATTTTGCTCAGATTGAGAGAGCTTTGATAGGAAGAGGCAGAGATAGAATTTGCGTTTCAACAAATTGGCTGGTATGACGACTGCCAATTCTTTATACTATGTCTGTGCGTCTAATTACAGGCATTGTTAAGAGTTCTGCAACAGAGCATGAAATTGAGAGTTCGAAAGTCTCGGCTAAATACCGACAATCAATCATCTCTTAGGCAGAACTAAATCCTCTAGAAATATCTAATTTGATAATGAAAATATTGCTTGTACGTCTACAGACACACACACACACAATATATATATATATATATATTATATATATAGTGAGATGGAAAACCGTCATTCAATATGCACTTTGCCTAAAAGTGAAAAAAAAAAGTCAAATTAATATATCTTTGTCAATAGACTTAACCAGCAATTTAAAGGATACGGAATTATTGATCCTCTCTTGTATCAAGCTAAGTACCTCTAGGCGTCCCATCGTGGGGTAATTCTTAGCAAGGTAGTCTTAAATATTACTATTTACTACTATCTTACTATTACCATTACTAATGTAATAGTGTTATATTGTAGTCTGTCAGGAAAGTAATAAATATCGCAGTAGACAATTGAAGAAGTCAACTACATGTATGTTTTTATTTGGTTCAAAGTATATCCACTACTTATAATCTTTACAGACTAGACCATTGTATCAGGGAAGGGTGTTATTATAACTCCACAACAAATAGCGAGTTTGATTCTCGATGGATGTCCTGTACATGTGACCTAGTGTCACATCCTACCCGTGGTAAAAGTGTTGGGTAAATACCCATTTGCTTTCATAAATATTTACCACAATCAATTTTATAGGTTTATTGGTTTTTGAGATGCTACTACTCTGTCTTCAGTTTATGTGCAGTCCGTGCACCGGACCATATAACCTTTAAGTACCCCATCTGCGATCTTGATTCAGAAGGACATGTTTTTCATTTACACTGTCAAAATCCGATTGTTTGTTATGTAACGTTGCGTCGTCGTCACGGTACCAAATAGATATATTATGTTATATACTTCCTTTATTCTTTTGGCCGGATCTGGTATATCTTCTATCCTCTATCTTGGTCTGGTATTTCTTATCTGGGTTCCGTGTTGGTTCTGCTGGGGACCATTTCTTATGAGAAGCCTTGTGTCATTGTTAGCTTTTAGTAATAACAAACAAGACTTCGATTTACTTGTGATGTTACTTATTTCCGGATCCCCAGACCAGACAATGCGCGCGCGGAGAGTCACATTCTTGCTAGCTTCTAACTCTGCAACTGACTAACTGCAACTGCAACTGCAACTAACTGAGTTGCTTACACCTTAAACCGGAAGGGCTTCCTATCGGGGTTCCGTTTCTCATGGTTCTCCCAGAACGCAAGGTGAGAGTGAGGTCAAACGCTGTCACTCACTCTCAAGGCCATCAGATGTACTGATCGCCATAAGGATTTATATACTACCTTAAAAAGATATTAGGGATCCATAATTATGTAACAGTTAACAGACGATTTTTAGAGGATTTTTTTTAAATTATAAAACTAACCCCTAACCCTAAAGGTTATATGGTCCCGTGCACCAAATACACTCACTCAGGGATTATCTTGCTCAGCCATTTGCGCAGAAGCAGATATTTTTTGGACACTAAGCCATCGTCCTTAGTGGACGGAAAGGTGACAACAACAAGACTGTTTATTCTACTGAACCATTGTATATGATTTTATTCTCTATGCAGACACGTAAATGCATTATATAGTCCCATATTTATTTACACCATCTTATCACATTCTAATTATATTCTACAAGGCTGAATCAGGTTATCTTTTATCTGTATGGCTCGGGGCTATTTCTCTGTTTCTCACGTCTGTTCACTTGCGACCTCCTCACCTGTGTTCATTGTTTTAGTAACGAATACAAAGATTTTCAGACGTCTTTATTGAGCCCCAGTTAACCATAAACGCATAGTATAAATATCAATTATGGAGATACGTCTACCTTCTTAAAACCTCATTTAGAACTGACTAAATTATAAATTCATCACCCAATATATCAAACCAATTAGAAGACAGTCCTAAGATCAATTAAAGAAGAAATCTCCGTGAATTCAGAATTATCGTTGTTTTTTAGTTTCTACTCTACTGCAACAAATGGAACTCAAGTTACCCAGATAACTAATTACCTTTTATCAAACTTTATATCTAGTTGACCACATGTCATGTGGAGCAAGGAGGGGTTACTAATGCAAGTAGGTCAATAGGTATTAGTAATAATTCTCTCTCTCTCTCTCTCTCTCTCTCTCTATATATATATATATATATATATATATATATATATATAATTAAAAAGCCTTAAAAATAAGTTGTAAATTTAACGGTAATATAGTCCCATTATATTGTATTTGTGGTCTTAAAACTGCTCTGTAAATTTAGCATTGAGAGCTTTTCACACACACATATATATATATATATATATATATATATATATATATATATATATATATATATATATATATATAGAGGAGAGAGAGAGAGAAGAGAGGAGAGAGAGAGAGAGAAGAAAGAGAGAGAGAGGAAGCGAGAGTCAGAAGCTGCCTACCTAGATTTTACTTAACGCTAATTCTAACAGAAGAGATTTGGTGCAAAAGACATATCGTTAAAAACCGCCACGAGAATGTATAAAAAAAAATTCAAGAAGAAGAAGAAAAAAAATAAATAAGAAAATTATTAAATTCTATTGATTAAGGAGCCTATATAGACAGTTTTATTACGTGATAGGAGCCTCAATCCAAGGTAATGGTTAACGTCGTCTTCAAAACGCTCGTTGAAAAAAACAAAACAAAAGGAAACCACACAAGGATGCTGTATACTATTTCAACAAATGAAAGCAGCACCCTTCATAACAGCAACTGCCAGGCTAATTACCTCCTATCACTCAAACTAGTGAGACGAACAATACATAATCTACTGCTGGAGAAGTAAGGTAAAACTCCTAAGTGACGGTTATATTCATCAACTCAGTTGTTTGAAATATGTCCATAGTTTCTCTGAACTATTTAGATGAAGCTTGATAATTTGTATTATTCGGACTATTGTTTTCATATTTTATTGTTATATACACAACGTTTCGGACGATGTTCTCTGTGGCTTCCTTCATTAGTCGGACTATTTTCCTCATCTTTTATTGTTATATGCAAAACGTTTTGGACCATATGCTCTGCGGCTCTCTTCTGGTTTTTCCTGTCAAACTCGGGAACCTACTCTTCGAACTCGATAACATTCATGTCGTAATCGGGAGCCTTTATGAAACTTCGAAACGAGCTCTGGCGCTGGACACATGGCGTAATGTATATAAGGGTTGAGTTAATACAGTTCTAAGTGACTATCATCTCTAAGCTGCAGGTTCAATCCTGACCAAGGCTGATTATAACATAGAATAGTTAATATAGCTTAACACTTGTACTCTGTCATCGTTAACGAAACAAAAACAGTCTACAAACCATGTACTTAATAAAGGGGTATGTTCAAAGTTCCGTGATGGCTCTAGATTACGTCATGAAGGCTCCTAAGTTCGACAAGAATGTTCCCGAGTTCGGAGAGAAGATTCACAAGTCCGTCAAGAAATTCCTAAATAAGACCGGAGGGTACACCGACCGAAACGTTGCGTAGGTAAAAATAAAGATGGGGACAATAGTCCGAATAATCCAAGCAATACAAAAATGTCTATAATAATAAATATTTCTATCCAGAAAAATGAAATTGAACCTAAATTATATTAGAATAATGTTTTTTTTCAATTCATAAATAAGAAATAAAACTAATCTAACGTGTTGCAAATAGCAAAGTTATCTGTTGGGTTCCACGATTGAAAAAAGAAAGAATTATTTTTTGTTAAAATTAATTTTTGTTTTTTTTATTCAAGTTTATTTTTATTACTATTTGGTTGCATTAAAGCGAAGTTTAAATGTAAAACAGCTTGATTGCGAGTAAATGAACAAAAAAAAATGAGAAAAAGAAATGCGCGGATATGTTGATTAACAAATTTGATTGAGAATATATACATACCTCTCTCATGCTGTACCACCTATCTCTCTCTCCCTCTCTCTCTCTTCTCTCTCTCTCTCTCTCTCTCTCTCAGAATATATATATATATATATATATATATATACACCTCTCTCACGCTGTACCCCCCTCTCTCTCAATTATATACCTCTCTCACGCTGTATCCCTCTTTTTCAATATATATTATATATATATATATATACCTCTCTCACGCTGTACCCCCCTCTCTCTCTCAATATATATATATATATATATATATATATATATATATATATATATATATATATATATATTATATATATCACGCTGTACCCCCCTTATATATATATATATATATATATATATATTATATATATAGAAGAGAGAGAGAGAGAGAGAGAGAGAGGAGGAGAAGAGGAGAGAGAGGGGAGATCGGTCGCCCATATGTGCATAACTGTCTCAGATGAATAAATAAATGGATATTAAACAGAGTGCTATATTGAAATATAAACGTAGAATAGATATATACATGTATAGATATAGATTGATAAAATCCCAAAATAAACTATTCAATATATGAAAATCCAATATTATTTATAATGTATAAACTCGGCATATTTTCTTTTAGAATAAGAAAACTTTCCATAGCATTTAACAAATGAACAAACAAAAAGCGAAAGAATGAAGTAAAGTAGATATTTAAAAAAATATTTATTGGCAAAACAACGAGAAATAAAATATAATAAAAAATGGAGAAGGTGGGTTGGGATGAAAAAAAAAATCATCAAAAATCTAAGGCGGTATAAACGAATTATTCTCCAAAAGAAATTTCCTTCATCGAGATAAGTGTTTTACCAAAAAGAGAAAAAAAAAATGATACCAAATAAAGAGGGAAAACAAGAAAAGAAAATAATAATGATAAATTGTATTTACAACGAATCGCGATGGTTTGCGTGGAAGAGAAAGAAAAAAAAGGTGAGAAACGGTGCGTGTGATTCGAAAATAAATTGAGTCAAAATATTTTTTTAAAGAAATAAAATGGAAATAAAAAACACATTATAATAGAAATATATTTTTTGATGAAATAACATTGAGTTAAATCAAAGGAAATATTTTAAAAGTTTACAAATAATATATTTGGAAGTCAGCACTTAAATTAAGCTTTTAACACTTAAAACAGAGTAACGCCTGATATTCTATAAGCCAAATCATCATCGTCATTATTATGAATCTCAAAACACATACATTTTTGCTCATAAATAATTCC
Organism: Doryteuthis pealeii; assembly: GCA_023376005.1. Lineage (NCBI taxonomy): Eukaryota > Metazoa > Mollusca > Cephalopoda > Myopsida > Loliginidae > Doryteuthis > Doryteuthis pealeii. The sequence goes on along the minus strand of CM042141.1, from coordinate 52,983,233 downwards.
AAGACAATTGTTATTTAAAAAAAAAAGACAAAGCACACTTTTCTTGTAAACCAAATATACTCTACAGAAATACATGACAGAAACCATTAATGCTCTAGTCGTCACTTTGCAGTTTAACTGAGTTCAATGATATTTTATCATAATAGAGATTCGTTGACCTTCTGTTTGTAACCGAAACTACGTCAATGCTTACCTCACAGTACCCTCAGGAAATTCATAAGTTTATCAATGAATATTTGATTTATAATCAGAATCATTATCATACATACACAGAATAAATCTAATTTATCAACGAGGTTTCTATGAAAATCTGAGTTGGATTTGCTTCAAAACAGCCCACATTATTAATGCGTTAAATATCCTGCAACGTGTCTTATATGTCTCTAAGAAATAAAGGTTTAAATAATATATGGTGGTGTTTATTTTTCATACCGGTTTTAACATAATCGGGTTTTAGGAATTATTATTTCGCCTTATTGATCTGTAATATTGTTTTATTTTTCATCTCAGCTATATAATGGAACATGACAATTTTTATTATAAAGAAAGGAAGGGAAAAAGGACATGCTACTCAGAAAATATAATAAAGAAAGTTTTGGGAAATATAGAGAGAGGTAATGATAAGAATGATCTGTTTCACTCGAACATAATGAAAAGAAGGAAACAAAGAAAAAATGCGTGTGAGAGAGTTAAATCAAATCACTTTTTACATATTGAACTAAGGCAATAGCACTTAAGTAAACATATCAAACGTAATAAATACATTATCATAATGTGATATATCCACAGGTCCTGCTAGTTAATAATATTTCGTATATTTAACAAGATATATATATATATATATATATATATATATATATATATATATATATATATATATATATATATAGGCAACTATTCATATATACGTTTGAATTCACAATTTTGGTGTAATCCATTTCTCTCTCTCTCTCTCTCAATATATAATATATATATATATATATTATATATATATATATATATATTATAGAGAGAGAGAGAGAGATAAAGTTTATTAATAGCTAAATTAGGTCCTCGTATAAACAATAGGTTAGAATTAAAACATAATATATAATTAATTAATATACACATTCCATGTATACACATATATACATAAAACAAATAAATAAATACATAAATAAATAAATAGATAAAAAGAATAACATTGAAATTGATTGAGCAACGGCTATCACGACCCCTCCGCATGGCGTTATAAAAACCACACGAGACGCATATTTATAACGTACAAAAAAAACCCACACAAGAACGCATCCATTTCAGAAAATGTCTCTGATGATAAAGTTAATTTGAAATCGATAAGACTGAACATTATTTTATTTTTAAAGGCATTGTAATTGGTTTCCTAACATAAATAAATAATATAAGTGAAGGATTGGGTAAATCCGACAAAATGTGGTTGAATATAGAGGAGAAAAGTTGATATAACACAACTAAATGCAATTGATATTTCGCCTCGGTATTTAGGGAAGCTTTGTCAAAATATATTGAGAAGACCAATTCTTTTGTTTTTCATTTTTTTGTGTGTGTGGCGGCGTAAGAATCCCCGCCCCACGTCATTTCCTACCCGCCCCCAAAATTATCTTTTCAGTATAAACGTATACTGTAAAAAGCATTTGGTCTTCACAATAAATTTTGACAAAGCTTTCCTAAGTACCGAGGCAAAATATCGATTGAATTTAGTTGTGTTGTATATATCCTCATTTCCTCCTATTTTCACACACACACAATGTGTGTGTGTGTGTGTGTGTGTGTGTGTGTGTGTGTGGCATGCATGATTAGCTTTAGATATAGTTTTTGGTATTGTTCCTATCTGAATTTTTGAGATCAAATATTTAGTAGTTTTGATGTTCTTTTGTCTTTAACACTTTCTGATGCGAAGTTTTGTCGTTGATTTTTTAGTCTTTTTAGTCATTCTGAGTTCAACTATTATTATTCCTCGCTTTTTGACGAGTTTACTTATTTATTTCTTTGTTTGCCAGTAAATTAAATGGCTGCTGTTGATATTTGGTCATTTACCATTTCATGATGCAACCAGTGGTTGTGACATTTTCTTTAGTGAAGAAACGAAAAAAAAAAAAAAACTTGGTAAAGAGAACTTTGTTTTTTCCCCTTTCTATTGAGTTGCTTTGTAAAGAGGCTGTCATTTTAAGTGTAAAACTTCTTATGTACGACTAAGTGTTTATCAAAAAAGTACATATGTGTGTGTGTAAATATCAGGACCGTTACTTAAGCTAATAATCTCTCTCTCTCTTCTCCCCCCCCTCTCTCTCTCTCTCTCTCTCTATATATATATAATATATATAATATATATATATATATGTGTGTGTGTGTGTGTGTGTGTTGTGTGTGTCATTTTAAGTGTAAAAACTTCTTATTTACGACTAAGTGTTTATCAAATAAGTACATATGTGTGTGTGTAAAATATCAGGACCGTTACTAAGCTAATAATAATAATAATAATAATAATATAATTAATAATAATAATATATATATATATATATATATATATATATATATATATATATATATATTATTATATATTTCAAACAGATTCGGTTAAACATGACAGAATCCTTATTGTTTTCATGTTTCTTTAAGTTTTCTAACTATTCTTTTGATATTATCATCTTTAAAGTTGTTTGGTTTTCCTAAACTATTATTATTAGTATAGACCAAATACTTTCAGTTCACTTCCGAACCATTATCAACGTATGTTATATTCGTATGAACTATCTTATCAAAACTGTTTAATACTTAACTAAAACTATGGTTCTAATACTAAGTTGACGCTAAAATACTGTGGCAGTTTATTTTTTTTTATATTTCTAATGAGCAAGGCAAACGTGTATACATATTTGTCTGAGAATGTATAATTGATAAGTGTATATACAGTAACCTCTCAGCTGCAAATATAGATCACACTACTTTTGAGAGCACAGCACTCGATCGCAAAACGTGGAGGACTTTGTGTTACAATGGTATCAAGAATTTTGCAGCATCGGAGCTCACCAAGCTGCTAGAGAAAGGGCTAGAGCATTGGCTAGTGTCCCAGCAATAAATCCCAGCAATAAATTCTCATAATCCACACTTGTTTCATCTGTGGACTTCTTTGCAAATCATTGGCAGGGCTGAAATGTCACCTGCGATTAACAAACAAGATTAAATGAAAAAGGTTGTCGGAACCTCATACATTAAAGAAACATATTAGACAAAACAATAATTAAAAGCAAATGACAGATAAAGAACATAAACCATATTCTAACCTCATTTAAATATGGGGACACACAACACATCTAGCAAGGTATAGATATTTCGCCTTCTTTCAATTTCAATTTGATTTTTGCATACAGGACAAATGCTACTCGACAAAATGCAGCGTCTAATAATGATGTAAATATTGTCGGGGGTAACATTACACATTATATTCTTTATCTATTGTAATAAGAAGGCGGCTATTTTCTGTAAGAACACATCACATACAATGAAATACAATAGGAAGCGCGTGGTGTAATGGTTAAAGTCATGAGAAATGGACTCGTCGCCCCGAGTTCAAATCCTTGACGTGCTAATTGCATTTCACTTAGCGCTAATATACTTGGGAAACGTATGAATCCTACTCTCCCTCCAGCTATGGGTAAATAGCAGGGCAGACTGGGTTCTTTAACCATGGCTAGGTACCCAGTCTAGGAGAAGGAAAAATCTGAATTCAAACCTGTTGAACTCCGCTTAAGAAATTGACCTTGTGTCATATCCTGCTCGTGCGGAGGAGTTGGCAAATATATACAATGAAATACAATATACATAAGAGTAATAAAAGATGCTTGGCGTAAATTAACAGAGATTTATAGAAATTAACAGTACATTATTCTAAATCAGTTTAGTTTTAATGGCATATCAAGCTTCACGGGTTATTTAATTCCAAATTTTAGAAGAGACGTGTTACTATGTAATCCATAACTGTATTACATAATTGAGGAGTAGCTTACCAATTATGTATGATAGTGTTGTATAATTCAAACTTAACGGTGTTGGGGAAAAACATATGGGATTAGTTTTTCTTATGAATTAAAACTAGATCTGATCTTTTGGGCTGGATTGTATGATCCGTTTGTAAGTCAAAATAGAAAGAGAAGTTAATGCGTCTCATTTTCAAAAAAACATTCTCGTCTGTGGCTATACCAACTGTCAGTATGGTAGCAATCCTAGTTTTATGCACAATTCCTGGTCGATCACATTTGATGCTTAATCGGGCCTGTTCTTGTATTTCTTTAATGCCCGTTTGCTGTATTCGTTTATATAATTATAATAGTCTTCTCTAGTGTTTATTCTCCTGTTGTTAATTCTACTTTTCACTTTTCCTTGACTTTCGTAGTGAAGTGTATGATACCTTGAACATTGAACGGATATCTTGAACATTTTCAGAGGTTCACTTTTCCAGGTTTGCGGACATATCATAATATTTTCTGTAGACTATCCACGCCATGGCTATATTTTCTGGTAGGTTGTGTATAGTAGTTAACTGTATCTCTTATTCCTTGTGGTACCTTTCTGTTCTTCCTGAAAATAGTTCGGCGGCATTCAAGACCATAATAATTTATTCTGTTAGCTGTCCAGTCGTAATTTCCACATCAGAGCGATACATGTTATCGGCCTATAGTTGCTGCGGATATTTGCTTAGGGGTATTTCTGATCTGGATAGTTATATTTTTGATCATTCATTCGGATATGTGTGCTTCCTGTATGCATTTACTCAACTGCTGAGATAATCTGTCATGGATGGATGGAAATTTTAAAAAACTAGAATCCAAGGACACCATATCCAACTTGGTACTTTTTTTTTTGGGGGGGGGCTTCTCAAATCCATGTGTTGTCAGTCTGGGCTCTT
>CM042141.1:52867729-52978209 GCA_023376005.1 Doryteuthis pealeii | reverse complement strand
GCACCCTCCGGGTGTGCAAGTATTTAAATTTTAATGTAATAAAATATTATATTAAATTAGAAAGGCTAATAAAACTAAATAAGAATGCAGATAAAAAGATTTCAAAACAGAGGTGGATATAATCGAAAAATAGAAACAACTGAAACTTACTCTTCCATCACTCTCGTCTTTCATTGGTATTTTTTCTAATTTAAGTATTTAGTTAAAAGAGGAAGTAAAGAATAAAATAACAGTTATCTTTTCTTGTTTAATGGATTTCATTTAAGATTCATTGAAGAGATGTTTGCTTATATTCATTAAATAAACCAAACAGTTAAAATCAAAATACTAAGCATATATTTATTAAAATTACATTTTTAATATCAATATGCCAAATTAGCCTTCCGTTCACACTGTAAACCGCTATTTGTTGTATATATAAATATAATTGCATGTGTTAGTATGTAGATATGGTTAAGGTATTAATAATGTAAAATAATTGAGGTTTAAATGAAAATATAATCATTGAGAATATTGATGTCAACTAAGGGAATTGTTTAGTAGTGATATAGTTTCGGTTACAGACAGAAAAACACACAATCTCCATTATAATAAGAGATATTATATATTATATATATATATATATATATATATATATATATATTATATATATAGTGTGTGTGTGTTGTGTGTGTGTGTGTGTGTTTAAGGATAAGATAGACATGGAGTCAACACCTTGAGTTCTCTCGTCGGTAATGATCATAAACGCGAGAACCTAATGACCACGCTATCCTATAAAACACACATACGCACACACACACACACATACCACACACACATATATATATATATATATATATATATATATATATATATATATTATACCCCTCCGTTCCTGTTCGTTGGGAGTGGAGTATAGAGGAATTTCATTTTTAACGTGTTTTTAGCAGGTGTTTTTGTCCTATGTTGTTGAATCATAAATGTTTAACTTTAGAGTCTTGAAATTTTATGGTTATTTGTTTATTGTTTTGATTGTGTTCTGATGCTGTTTATAAGGTGTCTATTTGATATGTCATGTGTGTGTGCTTTGTAATTTACTTTTTTGTTCAAAAGAATTGTTGTGTGTGTTCGTGTGTTTCTTTTATGTATATGTGTCTATGTTTTAGGCTTGTGTCGTGTGTGTGTATATATATATAATATTATATATATATATATATTATATATATATATATATATATAAAAATAAAATTGGTGTGTATCTTTTACATTACATAGTCATCCACTTATCGTCCTATTTCGACATTTCCCGTTTCTCCAGTGTGGCTTGACTTTTGTAAGCTGCTTCGATTCTCAAAAATTTTATTTTCATCATCAATCAGTCTCTAATCACGGCGCTATTTAGCATCCCTACATGCGGAACATTAATTTACTGATACATATATATGTAGTATTTTTGCGGCTCTTAAAAGAGACTCCGTATTTGTTCAGTTTTCCCTTTCTCAATAATGTCCAAGTAATCACATGTGTAATTTTCTTAGTTTCTAACTTATATCCATATAGTTATTTTTTACTTATTGTTCAGAATGGGTTTTTTTTGTTGTTTTTTTCCTCTTTATTCTAAATGTATTTCTATTGATAGTACAGTTACTGGCAGGTATACTCTTTCTATATTCGAGTCTGTGAATTGTTGCATCCACGCAATTCTTAGTCATGGCGAGTCATTTTTCTTCTTTTCCGAAAGTCCGTATATATCATCCGTCGAAGAAAACGACTAGAGCATTGTCATCAATTCCATTTTTATAGTAACTAGGTCCGAGTTCCATCCTTAGAAATTTTAAGCAGATTCTGGAATATCTAAATAGGGAAACTGCGATGGTATCTATTATTTTGATTATCATTTCCTGTTGCAGTGTTTGTTTCAAATGTAAGTGTTATTCTTCTTTATTTCTTATTTTTCTGCTTCGTTTGACTGATGTTATGCAGTTCTTAGATTCCCAGCTATTGCTAGATTTCTTTTTCTTCAAGAGTTCTGATGAGGCACTCCTTTGCAGTTGTTTCTCTTGGTCTTTTTTTATTTCAGTGTGGTGCATTTTTCAATGCCAAATTCCATGCATACTTTGCGCTTGCATTACCCGCGTAGGAAATTGACCTGTCGACACAAGTTCAAATCCTTGACGATGCGGTTTGTATTTCACATAGCGCTAATACGGCTTGGGAAAGGTATGCATTCAACAACTCTCCCTCAACATATGGGTACATTTTAGGGTAAGTTTTGACAGTTTCTACGATAAACTGAGGTTAAGTGGCGATAGGCTGTTCATTACTTAAATGGGTAGAGTTCTTTGATTAATGTTTTGGTTGTTTTTTGTCATATCAACTAATTCGGTTATTTTATGCTGAAGAAGTTTTTGTTTTATTCATTCCTGTTAGATATTTAATCTTTTAAACTAAAGTTTAACAATTTTTCATCTATTCAACAAATAGATGAGAATCTAACAGATACAACCACTTCAGATCAGTGTACCTCGGAGTATTGGCAATGATGAGATACTTCACACTCTCCAGAGCTCAAACCTCGCCATTAGATGCAGTTTAAGGTCATAGCCATGACACTTTGTTTAATGGCATATCAATTTTCGTATGTTATTAATTCCAAAGCCATCCTTGTAGAAGAAAAGTAATTGTAATATTTAACACATAGCTGGATAGTTAGCGAGCCTATCATTCTTCCATAACAAACATAACAACCGTAGCAATCGTGCATAGTATACTTAGTAACAATTATTCTTATTTATTCCTGCTAAACAACACTAATTAAAGTTCCTAGAAATTTACATGGACAGATGTAAATAGATAGTTTTCAAACTTCCTTAGCAAACCATAGCTAGAATTTCAATAGCAACATTCCTTAGCAACCTGAAATAATTTTATTAGCAACCTTCATTAGTAAGCGTAAATAGAAGAGAAATAAAACTGACTGGATTTTCGGGGGAGAAGTTGAAAAACTCATATTCGACGGAGCTGGTATAATACAAGGCGGTGTTGTTATTTTTTAAATTAAAAATGTAAAAAAATATTAGGGTGCTTTGGTAGGTGATGCTGGAACGAATTAATCGCATTTCAGTTTATTTTCAATTAGTAATATTGATTTGATATACGATAAATTGAGTTAAGAGTGGGAATAGTCAAGGTTCCACTGAGTGTGTGTTTATATATATAATATATATATATATATATATATATATATATATTATATATAATAATATATAAATATACTACTGTCTATTTTTTATTTAGCATCAAATGATCACTTTGGATTTATAAAATGAGTTATTTCATTTAGTTTAGCTTAGTCGATAGAGTAGCCACCTATTAAGTATTTTATTCATTTATTATCTAATGAATATCTGTCATTCATAGTTCAACCACTTTATTTGCAGTGCCTGATCTGAAAAGGATTTTTACAATAAAAATGCATTGGGCAATGCATTTCTACTATAAAAATGCCTTGCACAATGATTTATACTAATGAAATAGAAAATAAGGATTATCTTTCTGCGGCTGGCGTTTTTAAACGAAGTAGATATTGTTATCCCTCAAGCTATTTCGGTGACCGAGAATCCCACAGTTTTGCTCCGTGCAGAGCACATAGGATCTTGTATCGCTTTCGTTGGAGGGGGTACAGACTGCGTTGACTAAAGATATACAATATTTATGGATTCTAACATCTAAAAGTAAAATTCGGTGAATAGAAAAATGATACAAAACTCATCAACGTTTGTTCTGAGATCAGATAACTAAAGTCTGACAGCAAATTCAGAATTAATTGAATCCACATGAGCTGGAGATATGGGACACGTTTTATTAATTGCACAGGCGATTATCGGGTCTCATATACCTGAACACCATGCTGTTTTGATATACAAGCAAACATTGCAAAAATGATCGGTTGGCATTGCACTTTTATCACGACTTTTTCTCCCTATCCTGTGTGAGAGCAAGGAAAAAAGATTCTATCACTATATTGCATTGATGGAAAATATTATAATGGATATTCGGTGTCTGTCTGTCTGGAACCGTAACTAGGTAACTGGTTACGTAACAGTACCCCCAGGAATTACGTAAGTTTATTAATGAGTATTTGATTTGTTTTCCAAATGATTAATACATAGAATAAGTCAGGTAACAATGTCTCTGAAAATTTTAGTTAGATGTGCCTCAAAACAACCCATATTAGTGCGTTTAAAATCATGCAATGTGTCTAATATATCACTAACAAATATATAGGATGGTTAATTTGCATACTGGTTTTACCAAACCCGGATTTGATAAATAATTACTTGTTGTTATTGATCTCGGGTATTATTGTTTTATTCTCCAGCGTATTAAAATCTATCCTATGAATGAGTTTATATAGAAACTTATTAAAATATGATTAAAATGAGTAATATTTTCATGTGTTCTTATTTAGTTTCGTTAGCCTTCCTAATTTCGTATATTTCATTACATCAAAACATAATTACCTACGCCCAGAAAGCGCATATTCTTGCTTGTTAATTTAAAGCTAATTACTACTGGGTTATTCTGTAGTAGACTAGCACCTCTTTCATTTAGATGTTCTACAGACTTTCGAAAGCAATTGACCCATGTTTTAATTTTATATATTTAAAGCACATGTTCTATCACTTAATGTCTTTCGGATGTTTTTTTTATAACCGATATGATATGTTGATTATGATGTTATTCTGAGAATATGATGCAATAAAATATCTACTGAATTTGAGTAATCAAGTTTACTTTCAAATTTGACGATATAGCCCATAATATGTCCTGCGGAGTAACATCGCGTATGATATATTTATTTTGTGATTTGTTCGCTAAATTGCTTAATTCATATTTAAGTTCTGCAGCGCCAATTAAGTGAAGGAGTTAATAATTATCTTTGACAGCAAATAGATAGTTGTTTTTTCTTTTTGTCAGTATATTACGTGATGGGATCGTTTATGGTTGTAATAGTCATTAGTATCAAATTGAATATGTGACACGACGGGATCCATCTAGAGTCTGTGTATGTAAGGGTTGGTAAGGAAGGTTGCTAATGGTGCTATGCTAATTTCGTTATATGACATGGCGTCTAATTGAAGGAGTACGTAATTTCTATACTTATCTGGGTCTATGCAATTGTTTCATAACCTATGGTAGCATAGATTATTGACAACACCGTGTAGCGAAAATTCAAAGATACAGACCGTTGGGGACCTTTTCGACCTGAGAAGCGGGAAAGCCACAAATCACGTGAAATCACGAGAAGTCACATGAGGGCGAGTTAGCTCGTCAGTTCCAAGCATGATGTTTGCTAGAGAGACGTCTCTTGCTTAATTTGAACTCATCAATTGCACGCGTGCCGTGTTAGTTAGGATTAGGAATAAAAGTTTAAGTAACTTGGCGTTGTTGGTCAATGAATGCTTAGCTTGATAAGAATCGACAACAATAAGTAGAATATAGAATTCAATATGGCGACTAGCGATCACAAATGGCCTGAGAAGAAGAAAGAAGTAATGCAATTATGCATCTCATCTCTCTAATACCTCTCTCACACTCCCTATCACATAAGAACAGTGTTTATATACTCGCAACATGTGTGAGTATATAACAGTATCTGCTATTCTGGATCGGAGTCACTGGTATTCTGCATCGGTTGTTAGGCTGGCTTCTCTCCGTTCATCGAGTCTATAACTACTTGCTATTCATTGGGATGACTCATAAAGAGTAGTAGGTTGTAAACATCATCATCATCATTTCGCGCATGCAGCGCGTGTATCTATGACAATCTTTCGCCAACCTTCCCTATCATTCATTACACCTGGAAGCTCCTCTGCGGAGCAGCCAGCATCTTCACATAACTGGTCAATGTAGGTCCTTGCTGGGCGCCCCACACTTGCATGTCCATGTGTTGGCTTCCACAGGAGAACGTCGCTTAATGGTAGGGGTTAATTTGACTTAGACTAAGTTGAAACTTAATAGTGGATGGATCTCCTTCCATTTTTTTTCTTTTTAACTCCTTCTTGGGGAAACAACTCGAGGCAGATTATGCATCTTACCTCACAAATAAAACCATGGGTAGCAGCGTGGTGGATGTGAGACATGACGAATGAACCCAAAATGGGTCAACGGTGTATCTCACGTGATGCTGGGCGGATGAGCCTAAAAGCGGGCCAACGGCCAGGATCAAACAGTTCAGCCAGGAAACTACTGCTCCTCATCTCTAAGTCCGGCGTCTATTGATGAGTTGAATTAGCCACCGAAAGGTATCGATGACATCGGGCCAAGCAAACCTATGACAGGTTGTAATAATCATTAGTAATCATATTTTATATTTGACGTGGCTGAAACTATTTGGAAAGTGTAATTTCTATACTTATCTGGATATGCGTTATCTGCTATTCTGGATCGGAGTTGCTGGTATTTTACATCTGTTGTTGGGCTGACTTCTCCCTTCGATCTACTTGGGATTTCTTGGGATATTTTGTCTTCTGTTGCTAATATCTTTAATAACTTACAAAAGGCGTTCTTGTTTTTTTTATGCTTTTATTTTGATATACCTCACTTATTTTATCCTAAGTAAACGGCCTCGAACGGACACACCGCCATTGCAATGCATCAACTCTAAACTCTCAGCCAGACTCTTCTCGTATGTCCAATCCAACTCTCTCCTTTCTTCACCTTTTGGTACTCATCGACCAATCAGAAGCAACAGGCCAGCCTCTCACACGTTATCCCAAATGCTAGTTAATTTTCACTATTACATATCGTATAACAAGATTTTGGGATTTTTCCACGTTTCTACATATCCTTATTGCACAAGTCTAGTGTCCTTTATACTAGGCGATTCACCTTTTCTACACTACTTAATAGTTTAAGACTTAGGTCAATTTTCGTTATATTAAATGTAAAATGAGATCTTACTTTAATAGGTAGGAGGATTTTTAAATTCTCCATAAATTAGTTATGTTATTTAACATTGTAGTTCCCCATCATTCATTGATAATTTTATTATATACAACCCTAATTTCTTGTGAAGAATAAGGAATTGCATATTAATTGATAGTTCAGGTCAAATGAAATGTAATTAACCATAGCTTTGATCTAAACGTTTGGTGGTTTATGAAGAACTGACAAACTTTTCTAATGTATCTATGTGAATTGCATTATTATAAGAAATGTTTAATTTTGGATAACTATTTTCTTTAAATGCAGTGCAAAAGAATTCAAAAATCATGTTTAATAAATGAACCTGTTGATATACCACTCTATAATAATTTGATTATTATAACATTTGATGTGTTTACTTAAGAAATATTGCTAAATAGTTCAACATGTAAAAAGTATAATAATCTTGATTTAAAACTATTTCACTCAATGTTGTTCTTTCTTTCCTTCTTTTCATCATTTCATTATGTTCAATTGAATCAGATTAGCGTTATAGATTCCGCACGGTCATCTCCCTTCTCTATATTTTCCCTAGCCTCTATCTTTATTTATTTTTTTCGGATAATATTTTTTTCTGTGTAACATTTAATTTCTTCCCTTTCTTTCTTTACAATAAAAACTGAATGGCCTATTAGTTAGCTGAAGTGATGACACTCCTAAGAAATAAGAATTCGGCAGATAAGCATCATCAGATAATTAGGATTTGCATTTTTGCATTTCATGTTTGGTGGTTTGGGTTGTCTCATTTTTACCTTTGGTACATTTAAGGAACACGAATATTAATATCTAGATTGTCATCCCTTATTTTTGTTATTCGAACCAGGAATGGAACAGTTATTAAAATAAATCTAGCTGAATCAACTCAGAAGTCAGACCGGCTGAAATACTTTCCTTACTATCTCACCTGTTTGGTTTCTTTCTTTGTTTAATGGCATATCAAACTTCATGCCTTTCTTGTAGAAGAATAGAGCTACTATTTAATCCATAGATTACAGGATTCATACCTTTCCCAAGGGTATGAAAATGAACGTAATAGCGCAACTGAACTCAGAACTCACTAAGATTTCACGGTCCGGCACGTTAGCTTCTACACCACGGGGACTCTTCCTATCTTATATGCATTTCATATCTAACCGTGTATGAGAAATGCATATTGGCCTGATATGAATCTAATTTTTTCCAATTTCACCAGAATATATTTTAATGACTAAACAATGGATTGAATAACATATACTAACTTACATATCAAATCATCAGCATCATTTCACGTTAGTAGCACGAACATCCATGATAATTCCTCACCAACCGTCGCTTGGGAAGTCATCTACGTAGAATCCAACATCCGCACAGATTCTAAAATATAAGAATAAATTATCTGAATTTTTTTTAAATCTCAAGAGACTTACCACGTGGAGGCCAAAAATAGTGTTGCCCACGAAAACAATACACATATTGATAGTGTTTTATTTTTTTCGGTATCAATACTTTGTCTATAATTCCTTAATAAAGTACATGTTTTATATTATAATATACTCTATTGAAGACATTCAATAATCTATCTATGGACTGACCAAACCTACCAAAATTAAAGAAAATAAAATGCTATTAGAAATTGAAATCTTATAAAAATATTTCTATTGATCAAAGATTAATAGTTTTGTTGGTACCAACAGTTTTCTATAATTCGTTGATAAAATACATTTCCTATATTCTGATGTTGTGAAGACATCACATTTTTTTTAAATGTTTTGTTAAGGTCAATGAAACACAATTTAACTAATGGCCAACTTGATTTTGTTGATATACATCAAGTGAAATTCTTGTCTGGCCGGTGTCAGTAACACTTTCAGAAATGTCAAGGGACAGAAAATGAACGACAAATTAGTGTTTGTTTTTGTTTCTTGTTTCTTTTTTGTTTGTTTTTTTTTTTTTGTGTGTGTGTGTGTGTGGGGGGGGTTACATATAAAGAATTTACATCCTAACACATATATAGACTAGAACATACTGTTTTAAAAATGGTGACATACTAAAAACACCATTAAAAAGTAAAGAAGAAATAAAAATTCTTAAATACCTAAATTTTCTTAAATGTCTCTTGATTTAGATTTTCTTCATTTAGCAGTTTCTTTTTTTGTTGTTTTTTTATTGTAAGATTATCCGAATAGATTTTGAGCTTAGATAATATCAAACTACGGCTTAGAATAATTGTTGCTTCAACGTGTCAGTGAGTGGTCACTGCTGGTGAAGTAAAGAAGAACTCACAAATGATGTTCTGCTATAGAAACCAGCAGTTAGGGACGCCAGTGTGAACCGTAAAGCGAATGCCTACATTAACCAGCTCTGTGTGGATACTGGATTATGCGCAGCGGACCCCCCGAGAGCAATTAATGATAGGGATGTTTGAAAATATATTGTTATGAATAGCACGATATGATAAAATAATAACCACATCTAAGTAAAAAAATAAATAATTTAGTCAATTTCAATATTTTACTTTTGGCAGAATTCTTAGGTCACCATTGATTAAAAAGAAAAAAAATGTTTGTTCCTAGGGTATTTGGAGGTGTTAGATTGAAAGGAAAAGTTATAGATTTCCTAAATGCCTATATTTAAAAAAATATTTTTCTTAACATTTTCTACTTTTTTTTTAATGTAATATTATCTGTATAGTTTTGAAGCATTTAGATAAGATATGCTTCTAAGTAAATATAAATCTATACATTAATACTCTTGTTTCTTATTTGTACGAACATTATTTTTCAACACCCTCTGCTTAAAAATGAAACCATCCAAATCGTCCAACATGCAAAGCAAAAATGTAAATCATCATTATCTGGTGTTGCCTATCCATCGAATTCTTATTTATTATGAGTGTCGTTACCTCAGCTAAATAATGAACCATTCCGTTTTTCTTTATACAGCTCAAATGCGTTTCTTGATGAGATTGTGAATCTTATTTCAAAGGCAACGAATGTTTCTTTTTTTTTTTTAAGTTCCTCACCTTCTCTTAAATAAATGAAGGAAAAAAAACTTTAAATTTTTTTCATGTAATAATTCATTTCAACTGCAAAATGCATCATCATCAGATAGAGCAAAATCATAATTATCCCTTAATGTATCTGTAACAACAATGGTATTCCTTTGTCTGCGTTGAAATACATTATTATATGAAGCAAATTTTAATTTTTTTTTGTTACATTTATTCAGTATATTGCTCTATCCGTCCACACACCTGGAACAAGGCAATGACCTATAACATTATAGTTTAACCCTACATGGAATGGTCTTAATCACACACACACACACCACACACACACAATATATATATATATATATATATATATATATATATATATATATATATATATATATTAATGATTTTAAGGTAATTACAATGCGTATAAAAATAAAAACAAAAAGATGTTAATTTGTCTTATTGATTTCGAAGTAGAAACTTCATTTTCAGAGGTGCATATCAGAAATGTACGTGTTTACGTTTTTCTTTGTGTGGTTATAATTTCTCTTCTTATTTCCTTTTCCTCTTCTTTTTTTTCTTTTTTCTTCTCCTCCATTCTTTTTTCCTCGTGTTATGAAGTTGATGGGCGAATAACTGTAATTTCTTCTTCTTTTTAATGTCTGTTGAGAACGAATGCTTGAACCATGTATATGTATCCAATATTGTCTGTTTGTCTTCCGGTGAATATTGCAACAATTTAGCCATGTCAAATTCAAAATAAAAACCGTCAATAGAAAAATTCATATACTTAGCTTTTGTTTTGTTTTCTCTTTTTCTTTTTCTTTTTCTTTTTCTTTTTTAATTTTTTAAAAATTATTTCTCTAATTTTTTATTTTTTTAATTTTTTCAGTTGTAAAAAATAAAATCTATTAATTTAATTAGATAGACCAATAAATAAAAGATTATCTTAAATTATGTTTTAGGAGGATTGATGGGAACATCTAAGAAAATGTTTTATGAGTACTTTTTTATCTTAAATTTTAAATAGATTAAATATTATATATTAATTATATATTAAAATATTATATAATAATTATATATTAGGATTGATGCAAAGTTTAAGAAAACTATGTATTATGAGTATTTTCTTTTTAAATTTCAAATAGATTAAATATCATAAATCAAATATTTAAATTATGCATGCTTCTCTTTTCCTGCGAAAGCATTAAGGTAAGGCATGAATCAATCTTTTCTCCTCCTAGCTATAGGAAAATAGTCATTCAGACTGGGTTATTTACTTTCGTTAGGCAATCAGTCTAAGAGAAAAAAAAACTGAATTCAGCTAAGTCTTACTACTTAAAAATAACCGTGGTGAATGGGGATTTACACACACACACACACACACACACATACACGTGTGAGAGATTTTTATATGTTGCTTCAATCATTGTGTGTATATTGGTTTGGCTGTTTGTTTTGAAGGCTCTTAAAATGGGAGTGTAAATAAAAATGAAATAAATGGAATGTTGTTATACTACAATAATATATATATATATATATATATATATATAAATATATATATATATATATATATATATATAATCTTGAAAAAACCCGATGATTAAGATTCAAAGCGTAATGGTCAATTTCAGGAGACATTGAGGAACCTTCTCTAAGCCTCTTCTCCGTTATTTTACATTATATATTTTTACACTGGGACCCTAACAATAATGGAAGTATTATAAACAACTACGTATATTTGCATATATATATATATATTATATATAATATATATATATATTATATATATAAAGTAAAGAAATAACAAAAGACTTAGAGATTTAGCCTTATAGTCTATTTCAGGGAGCTTATTTCTAAGCTCCCTGAAATAGACTATAACGCTAAATCTCTAAGTCTTTTGTTATTTCTTTACTCATATATTTGTTCTGTGACTCGAACATTAAGAGCACACATTGAGCTCTCAAAGGTTTTTTAAATAAAACTCTTGTGTCGTAAGGGAGATTTCGTCCCTGGACTTTTGGATTATATATATAGAGAGAGGGTAAGATAGAATTAATAAAACTTATTCGATTCTACAGTTACTAAAATTATCGTCTGAATCGCAAACGTGTATAGGAAGCAAATAAAACAATGTGGTCTATTTATTGCGACTATTAGAAACTACTACATCTTAAGTGAGATGTCTTCACTCAAACTTTGGATTATTATTATTATTATTATTATTATTATTATTATTATTATTATTATTATTATTATTTATGAATGAAACTTATTCAAATTCTACAGTTACTAGTAATACTGTTCCATCTAGGAAGCAAATAAAACATAAATTAACGATAATTTTGGAATGGTTAATAAAGCTGGATATTACGTACAAAAATGGTGTCATTTATGGTATATCTTTAAGGAGTGCCTCATTATGCATTTCTATGCCAGAAAATACGTCAGGATATTTAATGACAGGAAACAGACAAAGTCGTCTCCTTTTATGATCCATCATTATATTATTGAATGAACTTGAGATTTCTGATGAATTTACCCTTTTTGATCGTTCCAGTCATATGAACACCCAAAATATATGTCTTGGTACCAATAATATTTCTCCAGTGCCAAAATCAATACTGGGTATTTAGCTGACGCAAGCGTATGATTGTTTGAAAGAGTCCAAGGTCTACTTTCGCTAAGATGAAAATTTTATTAAGTCATATTAGCAAAGAAAATTAAATTGCTTCAGAGATAGAGACGTCAAAGACAGCTGTCAATTAACAATTTATAATAAGTAGAATGTTTAGTAGATGACTCTGCCGTTCTAACAGAGCACAGAATGGAAAGCCAAGAAAGGGAAAAAGCTGGACAAATATCTTAAACTCTCTAGAGGAGTTTAAACATATGAAGCTAATATTGATCGGAATTTTATATTAGAAAAATAAGCTAAACTTTGATAAGAACCAGACGAAGACACTAGCAAAATCAGCAATAATGATAATGAGAAACCTAAAATACTCGCTTGGTTGATTGGTTTAAGGGCATATCAACGCTTGTGGTTTATTTAATGCCAAATTTTGTTAACGAATTCATAAGTGACGTTCTCCCGCGAACACCAGCATATGGGTCCGTAAGTGTGAACCATCCAGCAAAGACATACATTGACCAGCTCTGCATGGATACTGATGCTGTGCAGGAGTGCAATGAATGGCACGGACGGTTGGCGAGAGATTGCATGTATATATATATATATATATATTGGTTAGGAGGTTGATTTAGAAGGCCATCACAATGCAGTTTGGAATAAATAAAAAATAATAATACGGTAACAATGGTGGTGTGTGTTGACCTGTATTTTTTTAAAATTATTTCTTGAATTTTCGAGGTAATACCTCTTTATCAAAAGAATTGAACTGAAGCAGTACAGCTATGGCATTTCTTCCTAAATTAATTTTTTTTTTTTGAAAATGACGTTATTTTTTTAAATAACTGTATTCCCGTGTGAGCGTGAATGCGTTTATTTTTATTTTTTTATTTTTTTTTTGTACGTGTGCGTATGTTGTAATGCGCGTGACATTGAAAATGCTTGTTGGCTGTGACGTTAAGACTGTATCCTAGCGCGGGATTTTGTACGTGGGTATGTGCGAATGAAAAAGTGTATTTGTGTTTTGTGACGTTTCCTGTTGGATTTACATCAATTTAATCATTTAATATTATTAATATTATTATTATTATTAATATTATCATATTTATTTGCTTATTTACTTATTTATATCTAATTCAATTTATCTTTTTATATTTTATATATTTTAAATATATATATTATATATTATATATATATATATATATATATATATATATATTTATTTATTTATTTAATTTTTTTTCCTTAACAACTAGTGTGCAATGGCTTGTGTGTTTGTATGTGTGGGCGAGATGTTGGGCTATAGATTTTGAGTGCGTGTTTCGTATTAGTCTTCTCGTTGTAGATTTGTTTCATTAGTAATTCTCCATTGTGCATGTGGGTATGTGTTTTGTGTGTGTGTGCATATACTGTTACATGTGTGCGTTGGTTGTGGGTTTATTGTATGATGAACTCTGCGCTGAGTTCACTCCTGTTATTGATCTCTGGGTGTAATCTAGCGATAGCAAGGCCTCTTTAATTCTGAGATTACCCAAATTTCTCTCTCGAGCCTCTATATTGACTGTTTATTTTTCTTTCTGTTGTTGTAACTAAGTGTTTACGGAAAGTGGATGCTTGTGTGTGTAAGTGTTCTTTGATTCTAATGTGTAGTGGTCTCTTGTGGTGCTACTATGTAACATTGGTTACATATTATACATTTTGTGCGGTATACCACATTCACTTCGTGGCATACCTGTGTCGCGGATGGGGCAGTTCGCTAGTGTACAACTAGTGGCCTCCTTATGCGGCTTTTGGAGAGTTTTCTCCTGAGTGATGGTCCGTAATGGGCAAGTTGTATGTCCAGGCCCTCCTTCCGTATCGCCCTACGTATTGCTGTGGTTATATTTTCGTTGAAATGTGGTAACCTTAAAAACAGGCATTGGACGTGAGATGGTGTTTTTGTGGATTCTGTTTGCTTGAGTCGTTTTGTGATTGAAGTGGGGTAACCATTGTCTTTTAGTGTGGATATAAATTGTCTGGTGTGTGTGATCTGGTCCTGCTTCTTGCTGCATTTGTTTCGGATACGGGCAAGTTCGTTCTTTATGTATCCAGTCTTTGCCCCAAGGCAAAGTATATAGTGTGGAAGGACCACTATATAAGACATCATGGCTCCTTTCAAAAATACTGAAACCAATATTAGCGACTCTCCCTGGACATGTCAGCAACTCTGACGAAGTCATTCACAAACTGCAACAAACCCAATCAAATATACTCGAAAATAATAAATACGCATTTAGCTTGGACGTTACCGCTCTATACACATCAGTACCAGCTCAAACCAGCGGGTCGACCTGTTGACTGAACGGATAGCATCATCCGGCCTATACTGCTACAACCTCACCCCTCAAGACATACACCAACTTCTATCAATAATCGTAGACAACACATACTTCACGTTTCAAGAACGAACATATAAGCAAATAAAGGGCCTGCCGATGGATCCAGCCTCTCGGGCTTACTGGCCATCTCCTACATGGACAGACTTGAACGCCAAGCACTTAATATTTGCCGCTCTTTGTGCCTTCTTCACCAGGTATATAGATGATATTCTCATCCTCACATCTTCCCGTGAAGAAGCCAACAAAATCGCATCAACATTCAACAACATAGACAACAACATACATTTCACCATAGAACATCCTGACTGCACAGGATCATTATCACTGTTGGATTTCCGACTTAAGGTATTAAACAAGGAGAAATCCACACCGACTTCTATAGAAAATCGGCCAGCAGAGACTTGTTCGTCCACCACAAATCGGCACTCCCCCTTGCTTCAAGCAAATTATGAAACTCTCTATATATATATATATATATATATATATATATATATATATATATATATATATATATCATCATGTCGCGCAATTAGCACGGATATCCATTACAATCTCTCGCCAACCTTTCCTATCATTCATTTTCCCAGGGAGGTCCTCTGCGCAGCAACCTGCATCCTTGCTTAGTTGGTCAATGTAGGTCCTTGATGGGCGGCCCACACTAGCATGTCCGTGTGTTGGCTTCAACAGGAGAACGTCACTTTTGAGCTCATCCTTGCTTCTCCAACAGTGCCCGGCATGCCTTGTCCGTCTCACTCAAATGGTTTGTGAGATGGGAGCAGGTGGCCATATAGCTGTTTCCTCGTGGGGTGCTGCTTCCACAATTTGTTCAGGACTGCACGCAGCATTCTTGCGCAGCTCCCGTCCAGCTTATTCTCAAGGCGCCTCGTTAGGGTCCAAGTGGTGCATCCGTACAGCAATACTGATACAACCACAGCTTATATATATATATATATATATATATATATATAGTAACAATTTTCATTAACTTCCTGTGTACTTACAAATAATGGTGGTTGTCCCTCAGTAACTGTCTTATTGTACCTATAAATCAAAAGAGTTGTGTATTTGCTATGAGAGAAATTTGAAGAATACAGTCGGGACACTCATAGTAGCTTGGTCTTTACATGACCAGCCGAGTTATCGGATGAGGCCTCTCCGACCGCCCGTATAACCAAGTAAGGATAAACAGAATCATTCATGTCACAAGACCATTCATTATGAGATTGCTCAGCCCTCATCTGTTCAGAAGAAAAACAGGTGGAATAAATTGATCATTCTTATTTACGTGGTATTGAGGAATTTGAATCAAACATTTGGAATAAAATAGTGTGTGTGGGGGGGGGGGACTGACGTAGCGAAAAGGAAACTTAGATGATAAGGCTAGGTTGCATTACGCTGATAGAAAGAAACTTAAAAGCTGTGAGATAATGTGTATGTGGTTTCGCTTTTCCGATGTACTAACACGGACCACGTGGTTTTACTCGCGGAAATAACAGGGTGGTCATTGATCTGCACACGTGACTCAGTATATAGCAAATACGTGGGATGAAAAACAAACGTAGATGCTTTCCGTTTACAGATCTCGTAACTTGGTATATAAATTTGCGGTTATATACTGTTTATTTTTTATAGAGGTAAAATAGCTTCGTACGAATTAATGTGAACCCTGTCAAGAATTGGTTAACTCAAACCCGTTTGGTGACTTAAATTTAAGGATTTTTTTTGTTCATTAGAGTTTTAGTAATGGAAAACTCTATTGTCGACAGCAATAAGGTATGCAACTAATTGAAATGTAAAGTTGTTTTATGTGGTTTGTAAACGCAAAAGCATTGTTGGATTATCCTCAGTATATAAAATAGACAACTTCCTCTCTGATATGAATATAGCAATTTCGCTTTGCTTTCTGGGAAGAATAAATCTTCGAATCATTATGAAATATGTGACCTATGTGGGACATTTAATTCGAAGTTTTCTCTCTGTAAATTAGGGAAAACTGTATTGGTGTAATCCTCAATGATTTGGAACAGATACCAACCACTTTTGAGTTTACTTGTTTTAATCCCTGTATTGCCATATAAATTGGCAAATATAGAAGAGAAATATAATAAATAAAATGAAAGAAGAAATATATATATATATATATATTTAATAATATAGTATAATAATTCCTATTTTCCAAAATCAATAATAAAAACGAAAATGTTTTGAATAATTAAAGGAAACCTAGAATGCAGTAGAAAAAGTAAAAAGAACTAAGAAACAAAAATCTAGGAGAAAAAAATGATGAAATGAAAATAAGGATAAGAATGATGAAATGAATAAAAAATAAAAGGACAGTTCAGGAGTCATTTTAATCGATTATCAAAGAAAATAAACGGATGCATGAAGTGTTATCAAATAAAGGAAAAAAAAAAACGTACGGACTTCACAAAACAGACAAATTAATTAATCAAAGAAATAAAATATATGACCCATGAAGACATTCGATTTGAAGTTTATCTTTGAAAATTAGTGACAACTCAACTGGTGTAATCCTCAAAGATTAATAACAGATACCAACCATTTTTGAGTTTACATGTTTAAATCTCTGTACTGCCGTTTGATACGTCACATATTCTAACATGTATAAATTGGCAAATATTGAAGAAAAAATATAATAAATAAAATTAAAGAAGTTATAAATATATATATATATATATATATATATATATAATAATTCCAATTTTCCGAAATCAATAATGAAAACGAAAATGTTTTAAATAATTAAAGGAAACCTAGAATGTAGGAGAAAATAAAAGATCTACGAAACAAAAATCCAGAAGAAAATAAAGGTGAAATGAAAATAAGGATAATAATGATAAAATGAATAAAAAAGAAAAGGACAGTTCAGAAGCCATTTTAATCAATTATAAAAGAAAATAAAGTAACTCGAACGTATGAAGTGTTATCAAATAAAGAAAGAAAAGCGTAGGGACTTCGCAAAACAGACAACTTAATTAATCAAAGTAATAAAAAAGAAAAAAAAAAGAAATAGGAAGTAAAAACAGAATTACAAAATTAAAAATCCTAAAAAATTCCGTAAGTCTTATTCAGTTCATACAACATTGAGGCCATCTTTCGAAAATGAAAATACAAATAGAATTTTTTTTCTTTTTTTTTTTTTGAAGAGAAAAGAACGCATTAGTGCTAAAAATAAATGATTTTCTATCAATTATCCAAGTTGACAAGAAGAAGAGGCAAAGCAATGAACTTGAAAATAAATGACAAGACCAAAAAGAAGTTATAATGGATTATTGTTGGGGGGAAAAATGGTATCTGCGCAGGTCAGGAGTTTGACCGAGTCTCTCTTTATTTTTGCGCATGCGCACGCGCAGGCGCACATAAGTATGCCTCTTTGCATTATGTTAGAAAATCTAATTCAGTTTTGCTGAAAAATTACCGAAATAATTTGTTGCGTTTGTTTCTCCTTTTCTCCTGAAGCAAAAAAAAAATAATTTTCAGGTTCAATTTAATCACTTATCTTCCGGAGTCTTTCTTTCAAATATTAGAATATATAATTTGATAATTTGCTTTTGAAGCATTAAGTAAAGTATATTATTATTTCTATTTTTGAAGCCAATTACAATGCGTATATCGTATAAAATTAGATAATTGTTGAAAATAATCATGAGAAGCGAACGTGTGTGACGTGTGCAACACCGTACAGCTGCTTCAACTTTATTAAGTCTCATCAGCAGTTTATACCGACGATCTCCCTCCGACAGAGACAGAACCCAGCACGCAGTCAGAGACTCTACCTCTGGGCTACCGGCACACCGCACACAAAATACCCCAAATTAACCTGTCATTGATAAACACGCCACTACTATACATAGTGCAATGAGCGTTGAGAGAATCGCAAATAAGGCCTTTGCTCAGGCTTAAGAATAATAGTATTTAATAATTTGGTTTTTGAAGCATTGTTAAGTAAAGTATATTATTATTTATATTTTTGAAGCCAATTACAATGTGTATATCGTATAAAATTCGATAATTATTGAAAATAATCATGACAAGCAAACTCAGCGACGTGTAGAACACCGTACAACTGTTTCATCTTTATTAAGTTTCATCAGCAGTGTATACCTACGATCTCCCTCCGACAGAGACCGAACCCGAGAACCCATCACGCAGGGTATATTTTAGAAATGTGTTAATGTAAATCAATTTGCAGTTTTAAACTTTTTTTCTCTAGTCTGAATGAAGAGGTTAAGTTAACTTTGACATATAACTATACATTCATATTCAATATAATTTATATTCAATACCTGTGCATGCATAATTATCTATACTTTACAGAGTGATATAGCCTACATAAAATAATTTTCAGGACGAACAAATAAATTTTCAAATATTTTAGAAATATCTTCGAATTTTAGTTTCAAACCGTATAATGAGTTTTCCCGAAAATAAGACAGGCATTATATCAATTTTCACCTCAAAATATAAAGACAATTACAAAATTTCTAAATAAATAGATATTAGGAAAAACGATCTACATGTATTTACCATTAACATGTTCTTTTATTCACAAACTCGTTAATGAAAATTTATTAAAAACAAAAATATGATTTCTCTGGGATTTTATGCAAGTCACTGAATTCCAAAATTCCAGTGGAGATTTCATATGACTCAATTTCCTGCAAAATCATTGTCCCTAATCTCTTATATCATTAAATGAAGAGTGGGTACTTATCCATGTTCTTACTAACCCTGAAATCCAACAGCCAATCAGAACTCAGGAAATGAACTAGCCTGAGTTCATAATGGAACAATCCAAAGCTCCATATAAGCCAACTACCAAACTCTAGTTTTAGTTTTGCATTCATCTTGTAACAGAGTTGAATACTTTAAACAAAATCCAACATGGTTAAATTAACATCGACATATCACGATACATTTATGTTCAATGGAAGTTATATTCAATACCTGTGTATACAAAATGTTCTTTACTTTACAGTGTTATAGCCTACATAATAAGAGAATCTTAAAAAAAGCAGAAATAGATTTCAAGTTGAAGTAAAAACGATGGTATACGAAGGCTATGGAATGATTTTCCTGATTAATAAATGCTACACGCACGTAAAAAACATCAGAACTCACCACCCAGGCAAACAGTTCAACTCGGTCGGTATAGCATCAACATGGAACCATATGGTTCTGGGTTCAATACCGGTCCTTGCCAACTCAAGGCGTATCTGTGCGGTAAAGTGGGGAGGTGGTAGGAGGTGTGACACTCGACCTCAGATGCAAAAACAACCTTCCTGTTAAACACTGGGAAAAAAGGGGAAAGACTTCGCCTGATATCGACCATTGGCCACTTTGCCGACTTAGATTTAAAAGGCTTAGCTTCGTCATGCAATAAAGCCAAGAGGAATGTGTAGTATGTATTATTTCGCTCACTCTGATGCACCAGACATACTAGACGGGTTTTGATTTTGGCCAAGAGCCTTAATTATGGTCTGCAGGTTGAGGATCAAACCTAATGGTGACTAGTTCAGAAAACGTTACACCATTATAAAGTGTCGAAAGAGAATATATTTGTGTTTTTTAGAAAACGATATTAATGCACGCATATGGAAGGCATGGCCAGCTATAAACAGATTGCCCTTTATATGGAAATCAGATCTCACAGACAAGTTAAAGCAACAATACATTCACGCCGTTGTGTTATCAGTGCTACTATATGTTTATCAACCCCTCCACACAAGCAGGATGCGACACGAGGTAAATTTCTTAAGCGGAGTTTAACAGGTTTGAATTCAGAGTTTTCATTCTCCTACACTGGTTACCTAGCCATAGTTAAAGAGCCCAGTCTTTCCTGCTATTTACCCATAGCTGGAGGAAGAATTGGATTCATACCTTTCTCAAGGGTATTAGCGCCATGTGAAATGCAAACAGCTTCGCCCAGGAATTTCTCGGTTCGATGAGTCCATTTCCTAATTCTCTATCCATTCGACCACTGGCCTCCATATCAGTGCTAATATATGAATGCACCACTTGGACCTTGAGGCACCTGGAGAATAGGCTAGATGGGAGCTGCACAAGAATGGTGCGTGCTATCTTGATCAAATCGTGGAAACAACACCCCACAAGAAAGCTTTGATACGGCCACCTGCCCTCTATCACAGAAAACATCCGAGTAAGATGGACAAGATATGCTGGTCACGACTGGAAAAGTAAAGATGAACGTGTAAGCGACATCCTCCTCTGACCAGCTCTGTGCAGATACTGAATGCTGCTGACTTACTCGCTCTTTGGTTGTTACCGACAATAGGTCAGCACGCCACCTTTAATTCTTTACATATCAAACGTTGTAATAATTAGATTATCATACTGTGGTATATCCATAGGTTCTACTAGTAATAATAATTATATATAAGTAACTGATTGAATATTCTTTTATGAATTGACGTATTTTAGTGTTTTTTAAGAAACAGTTTAATGGTTGTATCTAAATAACAGGATATTAATATAGCTGTTTATTCAGAACGTTATGCTTAATTATTTTCCTGTTGTTTACAACCTGAATTGTAGGTGTTTCTCCATCTTGTGTTGATATATTTTAGTTGTTTATATGCAATATCATTTTGAGGGTATTGGCGGTGGTGGAGTGTGAAATATCAAAGCACAATCTATTTTCTGCTGTTTACTGAATTTAATTTTTTGTAACAATAAATTATCAGATGTAATTACGTGCTGGCAATTAAGTAATGCATGCGTAATAAAAAAAGGAGGTAATGGAAATTTTGGATATGTGGCTACATAAACAATGATATCAAATATTACCTCAATGTTTTTGTTTTGTTTTAATTTCTTCAGTTTGATATTTAACAAAATTAGATATGGCAGTTTCCAGAGACCACATGCGTGTATTCTTAATGTAATGGGTTAATAAGTAGGTCTTAGTGTAGGTCATCATAAGAAAGGCCTTTTTCTTAACTGCTACTGATGTATACTCCTCTTTCTTCTTTACTTACTTCTTTCTTATTCTATTCTTCTGGCCGTCTTTGGAATCTTATAACATCTTGTCTTCGTCTGGAATCTTCTAAGGTCTGGACTTTCTTGGACTTCGGGTCTGGTCTTCTATTGGGGATTTCGCTTTATCAGAAGCCCTGTGTCATTGTTAGTTTTTAGAGGTAATAACACAAGACTCCGATTTGCTTTGATCTTACTTTATTTTTAAATCCCCAACCAGACATCTGCGCAGATTAAGACGGTAGCGCGTGTAACGCGACTTACCCTTCCGTCGAACTCGGCTGCTAGTCTCTAACTGCTGAAACTTCCTTACTATCCAAACCGGAAGAGAGGGTCCTCTCTACCGGTTCTCACGGAATCCACCGGAAGGAAGGATCAGGACAGGTCAAGCCTTGTCATTCAAATCCTTCAAGGTCATGGGCTGCAGCTTATAACGGCCATTTTGATTTCTACACTATTGCACATAAATATTAGGTATCTAATAATTATGTAACACTACTAGTACCATGTGAACTAGTATTGCCTGTTCCATGGTCGGGTTGTCGGCGTCTAAATTGGCATCTCATCAGGCACACCTCGGCTACTATGGTGAGGTAGGTGTGTGGACACCGAGCATCAAGAACTGTCAAGGGATGGATGAGCTCTAGGGAAGCCAATGGCCATTCACATCACTAGTAATAGGATTGGGGTACTTATTATTTACATTAATCTCGAAATGGGTTAGATGGGGCCTTTAGCCTTGCCGGCAATCCTAGACTTGAAAAAGTCTGTTAGAAAACATCCGCTGCCAAGCGGTTATCAGTCATACAAAGAAAATTCTAGACGAGTAAACCCTGAAATCAAATCCTGAGCTGGAGTCCCTAAAGTCAGGTGATGCTAAACTTCAACAGTACGTTGCAAACTGCATTGTTTTATTGCCTTTCCTTTACACAACAACGGCAGTACTTGGGCGACATCATCCTCCATATCAACAAGGCTAGACTACGTGTTTCCACGTTTTTGGGACACTACGCCATCGTATCTTGTAGATAGATGGATGCCAACGAATAAATAGGTCTACAATCTAGTTAAAACAGTTATCTTTGATATGAAAATTGAGAAAAAAAAGATTATTTAACGATATTTTCAGAAAGTTTAAGACTGATAAAAGTCGAACATCTCTGATAGAATTGGTAATTATTGGAATTACTCGGTGGGGATACAGATTGAACTCTGAACCTCCAGGTTGTGAGTAGTGACTCTAGCTAAGCCTTCTGTCATCCCTTGTTTGTTCGTGCCGTTCGGCCGTTTAGGAAGTATAAAAGCTGAGACAGTCTCTCTCGATGGTGAATTGCTGTTCTCAGCAAAACTCAGTAAGTCACAGTCAAATTAACACCGGGATCCCAGAACCAATGGCACTACTTGTCTCCTCGATTTAAAAGGACTGGGTTTATTGCCTGAGGCGCCCCGAAACGGAAATCCCGATGGGATCCACGCAGGCTTTTGACTAGTTATCCCATGTTTGTGTGTGGCTACCCACATTAAAAAGACCTTGTGTTGCATCCTAACCTGGTGGTAGGTTGTGGTTAAAAGCAATTACTCTTCTTAGACTGCACTGCCCACTGGAAAAAAATAATCGCGTGATCCCAAGGTACTATCTCCCTCGATTGAAAGGGTCAGGGCTGGGTTTATTGTCCGGTGTCTGAGGTGCCACAAAAGAGGAATGCTGATGGGATCAAAACATTTTTTACGCTATTACATGTGTTTCGGTTTGTGAGTGGCTTCCCACTTTAAAAAAAAGACCTTGTGTCACAGACTGACCTGGTGGGAGGTTAAGATAAATACCGTATTACTGTTTTCAACTGGAAGAACTGGTTGACCGTAGCGGTCTTACTGACGACGTTTGTTTGAGAACAGAAGAGCAGACGAATTGTTTTTAAATTACTTGCAATATGAATGACGCATATAATTGAGATATAATCTTCCTTTAAATGGAAAATGACTACATCGACGTAATCCCATCAATCACTGACTGAAATAGGTATAAGTTTCCATGCAATTTGGACTGTAATTTAGCATGGTCACCACAACGAGACTTATTTCCTACATTTAATAGTCCTGTAATACATACCTTTTTCCCAACTCACTAATCTGTGTGTGTTATTAGTCATTTTTAATAATTTAGAATTTTGTATAAAAGCATAACCTAATATTTCTATCAAAATTTTAACAAAATGACAACTTCCAGATTGAGAGTTATTTACCCAACCCATCCACCACGAATAAGATGTGAGATGCTATCACGTGCATGAGGCATATAGCGTTGATCGTACTCTCACTTCAGCAGTAATGGTTCTGTGAGACTAGCTTGCTTACCATTGCATCTGAACTTCTAGTTGGAGGTATGTCATTTCTAACGATGCTCCGTAAAGGAATTACGGAAATCAAGAAATAGGTTATTTCCGCCAGCATTAAAACAGCGTAATAGAACTGTGGTCAAAGCGTGCACAATTTCACAAGAAATTACCAGGCAAGGTGTTAAGCAAAAAAAAAAAAAAAACTACTTCAAAAAGGATTAATTTTGAATATAGCCGGCACATCTTCAAACTCATAACTCATTTTCCGCCAATTCACCTTCCTCCATTTCAAACAACCTAACTTATAATTCCTGTAAGTTCTTCCTGCAACTTATTTGGTTTAGTTCACTTTGTTACGTTGTAATATTCACGGCACTAAAACAATATATGTACCGTAGTCCTTTTTTTCTTTCTTGGTACTAAAACTCCGATAAAAAATCATAACACGAGAAACATGTCGTCACAACTCCCAGCCTTTATTAACGTGCTCGTCTAGTGGCTTCTACCAGGGAGGAGGGGAGGCAGAGAGAACGAGAGAGAGAGAACACTACTAGATTACTGGGCTCTAATGAGGTCTGTCCCCCACGACGGACGCCGGCAAAAAGAGAACGAAGCCTTTCTTCCTTCCCCCACGTCACCAAGTGACTTCCGGTCAACACCCGACTTCCGGTCAACACCCGACTTCCGCTTGCCCCTCAATTCTTCGTTCGGGGTCACGCTACGGTCAAAACCATCGCTCTCCTCTTTTGGGTCATCACTATTTTTTAAGCCTTTGTTATTTATTCCTCCTCCTTCCATTAGCAGTTCTAGCTCACACAAGTCATATTGCAACAACTTTCCTGTGTATTAAAAGAAGCAATAATCTACTTGATTGCATCTACCTCTGAGGATGGTACTACGAAGTGCTGAAAGTACTAGGGATGAAAGCTTTGAATTTATCAACCGACTCCACCGAGATGCTAAGATAACTGGCCAGATAACTGGAAAACATCGAAGAACTCGTCAGATATGAAATGTCCTTCGTGTTTAACAAGCAGACGGGAAAAACGCTGCCAAAGTATATGTATATGCGTGTGTGTACTCTCTCTCTCTTTCTCTCTCTCTCTTTCTTTCTCTCTCTCTTTCTTTCTCTCTCTTTCTTTCTCTCTCGTTCTCTTTCTCTCATTCTCTCTCTCTCTCTATCTCTCTCTATCTCTCTTTCTCTCTCTCTATCTCTATCTCTTTTTCTCTCTCTCTCATTCTCTCTCTCTTTCTCTCTCTCTTTCTCTCTCTATCTCTCTATCTCTCTTTCTCTCCCTCTATCTCTCTTTCTCTCTCTCTCTCTCTATCTCTCTTTCTCTCTTCTCTCTTTCTCCTTCTCTCTCTTTCTCTCTCTCTCTCTCTGCGTGCTCGCATGCTGTGTGTAGAAATTAATGAAAACGTTTTCTAGGGTAGGTGTCCTTTTGATATTCCTCATCGAAAATCTGATGATTCATTGTGACCACATACAAACACGTTCAGTTTAATTTTGCTTATAAGTAGTTCGCTCAGCTAAATAACCTTGGATTGTTTAAAGTGTCTTTTGTTCAATGCCGAAAGACAATGGGAGACACAAACATCAACCACTATTTTGAAAGCCAATGTTTTGTCAAAATTGAAGGCAAGGTGAGATAAACAATTTAAAACGGATGTTAATACTGTTTTATTCCGCACAAATCATTTAATCACCACAGGTAATATTTTAACACTACTGACTCGATTAAAAGAAATGAAGTTGTAGGTAAATCTATATATGTCACGTGGCGGGATCTATTTGGAGTGCGTGTATGTAATTACGGTATGTAAGGGGCATATCATTTCTATACTTATCTAGTGTTCTACTTATCTCGGGACTGAATCCGATTGGTTCGCTGCAATTCTGGAACTGAGTAGCTGGGTATGTCTGTGTCCGTTGTCTAATTTGGTTTTTGGGCTGGTATTTTCTTTGAGTCTGGAAATTACTCAGTATCTTTTGAGGAAGTACTTGTCTTGTACCGTTGATAGTTCTTAATAACGAACACAAAACTTTTTTTTTTCAGAGATTATATATTTTATTTTATCCACAAGTAAATATGCCTTGGAGAACATACATTAATATTGCGTCTGTTCTCTTCAAACATTCAGTACAGACTGCCCAAACTTTTCACTCTTGTCACTCATCAGAAACCAACGGGTCGGTCATTCACAAGCCATCCTTAATCTAGTTAATTTCAATTATTGCATAGCGTCTTACTGAAATCTTGGATTTTCCACATCTCATTATTTTACAATATTGGATATTTCAATCGTATAGGTGTTTACCATGTTTGAATTCAGTTTTCCTGGAGGAAAAGCCACAGTGCGGGACATTCTAAACACCCTACACTTTCAAACATTTCCTCGTGGAATGAGGAGTTTTTGTTACAAGGAAAAAGAAATATAAAGAAACTAATATGGGACATCTGTTAGAGAATACTAACATGGACTATATTTTATCATTCTTGAAAGAAATACAGATATATTGAAATTGAAAAATTATGAATCAGATAGGACATACATCTACAAAAATTACACTAGTACAGGAAACTTGTACCATATTTTGTCTCATGCTCTGACAGGTTTGGCGTTAAATAAACCACAGGGTTATTATACCATTACACAAACTAATCCAAACCAAACAAACCAAATGAAGTTAATGAAATTACTTATACTAATTTGAAGTTATTAGGAGCTGAAACAATGAAAAATGTATCTAAATGATCCGTGTCGACATTAAATGACCTGAAAAGGGCTAGTATGCCGGAAAACAAACTTCTCGAAGACCAATCGCCATATCAAGGTGAAAAAGCCCAGACTGCCTTTATTAGCCATACTGAAGGACAGTGGGATACCTACTTTCCCAAGAGTAAGGGTATCAGGGTAGAGTAATTGTTCGCAAGTTATTCTCGCAGATCCTTTACTATTGGACAGCGAATTCGATCCTCGCTGGATGTCCCATACTTACCACACCTTGGGTCACATCCTGGACGTGAAAACGGGTTGGGTAATACCGACTTCATCATGCCTGAGCAATGTAAAAAACAATGTATCATTTACTTTCTATGCTTAGCAAAAGTTGACGTTGGTTCAAGTCTAATCAAGTACCTACATTTTTATAATTATTTCTTATCTCCGCTGTTTTGTAATATTGCAGAATTATTATACTTAATTGATAGGTAGCTTATTAAACATTTATGTTGAGTGTAGGTTAGATTCGAAACTAACAGTTTATGGGGAAACGCAGGAAAAAGTGGTTGAAACTTTTGAAAAAGCATGTGTTGAACTATCTTCCAGTTCACCAGTTGGAGCCGTGTTAATATAGATGCGAAATTCAATTTTTGGCCAGGTAACGAGACGGACGGCTATGTCGTCTTTAGGCTAAGTAGCAAAATCTCTACGATTCTGACATCTTTAAGAATACAAACCCTGAAAACATTTTAAATTTTATAAAAAAAGCAACCTTTTCAACAAAATATAACAGAACATAACCAATTATCTCCATAGAACCACTACTTTAAAGTCTGAAATCCAAAATAACCCTTTTGGCATTAAATGACCCACAGAGGTTGATATGCCGTTAAACAAAACTCAAACTCAAACTCCACGAGTTGACATGATCTAGAACACTTAGGAAATGAGATATGAGCTCTAAAAGGGTATTGCATCGGTAATCAAAAACAAACTAACAACACGGGACGCCCATAATCTAGCCAGAAGAATCAGTTTCAGAAAAAAAATGGAACCAGCCAAGATCAAAGATAGAAGATAGAGAATCGACAGATAGCAGTGACTACTAGATGATAGAATATGAGTATACGACCACGGGTATACCTCACTATAATAAACCATATACAAAGATATAAGGTATTGCTATGCAACTTATGATTAGCTTTTGACAACATAGAATTAAAAGATCGAAAAGTAATACTCAATATTTGTAATAATGTCATGTGTTTCTCGGTTCAATCATAGGTAATTAAATACAAATAGGGTATAAGTAACCGAAAGACAAGCAACTTCAATTATTAACTGTTTGTGTCTATTTTCTCTATTTTCTTCTTTCTTTCTTTTTTCCTTTTCCCCTTCGATTAATATCGGTTGTAACACTCAACACCCCTACAGAAAATTCTAAATCTGAATGAAAGTTTAAAGCTAAAATCAATGAACGTGTCAATATTTTAATGCGTAAGTACACATAAAGAGATCATAAATTAGCTTACACGTACACATATAGCAGCCTGTGTATATGTGTAGTTATTTTGAATACCTATTTTTTTATACTGATTATTCGTTTATTCGTTTGGTCGTCTCAAGTTGAACATGTTCAACCGACTACTTTGTTGATGCTAACGGCAAAAGATACACAGTAGAGAATTGTTAGGTTCGTTCAAAAATCTTGGAGTCTTCAATGATGTTGTCCAAGAAAAAAAAATTCTCACCCCAAAGGCTTTAGAATCTCTAATAACAATGCTGAGATTTCAGATTTAAACGTTTCACTTTTTGCTCGGCCAATATGGCCGCAGCATCTTATCGAACCTAAATATATTCTGAAAGTTTTATACGTCTTAACATAACTACGCGAACAAATTTTGGTCTGTGTATTTAAATTAAAAAAAAAAAAACACTATTTAAATATATATTTATGGCATGAATTATTATTTATTTGTGTTATGCAAAAAATAGTGGAATGTTGATATACTTATGTATGAATTGTAATTGATGTTTGTTTGTTTCTTTAACTTAAGATTTGTTATCTTCAATTTCGTTTTACAGGAAAACGATATTGCTTGATATAATTTATTGTGTTTTGAACAAGTCGAATTTCTGCTGGTTTTTGCGAAACTGTTTATTCCGGAAGGAGAGTTTCCGAACAATTTTCCTTACTTACTTGCATGTTATTTAACATTTGATTTGTGTATCAGATTCAAGAAACCTTGTTATTGATACTGACTGCAAGCAGTTAATATTTATGTTCTCGTGATAAAACTGAATTGTTTTTCTACGATATATAATATATATATATATATATATATATATATATATATATATATATTTACACAATGTGTGTGTGTGTGTGTGTATGTCTCCGTGAGTGTGTGTTTTGTGTATATATGTTGCATGTATAATATGTGTATCCGTGAATGTGTTTGTTATATATGTGCATGTGTGCTATATTGTATCCGTGAGTGTGTGTTTGTTTATATATGTGCATGTTTGTGTATGTTCTCGTGTGTGTTTGTTTATATATGTGCATGTGTATTTTATATAAGTGTGTATGTTTGCGTGTGTGGGTTCAACAATCTATTTCAATCTATTTCTATTTATTCATATGCAAACTCCTAATAGCCTATTAGGTCATCCAGATGGAATACCATAATCTAAATATATTACCAACCACGTTAATAATGATAGTTGCTGGTGCCGTGTTCAAACCATGCGAGAGGTTTTAAGTGGGTAAATCTTGTATACAGAGAACGATCTCTATCCAAACCTATAAGTATTTTAAATTGCATAGCTTCCCTGAAATATATAGAACACTCCCTTAGACCTAATATGTTCATAACAGTAAATTACCTTTCTAAAAAGTGGTTAGAGGGCGTGGAGGTAAGAACTCAGACGATAAATTGGTCTACTTTCGATCACGGCTTTAAGCAGCCTGTCTTGTCTAGTCAGACATGAGCCATGAAACGGCTAAATAGAACTGTACGTGCATTACTGTGTATGGATATTATGGACTCACTCGTCGATTTTCGACGCATGGGGGTTCATACACACAAGGAACACCCACACAGTGATTTGTTTATAGTGGGGAAGGCTTGTGTTGGACAATCCGCACGTTTTGGCACAGTCGATAGGAAAGAATTGGTGCATCAAGGGTTGCCACAAGCCCAATCAACGACCGACCTCAGGAATTTTGAATTCAGAGTTATCGTCCTACACTGGTTACCTACCAAGGCTGAAGTGCCCAGTCTACCCTACTATTTAACCATAGATGGAGGGAGAATATATGGATTCATACCTTTCCCAAGGGTATTAGCGCTGTGTGAAATGCCAACAACTTCGTCTAGGAATTGAACTCGAATCGACGAGTTTCATTTTCCACGACTCTAACCACTAGCCCACGCCCACGCGCCTCTCTCTCTCTCTCTCTCTCTCTCTCTTATATATATATATATATATATATATATATATATATATATATATATATATTCACAGGCACATATAAGTAAAATCCACGAGATAGCATATTGTCGGTATCAACCAGACAGCGAGGGAATCTGTCTCCTTTCCACTAGCGCTAGACCAAGGAGATTGTTTTTGCGTTTGAGGTGGAGAACCACACCTACCATCTGCTGCTCACTTTACTGCACAGACCCCTGCGGTGAGTTGGCCAGTGTCGGTATCGAACCAGAACCTTGCGGTTCCTAGACAAGTGCACTATTTATTATGTTACAAGCACACATAAACATTCGATTAAAATAATAGAATTAGAATGTATAGATAAATGACTATTGATCCTAATTCAAATTTGAGCCGGTCATTTTTACTAGATTTTAATATTAAAAAAAATCAATAAAAACTACGCCACTCTACGAAATAACATTATTACATTATAAGAATATTATTTTGTTTTTAACTGTTGTCTAGCTTTTGTATTTCCTGTTTTAAAAAAGATGTGAACAATGTTTGCAAAATGAATTCTGCTAGAATAATCGATAGAAAAGATGAATATAGTAATTATAAAATTTTCCAGATAGGAGTATTAGTTTTATTATTTTACGTTATCTAATTCCGTACTTCTCTATTAATCAAAAATGGTTACCATGTATTGTTGCGTAGCGGCGTTCTTCGCTACTCTAAATCGTGTACGTTAGTACTGGGGTTTTCGCTGTACCCAAAGCGATGTATGTTAGTAGTCACCTACTACCGACTACTGGACTTCAATAAATAACACATGGGTATAGTAGGAGTTTTTACTTTATTTCTTCTTTTCGTCTGGTGGGTGGCGAGCGTTGACAATGACTACTACTGCTGCTGGGATGACTAGCGTTGGTGAGGTGGAGGGTAGCTGGTGGGTCCTGTAGCTGTTGGCTGCAATGGACCGTGAGCGTCTGTCGTTCACTTGTTCTCTGTCCGCTGTCTCCTGTCTGGCTCTCTAACTGACCTGGGATCCCTGACTTGCTTTTATATATATCAAACGCCTACGCGTTTTCTTTTGTTTATCTTTATCAGCGGACCAATCTATTTCCGAATACCCATCCTTCTTTGTTCGCTTTACCCGGAAAAAGTCATTTGTTACACTTTTCGTCTTCTCCCTGCGTCTTCTCCCTGTCTCGATCCAACCGGAAGACCATATTTCCGTTCACCTTCTTTTAAATAACTTCAATATACAACAGTATTACATGAGTGATTAAAATCCCTGTCAACGTTAACACTGATATATATATATATATATATATAATATATATATATATATATATATATATATATATATATATATAATAGAAAATATGAACTATTCAAAAAAGATTGTGAAGCACAGGAGATGTAGAAAGTAACCGACAGTAAGTGGAGAAAAGTAAAAGACATGGGATGTTAGAATGGATTGTGTTTATTACTAGTGTCATTTCGACGCTATAACATCGGTCATGCAGCCTTCTTGGATTGAATGATAAATTATCTTACTGATGAGTGTATGTGGTCGTGAATGGGAGATCAACTGCTGCTGTGGGGAGAATGTTTGGTAAGTAGAGTCGTATATGGTGGTGCATAGTAGACATTGTGTCATGTGGTATGTGGGCATGGAAAAATTGTCGACTGCGGTGGCGGTTGGGCGGAGAATCGAGGACTTGTACGGGTATTTATTTATTTTTATGTCTTTTATATAATATATATATTATATATATATATATAATATATATGTATGTGTGTGTGTGTGTGTGTGTGTGTAGGGAGTGTATAAACCTGGTTATGCATAAGAACAAGGTGTAAAATTATATATGTCATCCAATTAACTGGGTAATTGGTAATATATATTTTTAGGAAAGGGTATTGAATGTCAAACTTGAAGCAATTCGTTTAAATCTCTGCATCATTGAATTTGAAATTCATGTGTTCGATAGGTTAATTAAAATGTATTTATAGATTAAGTCAAGTATATATATATATATATATATATATATATATATAATATAGAGATATAGAGAGAGGAGAGAGAGGAGAGAGAGAGAAACCATTATTTGTATGTATTATTTATTCACACACACACACACACCACACATATATATATATTATATATATATATATATATATGGTAGGGCCGGGTTAGCTCAGTCGGTAGAGCACTCGCTAGGAATCGCAGGATTTTGGTTCGATACCGGCCCTCGCCATCTCAGGGTATGAGTAGCACATGATTTTTGGGTAAAGTAAGGAGCAGATGGTGAGATGTGGTCACCTCAGATCTCCTTGGTCTAGCACTAGTGAAAAGGGGATAGACACCCCTCGCTGTCTGGCTGATACTGACTTTGGGCTACCCCGACGATTTACTTTATACAGACACACACACACACACACACACATATATATATATATATCATATATATATGTGTGTGTGTGTGGAGATCTTAGTGTAAAAGAAACACATATGTCTGGTGTAAATTTCTGCATTTATAAAATCTTCCTAGTCACATACCACTCCTCATGCCATAGTTAAGTCAGACAGAAAGTCAAGTTAGTTTTGACCGTTAATCGGAAATTGCTATGTCTTTGTCTGACCAAAGATCAAAGCCAATGGCAGCCATTTTGGCGTCAGCTTTTCCGCTCCCTGTACTTGAGTGACATTCAATGGCGGGAACGATGGTCTGCTTTGCGCACAGGTTTCGAATTCTTTACTTTTTTTTTTAATTTCTATGTTTAGTCTTCTATTTATTTCTCTATTTATTCTTGCTTATTTTAGAACTTAATACTAAATATCTTGGAAGTATACGGCTGAATACTTTAAAGAGCAGTCAGTAAGTTTCATTAAACGTTTATATTTAGAACATATTTTGTCACGCGATTAGATTTACTAGCCGGTCGTTGAGAAAAATAACTCGATTGCATTTTAAGTTCGAGAATGAAGTATCTCTAAAGACAGACATTGATCAGATATACCAAAAATATAAGATATTTGCTCTGTCATGAAACTTAAGATGGAATAGGTACGTATTCAGCCATTACGCTTTTCCACCGGTAGGATGTAACACACGATCGCAAGTGTGAGGCATCCAGCTAGGATCTAACTCTCTATTCCCTCTCTGAATAATAGGATATTTGCGTCAAACCCTCACACCTATATAATTGCCCCCAACCATATATATATGAGTTGGGAGAGTTAGACAATTTGTATGAGCTCCCTGAAATAGACTATAATGCTAAATTTCTTAGTCTTTTGTTATTTCTTTACTTATATATTTGCTCTGTGACTCTAACATTAAGAGCACACATTGAGCACTCAAACTGCGACAGTTTTAAAAAATAAAACTCTTGTGCCGTAAGGAAGATTTCTTCTCTGGACTTTTGGATATATATATATATATATATATATATATATATATATATATATATATATATATATCATTAGATACCATAAAAGAAGAAGGCTTCACACTAAAAAAGGCAAGAAGCAGGCGATATCCCGCACAGAAAATCACAGATGCGGACTACGCTGATGACCTTGCACTCCTTCCAGATACACCACCACAGGCCGAGTCACTACTGCATAGCCTAGAGAAGGCAGCAAATAATATTGGCCTTCATGTAAACTCCGATAAAACAGAGTATATTTTCAAAAGGAAAGGAGACATAACCACACTCAACGGTAAGCCCCTTAAGCCAGTAGAACAATTCACATACCTAGGTGGTAATATCCTGTCCACTGAAAGCGATGTAAATACACGAATAGGAAATGCGTGGTCGGCCACAAACAAATTATCAGTAATATGGAAATCCGATCTCACTGACAAGCTAAAGCGACAATTCTTCCAAGCGGTGGTTGTATCAGTGTTGCTGTACGGATGCACCACATGGACCCTAACGAGGCGCCTTGAGAATAAGCTGGATGGGAGCTGCACAAGAATGCTGCGTGCAGTCCTGAATAAATCGTGGAAGCAGCACCCCACGACGAAACAGCTATATGGCCACCTGCCCCCCATCTCACAAACCATTCGAGTGAGACGGACAAGACATGCCTTAGATTCATACACACGGACCTAAAAACACTCTACAATCTATGCTTTTATAGAAGCTCCACGGTCCAGTTTTTTCTTCTTCGTACCTGTTACCCGGTGGTATTCTACACAGTAAATGACAACATTTAGTCTCTATTTGATAACTCAAACAATCTACAAAGACTCTTTTCCTTAGAAAATTCATCTATCCTGTTTTGCATTGTTTCTGTAAGACATTGCTTAGACAATAAAACCTACTTGTTATTACTATTTGTCGGAATTTGTTCAATATATATATATATATATATATATATATATATATATATATATATATATATATGATAAGTGAATTGAGACCCATCTGATGAGACGAAAATTTGGGAGCCGGTTTAAATCAAATTAGATTTATATGGGTCCCAATTTTCGTCGAAATAAATTATTATGGGATTGCGGTGTTGAGTTCTTCCTTCCTTTATTGATAAATATTGCTTTGTATATAATCTAAAAGGTTATTATACATTGAGCTCTCTTCAGTGATTTAAAGATTCGCTGTATTTATACATACTGGATCATCAATATTAGTACAGTGGATCTTAGAAATCACATATAGAATCATCCCTTACTACCTAGTTTTGGATAAATCTCTTATATATATATATATATATATATATATATATATATATATATATATATATATATATTTTTTTTCCATAGTTAGGGTCTTTCCATGTATGGTTTAACCAAGCTGATGCAGGTAGACCATAAGGAGAGCTCAATGTGCCTAATACCAGTGAGTAACAGGACAGAGCAAGAAATTTAGTAAATGAAGAAAAACTCTAAACTTGCTTCATAACAATAATTTATTTCAACCGTATTAATACGGCATCTTCAGGCAATCACAAGAACATGACTCTTACTGAGAATTTCCCAAAGTAACATCTCTTTTATATCTATCAATTTAGGGGAGGGAGGGTTGGTGTCTTATTTTGGAATGGGTAGGGTTAGTTTCTTTGGATGAGGCGGGGAGGTCTATGTTTTGGATGAGGTTCTTGGGGAAATAGTTGTAAGAGTGTATATACAAAATGAGCAGAATTTAAAGGCTAAAAATAAAAAGAAAAAAAGAAGAAAAGAAGTAAGAGAAAAATAAAGATAACAAAATAATATAGAAATAAAAGTATAAAATTAAAATTAAAATTAAAATAAAAAATAAAAATAAAAATAAAATAAAATAACAAATAAATAACAAATAAAAATAATAATGATAATAACATAAGGTAAAGGAAAAACATAATTAAAATTAATAAATATCATAAAATAAATAAAATAAATTTAAAATTAATTTAAATAAAAAAAATTAGAATAAAAAATTAATAAAAATAAAATAAATTAAAAAAAAAAATATTAAATATATTATATATTATATAAATAATATATATATGATATATAAATTTAATTCTGTTATTTATCTTATTATTATTTTTATTTTATTTTATTCATTCTTTAATGTGAGATTGCTTAGGTTTTATTTTATGTTATAATTGTTTATTATTTTTTACTTTATTTCTGTTTTAATTTTAATTCTAGTTTTTTTATTATTATTTTCATTTTTATTTTTATTTTAATTTTTTTATCTTCTAATTATTATATTAATATTATATTATCCTTACTTTATTTATTTTTATTTTTAATTTTAATTTTAATTTTTTAATTTTTAATTTAATTTAATTTTTAATTTTTTTATTTTAATTTTTGATGTTGTTTTAGATCTTAATTTTATTTTAATTTTACCCTTAATATATATTTATAAGGCTCTTTTATTATTTTTATTTATTACTTATTCTTTATAGTCTTCATAGGTTTTATAGGTTTATACCCCGATTAGGGTTTTATTTTTATTTTTATTTTTTATTTTTATTTTTTATTTTTTTATTTTTATTTTTATCTTACCATTTATCTTATCTATTTTTACTTTAAGATTCTTTAACTCTATTTTATTTTTAATCTTTATCATTTTTATTTTTATTTTTATTTTTACCCATTAACTTCCATTAATTTCTATAATTCGGCAATTCTGACAAAATGTGGGGTGGTTTTTTGGTTTTTTGTTTCTTTTTGGTTTTGTTTGTGCTAATTTTACTTTTGTACCTAATGTAAACTCATCTCTATAAGGTTAAGATAATTCTGATCTCCTAATTCTACATCGATAATTCTGATTTCCTAATTCCACCTCGATATCTTATTAGGTTTGGTTCCCCATTCCTTCAATCCCGAGTCAGATATATCCTCTAAAGTTTAAGACTTCAAACTTAATTATATAAAATTTACCTTTTTACCCTAAGTTTTTAGGGAATTCACAACTTTTTTCTAGCCCCTTAGTATTACTATTATCATATTTATACATAACAATTACTATTATTATTTTATTTTTTTTTATTATTATTATTATTATTATTATTATTATATATTTTATTTTTATCCATTATCTTAAGCTTATTATGATCATTAGTTTTCAGCATTAGATGGTCTTTCACTGGAGTTTGAATGACAGCAAGTCTCCTCAGGTCTCCAGGAATCTTCTGAGTTCTGGCAGATTGCAGCAGTGGAGTGTTTTATTATTATGTTAGTATTATTATTATTATTATATTTATATTATTATTTACCACAATTAAAGTTATGATATAGTGTTATTAATTTGATTACTATGATTTTTTATTATTGTCTTATCACTATCATTATCATCAATATTACTATTATTAATATGATTATTATTATTACTAGCATTATCATCATTATTAATTTTACTAATATTAATTATTATCTCTTAGACTTTCTAACTTGATTTAATTATAACCTTACTTTTATGGTGAGCTCTACAATCTTTAATTATTAAATTGATCTTTCACTTCTTATACTTTATACTTTATATGTTATTTTTCACCTTTAGTCCCATTTGTTAAATTTTAATTTTTATCTGTAACGTTACTTTATTTTTATTATTTTATATTTTAACTTTTATATTATTTATTGAGTAATATACCACTACCTCTTACTGTATTCAATTTTGTTCTAGTCTACCCTATATCATCCAAATAGTCCTAAAACTAAATTCTTATCTTATATTAATCTTAAGTTTATTCTTTATCCTTAGTTTATTCTCTAACACTTTACCTTCACAAGCTACCTCCCACCCCTTATTTGCTTCTTAGTTTAATTTTAACTTTATATTATTTTTATTTTTATTCTAATTTTTTTTATTTTAATTTTTATTTTATTTTTATTAGATTTTAATTGTTTATTCTAATTTTAATTTTTCTTATTTAAATTAATTTTAAATTTATTTATTTTATTTTATGATATTTTATTAATTTTAATTATTATGTTTTATTCCTTTACATTATTGTTATTTCATTATTATTTGTTATTTATTTTTATTTTTATTTTTATTTTTTATTTTTATTTTTATTTTTTTATTTTATTTTTTATTTTATTCTTATTATTTTGTTATCTTTATTTTCTCTTTCTTCTTTTCATCTTTTTCTTTTATTATTTTAGCCTTTAAATTCTGCTCATTTTGTATATACACTCTTACAACTATTTCCCCAAGGAATCTGCCTCAAGCTAAGCCACACCTCATGCAAAACATAGACACCCGCCTCATCCAAGAAACTAACCCTACCCATTCCAAAATAAGACACCAACCCTCCCTCCCCTAAATTTATAGATATAAAAGAGATGTTACTTTGGGAAATTCTCAGTAAAAGTCATGTTCTTGTGATTGCCTGAAGATGCCGTATTAATACGGTTGAAATAAATTATTGTAATAAGCAAGTTT
The DNA here is from genome assembly GCA_023376005.1 of Doryteuthis pealeii. Classification (NCBI taxonomy): domain Eukaryota; kingdom Metazoa; phylum Mollusca; class Cephalopoda; order Myopsida; family Loliginidae; genus Doryteuthis; species Doryteuthis pealeii. The sequence goes on along the minus strand of CM042141.1, from coordinate 52,939,827 downwards.
AGAGTTTTTCTTCATTTACTATATATATATATATATATATATATATATATAAACCACGTTTGAGAAAGTAATTGACATCAACAATAATTGGTCTTTATTAGAAAAAGTATTGCAATAAATAATGTGTTAAATGAATGCGTTAGAAAAAGCATGGGTTCTTGTTAGATCACCTAACGAAATTAGACTTAAAACAAACAATAGAGTAGCTTTCCTTTGTTTTGTTTACATTCAAATGTTTGGAACGTTATGCGTTCTCACAGTGACTGGTTAATGTCGTCTGCGAGTAGAAAGCATTTTTCTACTGTGATTTAATAAATCCTTTGTTAATTTTCCTATAAGCTTGCCTGCATTTATTATTCCTATTCCATATAATTTCATCTGTACATTAAAAACATAACAGTTCTTTAATTCTATTCATCAAATTGTTGTATACCACGTATTTCTGCTGGGTATATATCATGAGTATATATAATATATAACTATATATTATATATATATATATATATATATATATATATATATATATATATACCAACCCCTCCGCACTCGATCAGGATGTGACACAAAGTCAGTTTCTTAAGCAGAGTTCAACAGGTTTGAATTCAGAGTTTTCCTTCTCCTAGACTAGTTACCTGGCCATGGTTAAAGAACCTAGTCTGCCTGCTATTTATCCATAGCTGGAGGGAGAGTAGGATTCATACCTTTCCCAAGGGTTTAGCGCTAAGTGAAATGCAATTACCACGTCCAGGATTTGAACTCGGGGCGACGAGTCCATTTCCCATGACTTTAACCATTATACCACGGCTTCCTACATCATAGATCATATGCTTATATGTGTCTAGTTATGTATTCCTTTGTTGAGCCCGCATATTTAATAGTCTATTTAGTTTTGTATTATGAGAGATATCCGTGGTTATATCTCCCATTTTAAATCTTCTACTTTCTTTCTGTTAGCTGGGCTGACATTTCTCATCACTGTGTTTCTTCTTTCCTGGATAGCTATTGGCTTTCTTGTCGTATGTACTTACTTTCTCATAGTCTGTAGCTATTTCATTACTTCGTCTTTCGGTTCCGGCCTAGTATTTTTCTAAATTTTATTCGTCGGTTGATGGTTATATATTTCTTCTTACTTCTAACTTCTTCAAAGTTCTGGTGTCTTAATATAGGCCAAGGTTGTCATAGTTTTTAGATACAAACCCAAGAGATTTTGTTTTGTGTTTACATTCTATTAAACTTAAATTTAGGATTTCTCAACTGCAAGCGGGAGCCGAGCAGACCCCTTCTTTACATTGAGGTCTAGCGGCTGACGCATAAGTAAAAGCCTTCTGTTCTCACTGTTTGCGTAACTATGGTTAAGCTAAGATTACCGATGGTCCCTCACTCTAACGGATCGGATTTGAATTAAATAACACCTGAAGTCAAATATGATTCTACACTAACTGTCCAAAACGACGGTACGTCCATCGTATAACATATAACAAAATATATTGAAAAATATCTGCAAATGTTAAGTTCCTAAGGAACATCAAAAATGATAAACAACGCAGTAAATTTCAAATTTGTTTCTGGATTTTCCTAACATTATACAAACTTTAACACTGAGGAATTTTGTATCAAACTAATAATATATAGATTCATACACACGGACATGAATGTACATTGAATTTCACCGGGAACGAGTACTTTGCAAAATGGCCCCAAGATTAGAGTATTATCCGTTTAAATTATGCATAAAGAAAATTATATAACTCAATTTTATTTTCGTTGCGACGGTAACCACCAAAATTTACCCCATTAGACTAAAAGATGCGCATTGCCTTGTCGAAGAAACTGCACTAAGCATGCATGATTAAGTCGGAAACTTATTTACCACCAACAAAATGGCCGACATTTCGCTAAGCCGTCATATAATGCACTTTAGCCGAAGGGCGAGAAAAATATTATGTTTTAAATCAACCAGCTCAAATATATGCGATGACACTGGCTAAGAAAGAAATGTATCTTAATCTCTTCTGACTTTCAGTACGTATTTATGTCGGTTTTTAAATAAAACGGAGTTCATGTGTTTTAAACAAAAGAGAACCATTTCCACACTGTATGGTACGCCATCCAAATATGAAGTTTACGGTCAAGTTCCGTTGTAAGCATAATTTCTGAGTCTGGTCAATACTTAGATGGGTGACCATTTAAGGAATAGCATTTTCTGTAAGCAATCTTTTATCAAACTGACATTATAGGATGAAACGTTCCTATATTGAAGTGGGAAGGCTTAAAGTAACTTTCCAGTGTGGGTACATAAAACATTCCGATAAATTTGTAGAATAACAATATTTATTCCGTAAGTGATGGATAAACACACACAAGACAAGAATACATAGTTACTAAGTATAAAGAAAGTAGGACTTCGTTCAACAGAAGTGATGGAAAGTCCTGAAGGAATGTCACTTAGTTATAGCAGGTTGGGTAGGGAGAGACCCACCACACCACCACCACATAAAAGGTAGACATATAAATGTGTCGTGTTTGCTGTCCCGGAGAAAAGAAAACTCAAAATTCGCGGTTTTGCTGACTAAATACCATGGCCCACTAGCGACAGAAAACCTGCAGCAAGGAGAGATAACTCTTCTGGACCAAACAGGGGCAGACAAACATGATTCGGCCTTAAATGACGCGAAGAGGGTTGATATCAAAATGAGACAAATTGGCAGATGGCTAAAGGCTAGTCAGTTGCTATTCAGCACTTGGAATAATGCGTCGTCACCTCTGGTCAAAGCTCTGTCCAGCCAAACAACCCCTGGTTTTGTGTGAATAGAAAAGAGAACAAACATATAGTGAACAATGACGGAACGGAGGAATATATTGTTCATCTCCGTCCTCCCACAGTCATATACAGTTCATGGAAAACAGTTCATAGTCAAGAGTTCACTCTTTCAAACCAGGTTTATTGAAAGGAAGCAAATTCTTTAAGGCTCGGAGCATTTTCTTCCTCCCCACTGGTTTACTACCAGTCACTACATCATCATGTATTGAAATTTTATATTACGACTACGGACTTATGCCAGCGCCTTCTAAGATATCTTAGGGGGCCTTGCTCATGCCCCTAGGGGACTGTCAGCAGCAGCAGCAGCAGCAGCCATCATCATCACCGTCAGGGGTGATCTCTATAAATAGCCCTGACCATTAGTACTGAGGGTCAGTTCGGGGACCGGCACTCACGCGTCCCTCTCTCTCCCCTTGGCGAATCCTTCTGACTACTACAGGTAAGAGCTTTGCTCTATCTCTCCCTACGAACTAGGTTTACTGATAGTAAAACTCACGACGGACCTTACTACCATGTTAACAAACCCGGCTTCTAAAGAGAGATTGCTGTCTTTTCGGACCCATGACGGCTGACAGCCAATTACCAATATCACCTGGATAACAACTGAGGGAGCCGACGACCTAATTTGCAACAACGGACAAGCTTCACACTTTGATACCTTTGCAGTCAATAGGCTGCTAGCAGAATAAACTTTTGCAACCTTAAACTACCTGAAACACCCTTAAAATACCTTAAACAACCCATAATAACATTACGGCTTATACCTAAACGAGGAGGTGCCGCTAGCTTCTAAAAGAAGTTATTAAACCTCGCGAAGCTTGTTCGAACTAAACCTGAACACTTTCTTCTTCTCTTGTTGTACCTTTTTATGTGCATTTACATATTAAACCTGTTGCATTTTGATTTCGTTGTACCCTCGTTCCTTAATGTCATTCCGCCTCTTCTCTTCTGCTTCCCATGTCGTTACTTAATTTTTTATACGTCATATCAGGAGTCTGGGAATCAGGCTTAGGGGCAGTCATCAAATTGATTGAACTGTTGTACTAGAGGTTTGTGGATCAGGCAGAGGGACATGGACAGTCACCAGATTGTCTGCACCACATGGAACAGTTTCATTGGGGATCCGAGTAGAGTTACCAGCTGATGGAATAAACTGAGGATTTGTAACTGCAGATGATGGCATCTGTCTCAAAAAGCGTCTGTTCCGCAATGTGGTTCTACCTGAATGAAACATTTTTACATGGTACTGTCGGTTTGGTAGGACCTCCGCAATGCAACCACCAAGTACCCACTTTTTATCTCGTCCTGTCTGCAGCGCCATATTCAAATTAAAATGAGACAAATTGGCAGATGGCTAAAGGCAAGTCAGTTGCTATTCAGCACTTGGAATAACGCATCGTCACCTCTGTTCAAAGCTCTGTACAGCCAAACAACCCCTGGTTTTGTGTGAATAGAAATGAGAACAAACATATAGTGAACAATGACGGAACGGAGGAATATATTGTTCAGTTGATATACCATAAATGTGAAAATAACACAAATATCTCACTTTATCAGCTACATTGACCAAAATTACAGTAAAATATCTGGATCAAATAACCAATAGGCACTCAAGCTGAGATCAGTTTTGAAAGGAACTGAATTTTGCTTTTCAATGGTTGTTGGTATACAAAATCAACAGATGATACGAACCAAAGATACGTTTTTATACTAAAATAGTTTTTGATTTTTTTTTTAAATGAGTTATTTCATGTTGTTGGTAGCATAAGTGAAAAAAAAATTAATTTTGCATTAAAGATAAACTAATATTGTTTTAAAAAATAAGACTTAAAACGAAAGACATGTTGGACCAAGTAAGCAACAGGCTCCCTAGCCGAGATCAGTTTTGAAAGGAACTGAATGTTGCTTTTCACCGGTTGTTAGTAAACAAAATGAACCAAAGACACATTTTTATACTATAATATTTTTTTTGTTTTAATAAAAAAAATTAGTTATTTCATGTTATGTGAAAAAATAATTTTGCACTAAAGATAAACTAATATTGTTATTTTTTTTAATGAAACTTCAAACGAATGACATGATTGTTTATTTTCCATGTGCCCCTACGTATGGTTGATAAAAAACGAGTTATTTCATATTTTTGTTAGTATATGTTAAAAAATAATTTTCCACCAACAATAAACTAATATTGTTATTGACATTATAACAATACTATTTCAGATAGGAATCCACGTAGACACATGAGAAATAAATTTCATAAATCGTTTAATACCATTTCGGAAATTTATTTAAATAAACCTAAAAAAAGAAAAAAAATAGTTTGTAAATAGGTACCACCAATTTTCCCTATGAAATTTACCCCCCCCCCCCCCCGCGCTATATTTAACACAATAAAACTTGAATAAAGGTTAATATTTTCTTAAATTCTTTGTCAATTCGAAAGAGTAAACATTTTTAAAAATTCCTGATTTTTAAAATATATTTTCAGCTTACGAAAATAATGAAATTTAGGTACAAAAAACAATGTTTACATTTTTGCACCGTTTAATCAATTGAAATTTGACGTAGCCAAAAACAAGTTATGAATAGAGGCTTTTGTTTTTAATTCTATAAAAAAGGAATTAATAGTCCATTTTTCACGAAAGTTCCCATAATTACTTACCTTTTGATGAAAATATGTCTGAAATAGTTTTTTTCTAAAATATATTTGGCGAAATATTTTACGAGGTCTACCACCCACCTATTTTATTTCATGAAATATGAAAAAATGAACAGGCAAAAAATGAGTTTTACTTTTTTTCTATAAAGATAAAAGTCTGAATAATTTTATCAGGAAGATTTTTATAAGTTTTAGCGCCAGAGTTTTGTAGTAAAAGAACCATGAATATAGAATTCAGTTAAAAAATGATAAATAAAGAAATTGACTCTGTTGTAAAAATAAAAACTGTCTGTTTTAATTATTTTTCTAGATAACGGGGAGTAATTTTCCCCAATCGGATAATTTAATATTTGAATTAACTGTTTCTTCTTTGTAGCAACTCTTTATGTTCGTTATTTCTTTTTTGCGAGATTTTAAAATAAAAAGTTCAAAAATATTTACGTTTCTTCCTTCAATATTAACCTATTTTTGAAATACCTAGCCACCACCCGCTTTTTTATGCGACAAGTAAAGTAAATATTCACCCCCCCACACACACACACACTTTAAAATGTTTTCGGTTTTTTCCTTTTTAATTTAATTCAATACAACTGTTACAATTTTTTTAATAAATACGAACGAGTTCCGAAAATAAAAATATTATTAAACAAAATAACTATCGCGTAATTTTTAAATAAATATGATAGAGATTCGAAAATTAAAATCCCTAACCCTAAGCACCACCAAAATAGGTCACGTGATCAGTTTAGGTCATATTAAAGGAATAAAATCTTGGTAAATAAGTAAAACAGTCCATTTATTTATGACACGGTCAGTTTCTTTATTGATATTTTTAGCTGAATTCTGCATTCATTCTTCTTTTACTAAAAAAAACTCTTGCATTGAAACGTATTGTTATAAACCGTGTTACGTAAGAAGTGTATGGTAGCCAAGAGTGTGAATAAATATATCAATGAAATTGTATAACGTACCGAGCTGTAGTTTTTTAGGAAAAATTAATGAAATCGGAAATAAGAAGAGCAAAAAAATGTCACAATATTTGAAAACTTGTTTTTGCAATTGTAATTGGTATGAACTATATTCTATTAAATTGTCAAAAAAAAAATTTTTTAAGAAATTAATTTTTAAAAGATTTTCAATCTTTTGTGTGATTAAATATTTTTATTTTCTGCGTGAAATAATTTTTTTTTTTTCTGCGTGAAAAAATCGAATTTTTCACGGATATTTAATTATATGAATTTTAGAATTCAGGTGAACTAAAAATTGGTCCGATCTGAGCTAGATTTATATTTTAAAAAGAATTTTAATTTTTATTGTTGAATAGTAATGTATGGTTCTTAGAATATACGGAAGAGCAAAACTGGCATATTTGTTTTTCAAAGAGACGAGACGCTTCTCAGTAACCGATGTTTGTTTTTCTTAGCGTAAAAAAATATTTTATTTAACTTTTTCGAACAATTAGAATAAAACGTATGTATATATTGATTATTTTATCTGTTTTTCTCTTAGAAAAAATATTCAAATTTTCATTTCATTTCATTTTCGATTTTAAAAATTAATACCAAAACCGAAGACATTTTTTAACGTCAATTTCAGTGTGAAATGTTAATATTAAATTTTTTCAAGTTTTCATTCATTTTAATAGTAAATTTTAATATTAAAGTTTCTAAAGATTTTATTCATTTTAATAGTAAATTCTGGCAAAACTTGCAAATCGTTCGGAAAATTAAAACATATTACAGGGTGACCCAGAAAAAACAGAACCCAAATTATTTATTTAGTTTCTAATTCAACTAACCCTAGACCCAAAACCCCAACTCTAACCCTAAACCCCATCCAAAACCCCCTAGTTAAAATTAAGTTTTATTACAAAATTTGTGGGTTCTGTTTTTTTACTATTTTCATTATTTACTAAGCTGAATTTTTTTTTTTAATCATCAGGATTTAAAAAATGTTTCTTCTTTCGAATGCACAAAAAAAAATTCAAGATAATATTTCAAGATAAAAAAACAAATAATATTTTAAAACTCGTTGAAAACAAATAATCGGTTGTTGAATATGCACAAGAAAAAAATGTCATTTAGAGCTAGCCATACTTTTAGTGGTATAATCGTAAAAGGGAAATAAAATGTAACTTTTTTGTCTAAATTGCGGCCTGAAAATTACCCTTTCGCATGTAATACGGATAGGTTTATTAATTTTTTAAGATAACGATGTAATTTTTCGCAATCGGATAATTTGATCTTTGAATTAACTGTTTTTCATTGTAACAATCCCGTACGATCTTTAATTGTTTTTTACGAGATTTTTGATAAACAAAGTTCGGAAATATTTATTTCCGTTTTATTCAAGATGGCCCAAACCGATCACGTGACCGAATTGGTGGTCCCTATCGACAAGTAAATAACAATATTTTATCCCTACCCGACTTTAAAATATTTTTTTAGCTGTTTCAAGGCGTTTTATTTTTTATTTTTTTATTCGACAAGTAACTTTTTTTAGTGGTTTGAAGGCGTTAAAAGTAAGCCACCACCCAGGTTTTTTTTTTAATCCCCAAGTAAATGTAAATATTTACCCCTCGCACACACTTTAAAAAATATCTTTCTTTTTTTTTTTCGGTATTTGCATTTTATTTTAATTCAAAACAACCGTCACAATGTTTTTTAATAAATACGACCGAAAAGTGTCGCGTAATTTAAAAAAAAAAAAAAAAAATATGACCGAGCTTCGAAAATTTAAAACCCTAAACCCTAAAACCGCTAAAGAAATATTAAAAATAAAAACGCCTTCAATCAGTTATGGACTTCAATCATAGCGTGGGTTGTTTTTTGAGCAAGCACCGCCTAACAGGATTTTTGAGGCAGGAGGCTAGGACGCATTTGTGCGACGAGCCGCTATGCGTGTTATAACAAATAAGTCTCCTCAAGAGTACATACACAAGTTTTATACTCCTGTGTCCGAATTAGTATTATCAATAGCATTACTACTACTACTACTACTGCTGTTGCTGCTGCTGCTACGTGTGTGCGTTAGATGGTAAACAAAACGGATAATAAGAGAGGGAGAGAGAGATATACACACACAAAGAATACTGAACACTGACTAATGAAAATGAATGTAGTTGCCTCCCGTAAGAATGTAGGTGAAGGTCACTATTTCAAAACTTAACCGACTGCTGGTTCATCTACAACCGTATATTTTTTAACATAGCAGCGGTTTAGGATTGTTCTATCTATTATTATTATTATTTAAAAGTATTTACATTATTATTTTAAATAAATCTTTAAATTTTAAAGTCTCAAGATTTCTTTTTCTCAAGTATTTATAACTTAAATAATTTTCTCATTGGATATTTAAGAGAAATAAAATAAATGTTGAGTGTTATCGGCTATTGTGGCCAGTTTCAATTTGGTTTGTGTAAGCGAAAAATACTAATATCTTTTATATATGAAATATATCCAAGGATATTTTCAGCCAGAAAGTTTAAAATTAACATAAGAATTTCGATAATGCCAATAAAAATTAATCTTAATCAGCAGATATTTTCTTTTTAGCTTTAAATAAAGTTAAATATGCAAATTAGAGAAACCTTTCAATATGGAAGAATAGGCTTTCTATATGTACAGAACTCACTCGCAAATTGCTATAAAGCTATTATGCTGACCAAGCATTTTAGAGAGTAACAATTTAAAATAATTTTTGTAAGCCCATTCATGGGCTAAAAGTAACCAAAATCAGACCTTCCCAGAAAATCAAATATATGTATATTAATTATATAATATATATATATATATTATTATATATATATATATATATATATATATATATATATATATATATATATATATATATATATATATATATATAATAATATTTATACTCCTGGTCCGAGTTATATATATTATATAATAATATATATATATATATATATATAATATATTATACTCCTGTGTCCGAGTATATATATATATATAATTAATATATATATATATATATATATATATATATATATATGAGGTACCAACAAAATACGTCACGTGATCAGTTAAGGACATATTGATGGAAGAAACGTAAATATTTGTGAACATTTTGTTTTCAATCTTGCACAAAAGAAATTAAAAAAGAGTTGTTACAGAGAAAAAAAAATTCAAATATCAAGTTATTCGATTGTAGAAAAAATACTCACTGTTAACTTGAAAAATAAGTAAAACAATCGGTTTGTTTTTTACAACAGGGCCGATTTCTTTATCGATATTTTTTTAAGCAGAATTCTGTAGTCATTTATGGTTCTTTTACTAACAAGCTCTCGCTTCCAAACTTATAAAAATCTTCTAATATAATTATCTAGACTCTTGCCTTTATAGAAAAAAAGTAAAAATATTTTTCTGTTCATTTTTTCATATTTCATAAAATAAAATGGTGTGTGTGTGGGGGGTTAACCTCATAAAAAATATTTCCCTTTTTATATTTTAGGAAAAAAAAGCTATTATAACATCATCAAAAGATAATTAGGGAAAATTTCGTGAAAATCTGATCATTAATTGATTTTACATAGAATTTAATAAAGAAAAAACCTAGTCATAACTTGTTTTTGGCTACGTTAAATTTCAATTGATTTAACGGTGCAAAAATGTAAACACGTTTTTTCTTTTGTAGTTTTCATTATTTTCGTAAGCTGAATTTAAAAAAAAAATCATCAGGAGTTTTTTTTCTTTCGAATGGACAACAATTTTCAAGATAATGTTAACCGTTATGCAAGTTCCATTGTGTTAAAAATAAAGGGTGGGGGGGCAACTTCACATAAAAAATTGCAGCATTTAAAATTTATGTCATTTTATTAGATCCTATTTTTTTTTTTTAAAATAATTACCTTACTTTAGTATCAATCACACATATTTTTTTGTCGAAAACCGTATTGGAAATTTAGGAACCCCCCTTTAAACGGAACAAATATTGATGAATATTTTATAAGATAATAGCCAATTAATTAATTATCAAAATGAGTAAAAAAAAAATCTCTAAAAAATTTCGTTACTTATTTACTACCAGAACAGATTCATTATTTTTTTTTTTAATATTCACACCTTCGATCTTTTGTCTTTATTTATGCAGATAAAAGTATCAATCACATATAAACCCACCGATATATTGAACTCCCAAAATAAGGGGGGGTCAAATTTAAGTGACCTGAAAAAAATCCGAAAGTTTTGAAATAAAATAATTAATGCATTATAAAATTAATTCATTGCTAAATCAACACTAAAAATTTCATTAAAATCGGATAATTACCTGATTTCTTTTTTAAACCGGAGGGGGTAAATTTGTTTTGTAAAAACACGGATTTTTCGACAAATTGGGTTAACCTACCCTAATCTGTTTGAAGGCGTTTTTATTTATTATATATTTTTTGCGGTTTTTAGGGGTTAGGTTTTTAATTTTCGAAACTCAGTCATATTTTTCTAAAAATACATGACAATTGTTTGGTTTAATTATGTTTTTATATTGAGAACTCGGTCGTATTTATTTAAAAATATATCTAAGATTCTCATAAATTGGAGGATCAAGGAACTTCGGTAAATGGACTAAAGAACAAAGGAATTGAGGACGATGCATTTTATTATTATGTGTGAGAAGCGAGAGAATAACAACACTAAAGATTAAATGAAAGTAGTTCCTATTTTAACAAAATAGTTAAATTAGAAAAATTTAGCAATGGAATACGAGAGTGATGGAAAATTATGGAAGATTAGATTTCAAAGTTGTTCTGTTTTTCGATTATACCCCCTCTGTTTCATATCATTCTATCTGAATTCTTATTTAGTTTCATTAGTCTTTTAAATTTAATATATTTCACTACATAGAAACTGAAGGTGGGTGCATATTCTGGCTAGTATGGATAATTCCAATTTAAACAAAGAGGAATTCGTAACTGATTGCAGAATATTCCAAAGTCAACTGAAGACACTAGTTTAAGTTACTTGGTAGCTAAGTTACTATTAGTTACTTGGTTCTGATATGTTACTGGAGTTTGAGTGACAGCAAGTTTTCTCCCGTCTCCAGGACACTTCTGAGTATTCTATTCCATTTCAACAATTCTGTTGTCTTGATGTTGTCATTTCTTCCTCTGATCTCCACTTCTTCTAATCTGTTTTCTAAACCTTTGGAGACTGTTCCAAAGGAACCAACAAAATTGGTATCAATTTCACCATCATATACCAAGTTGTTCAAGTAAAAAGGCCTTGGGGAACACTCATCTTGCGCTTGTTCTCTTCAAACACTCAGCCCAGACTCACAACTCTTCAATCTCATTCTTTCTCACACCCACTTCCATTCTTCGCCCAATCAAAGATCGAAAGGTAACCCTTCATAAGTCATCCCAAAATTCTAATAATTTTCCACTCTTGTGTTCAAAAATTTGTTTACATGTTTTTAGTGAGAGCTTATCTGTAATTCGTCGGATCAGACTGACTAATAGATTGTTTTTATCTTGCATAATCTTTTGCGTCAGCATTTCTTGTCGATATTTTGCAGATTCTACGCGAACCATTGTTTTCTCTTTCTCTTCTGCTTCCACTAATTTAAGTTAGTAATTTAGTTAAACTAAAACAAAAATCAAAACAGAATAACAATTTCTGCTGGAGATAATTTAATTAAAAATAAAATGATTTAATGGATGCATTATTAAATTAGTTTCAGTACAATTTTCTTATTCCAAACACTGCGCTAACCATATCCCGCTGTTTCCTTGATGGAAAACAAAAATAATCAAACTATATATGAAAAACATCTAATAAGTTTTAACCTGAAAATTAATTTTAATATCAATATTAGATTAGGACTATGTTCCAAATAATAATAATCATAATGGATAACACACAGCAAATGTAGCGTGTGTGATGGCAGTGTTGTGTAGATAAACCATTTATTAAGCAAATGCAACAAACTAGCACAAAGAGAATGCAAGACTAGTCACAACGGGGTTGGAATGGTGATCCAATGGAATTGTGCAAAAAGGTAAAATTTTACCATACAACAAAATGTTATATACATAAACCAGAATCTGTTCTTGACAATGAAACACATACAATTCTCTTGGACTTTGAGATAAAGTCGGCTCTCCTTATTCCAGCGAGACGACCAAACATAGTATTGATTAATAAGAAGGGACCTTGTCAACTGGTAGACTTTGCAGTTCCAGCAGATAATGTGGGGGAATATGAAAGAATACGTAAAGATCGGTAAATACCTGGACCATTGTTAGAGAATTGAAAAGCTGTGGAATATCTGAGTAAAAGTGATACCAATTTTATTTGGTACATTTAGAATGGTCCGCAACAGCTCAGAAAGGAGACTAGATGAACTGGGAATCAGAGGAAGAATTAAGGTCATCCGGAGAGCAGCGGTTTTCAAATCAGCTAAAATACTCGGAAGAGTGCAGGAGACTTAAGACTTATTCGTCACTCAAACTCCAGTAACCCCATCAGCCAACGGTAGTGGGAAAATGTCACATGAGTGATTGATTGATAAGAAGAGACCTTGTCATCTGGTGGATTTTGCCGTCCCGGTCGACCACTGAGTGAAAGTGAAAAGATAGACAAATACTTGGACTTAGTCAGAGAACTGATAAAACGGGGAACATGAAAGGGAAAGTCGTGTCAATTGTTATTTGGAACGGTCTCCAAAGGTATGGAGAACATTTGGGTGAATTGAAAATCAGAGGAAGAATCGAGTCTATTCAAACTATACCATTGTTAAGATCGGCTAGAATACTCAGTCCTAGAGACCAGCTGTCACTCAGCCTCCAGTGAACCCCCGGCTATGGTAGGTGTGAAAAACTCGATAATGATAATAATAATGGATTTTATTTAAAAATCAAGGCGGTGTTTTGTTAATGCCATCCCCCCAACCAACACGAACACGTTGCTATAAACAAATACGAAAGTTATTATGGTCGTAGAAGTGTCTTAAAAAGCAGCCGGTTACGGTCGAATATTGAGAAGTAGTACAACACTTAAAAGGGTTTCAGAATGATGCACTATCAAAATTAAATTCGTCTTTTCCCGTAAGGTGAATCATCGAATTAACATTGTTTGAAATTTCAGTAAAATGTCGATATTGTCTTGTTTTTTGTTTTTTTCACATCTTCCCTTTTTGCTTAAAATTCAATGTGGTATGTTGCTACTACCACTCCTCCTAGGACCACTACCACTTGCGCAATGGGGATTTGAACAAGAGCTAAATTCGTTATAGTCGTAGCAGTGTTTTCAGCTACCCTTAAAAATGTTTGCTATTGAACCCATAAATGTAACACTAACAGGGACTACCACTCCAGGTCAGGGTGGGCCTGGCAGTTATTGCGATGAATGGGTACTCCACACTCCTCATAACTAGAACTTCACCATGTGATACAGTAAAAAATCATGGAATCCAATACTACAACATTTCTTGATTAAAGAAACAAAGACCAAAAAAAAAGGTACATTGTCATATCTAAGAAATCATATTACGAAAACATTCACAAAAGAAAACGAAAAGGCGAATAAAGTATTACATAACATTTCAACAGACAACATGACCAAACTAAACGACCTAATTTAAGTAGGTTATGAACTAGTTAGTGATAAAAGTTGTACTCCACTACGGAACCCGAACATACACAAAAGCTGGGATGGGAAACAACACGAGAAGGCCAAATAATGAAACTACAACATCAATGAAAAACAGTAAGTAAGAATAATATACAAGGATACATGGGAAGGAAAAGAGGGAAAACGACAAATAATTCTGACCATACAAGTGGAAGAAATAAACGAAATAAATATTTGCGAAAGAAGAGTCTATAACAATACTGGGACATAATCAAACAATAAAAGGAAAACAGGACCCTCCAAAATAACGGATAAAATATATCGGAAAGTTGGTGGAAACAGTATGAAGACAAAGGAACATAGAAATGCACAGGATACAACACATTTGAAGCAAGTTATAGAAAAAGAAAGATCGTATTGATAAATAACATGAATAAAGAATTACATTAGGTTGGTGGCTGGATTTTACGACATGTCAATCCATGGTTTATTTAATGCTGAATATATTTTCTTTCATCAATTCTTGATTGATACTCAATTGTTTTTAAACACATTTTTATAACATGTTTTTATCTAACTCGTAGATAGGACCCTAAGTGGACCTGGGAGTAATGGTGATCAAGGGGTACTCCACATTCCTCTTTGCTCCAGAACTAGATCTTCACCATCAGATAGTTTAACGTCATATCCAGGACACTAAGACCTTCAGTCATCGTCTTCTAGCGCATATATGATAAAAAAGGGTTGGGGTTTGCCACGAGGGCATTAAGGTTAGGCGTAGTCAAATAAATGCTAGGGTTTGACGTGACCAGTCGATGGACTTCTCAGCCACCAGGGTTCCATCCTTTAGCCTCAGGAATAGACACACACGGCCAACAAGTGGTCCCATTAGGGGACGGTTATTTCTCTGCAGACGTCATATCAACGTATTCTGAAAACCCAGCCGACAGTTTAAAAATAAAGGATTCGACAAAGCCCTGACAAATACCTGGATTTGGAAAGCCCCCCCCCAAAAAAAAAAAAAGAAAGTACCAAGTTGAATATGTGTCCTTGGATTCTCGTTTATAAATTTCCATCCATCCATGACAGATTATCTCAGCAGTTGAGTATATGCATACAGGAAGCACACATATCCGAATGAATGATCAAAAATATAACTATCCAGATCCAGAAATACCCCAATAAGCAACTATCCGCAGCAACTACAGGCCGATACCATGCATTGCTCTGATGTGGAAAATTATGACTGAACAGCTAACAGAATAATAAATTTATGGTCTTGAATGGTGCGAACTATTTCAGGAAGAACAGAAAAGGTACCACAAGGGAAGAAGAGATACAGTTAACTTACTATACAACCTACCAAGAAAAATATAGCCATGGCGTGGATAGTCTACAGAAAATATTATGATATTGTTCCGCAAACCTGGAAAAGTGAACATCTGAAAATGTTCAAGATATCCGTTCAATGTTCAAGGTATCATAGACTTCACTACGAAAGTCAAAGAAAAGTGAAAAGTAGAATTAACAGCAATAGAATAAACACTAGAGAATACTATTATCATAATTATATAAGCGAATACAGCAAACGGGCATTAAAGAAATACAAGAACAGGCCCGATTAAGTATCAAATATGATCGACCAGGAATTGTACATAAAACTAGGATTGCTACCATACTGACAGTTGGTATAGCCACAAACGAGAATGGGTCTTTGAAAATGAGACGCATTAACTTCTATTTTTATTTTGATTTACAAACGGATCATACAATCCAGCCCAAAAGATCAGATCTAGTTTTAATTAATATGAAAAACTAATCCCATATGTTTTTCCACAACACCGTTAATTTTGAATTATACAACACTATCATACATAATTGGTAAGCTACTCCTCAATTATGTAATACAGCTATGGATTACATAGTAACACGTCTCTTCTAAAATTTGGATTTAAATAACCCGTGAAGCTTTATATGCCATTAAAACAAAACTGATTTAGAATAAAGTACAGTTAATTTCTATAAATCTCTGTTAATTTACGCCAAGCATCTTTTATTACTCTCATGTATATTGTATTTCATTGTATATATTTGCCAACTCCTCCGCACGAGCAGGATATGACACAAGGTCAATTTCTTAAGCGGAGTTTATCAGGTTTGAATTCAGAGTTTTCCTTCTCCTAGACTGGTTACCTAGCCATGGTTAAAGAACCCAGTCTGCCCTGCTATTTACCCATAGCTGGAGGGAGAGTAGGATTCATACGTTTCCCAAGTATGTTAGCGCTAAGTGAAATGCAATTAGCACGTCAAGGATTTGAACTCGGGGCGACGAGTCCATTTCTCATGACTTTAACCATTACACCACGCGCTTCCTATTGTATTTCATTGTATGTGATGTGTTCTTACAGAAAATAGCCGCCTTCTTATTACAATAGATAAATAATATAATGTGTAATGTTACCCCCGACAATATTTACTTCATTATTAGACGCTGCATTTTATTGAGTAGCATTTGTCCGGTGTGCAAAATTGAAATTGAAAGAAGGCGAAATATCTATACCTTGCTAGAGGTGTTGTGTGTCCCCACATTTAAATGGGGTTAGAAGATGGTTTATGTTCTTTATCTGTCATTTGCTTTTAATTATTGTTTTGTCTAATATGTTTCTTTAATGTATGAGGTTCCGACAAACCTCTTTCATTTCATCTTGTCTGTTAATCGGAGTTGACATTTCAGCCCTGCCAATGATTTGCAAAGAAGTCCACAGATGGAACAAGTGTGGATTATTAGAATGTATTGCTGGGACACTAGTCAATGCTCTAGTCCTTTATCTAGCTTGACGCAGCTTGGTGAGCTCCGATACTGCAAAATTCTTGATACCATTGTAACACAAAGTCCTCCACGTTTTGCGATCGAGTGCTGTGCTCTCAAAAGTAGTGTGATCTATATTTGCAGCTGAGAGGTTACTGTATATACACTTATCAATTATATAGATACACATTCTCAGACAAATATGTATACACGTTTGCCTTGCTCATTAGAAATATAAAAAAATAAACTGCCACAGTATTTTAGCGTCAACTTAGTATTAGAACCATAGTTTTAGTTAAGTATTAAACAGTTTTGATAAAGATAGTTCATACGAATATAACATACGTTGATAATGGTTCGGAAGTGAACTGAAAGTATTTGGTCTACTAATAATAATAGTTTAGGAAAAACCATTAACAACTTTAAAGATGATATTATCAAAAGAATTGTTAGAAAACTTCAAAGAAACATGAAAACAATAAGAATTCTGTCATGTTTAACCGAATCTGTTTGAGTATATATATATATATATATATATATATATATATATATATATATATAATATATATATTATTATTATTATTATTATATTATATTATTATTATTATTATTATTAGCTTAAGTAACGGTCCTGATATTTACACACACACATATGTACTTATTTGATAAACACTTAGTCGTAAATAAGAAGTTTTTACACTTAAAAATGACACACACACACACACACACACACACACAACACACACACCATATATATATAATATATATATATATAATATATATATATATATATATATAGAGAGAGAGAGAGAGAGAGAGAGAGAGAGATTATTAGCTTAAGTAACGGTCCTGATATTTACACACACACATATGTACTTTTTTGATAAACACTTAGTCGTAAATAAGTTTTTACACTTAAAATGACAGCCTTTTTACAAAGCAACTCAATAGAAAGGGAAAAAAACTAAGTCCTCTTTACCAAGTGTTATTTTTTTTCGTTTCTTCACTAAACAAAATGTCACAACCACTGGTTGTATCATGAAATGGTAAATGACCAAATATCAACAGCAGCCATTTAATTTACTGGCAAACAAAGAAATAAATAAGTAAACTCGTCAAAAAGTGGGGAATAATAACCGTTGAACTCAGAATGACTAAAAAGACAAAAAAATTAACGACAAAACTTCGCATCAGAAAGTGTTAAAGACAAAAGAACATCAAAACTACTAAATATTTGATCTCAAAAATTCAGATATGAACAATACCAAAAAGTATATCTAAAGCTAATCATGCATGCACACACACACACACACACACACACACACACACAGACACACACACACACACACACATACACATTGTGTGTGTGTGTGAAAATAGGAGGAAATGAGGATATATACAACACAACAACTAAATTCAATTGATATTTCACCTCGGTACTCAGGAAAGCTTTGTCAAAATTTATTGTCAAGACCAAATGCTTTTTACAGTATACGTTTATACTGAAAATATAATTTTGGGGGCGGATAGGAAATGAGGTGGAGCGGTAACTCTTACCCCGCCACATACACACACACCCTCCCCCAAAAAAGAAGAAAAGAATTGGTCTTCCCAATAATTTTGACAAAGCTTCTCTAAATACCGAGGCGAAATATCAATTGCATTTAGTTGTGTTATATCAACTTTTTCCTCTATATTCAACCACATTTTGTCGGATTTACTCAATCCTTCACTTCTATATATATATATATATATATATATATATATATATATATATATATATATATATATATATATATATATATATATATATATATATATATATATATATATATATATATATATATATATATATATATATATATATATATATTTATTATTTATGTTAGGAAAGCAATTACAATGCCTTTAGAAATAAAATAATGTTCAGTCTTATCGATTTCAAAGTAACTTTATCATCAGAGACATTTTCTGAAATGGATGCGTTCTTGTGTGGGTTTTTTTTGTACGTTATAAATATGCGTCTCGTGTGGTTTTTATAACGCCATACGGAGGGGTCGTGATAGCCGTTGCTCAATCAATTTCAATGTTATTCTTTTTATCTATTTATTTATTTATGTATTTATTTATTTGTTTTATGTATATGTGTATATATGGAATGTGTATATTAATTAATTATATATTATGTGTTTAATTCTAACCTATTGTTTATACGAGGACCTAATTTAGCTATTAATAAACTTATCTCTCTCTCTCTCTCTCTCTCTCTCTCTATATATATATATATATATATATTATATATATATATATATATATAATATATATATATGAGAGAGAGAGAGAGAGAGAAAGAAATGAAAAATAAAACAATAATATTACAGATCAATAACGCGAAATAATTTTTCCTAAAACCCGATTTTGTTAAAACTGGTATGAAAAATAAACACCACCATATATTATTTAAAACCTTTATTTCTTAGAAGCATATATGACATTTTGCCGGATTTTTAACGCATTAATAATGTGGGCTGTTTTGAAGCAAATCCAACTCAGAATAAATATAATTTATCAACGAGGTTTCTATGAAAATCTATGCATGTATGATAATGATTCTGACTATAAATCAAATATTCATTGATAAACTTATGCATTTTCTGAGGGTACTGTGAGGTAAGCATTGACGTAGTTTCGGTTACAAACAGAAGGTCAACAATTCTCTATTATAATAAAATATCATTGAACTCAGTTAAACTGCAAAGTGACGACTAGAGCATTAATGGTTGCTGTCATGTATTTCTGTAGAGTATATTTGGTTTACAAGAAAAGTGTGCTTTGTCTTTTTTTTAAAATAACAATTGTCTTGGAATTATTTATGAGCAAAAATGTATGTGTTTTGAGATTCATAATAATGATGATGATGATTTGGCTTATAGAATATCAGGCGTTACTCTGTTTTAAGTGTTAAAAGCTTAATTTAAGTGCTGACTTCCAAATATATTATTTGTAAACTTTTAAAATATTTCCTTTGATTTAACTCAATGTTATTTCATCAAAAAATATATTTCTATTATAATGTGTTTTTTATTTCCATTTTATTTCTTTAAAAAAATATTTTGACTCAATTTATTTTCGAATCACACGCACCGTTTCTCACCTTTTTTTTCTTTTCTCTTCCACGCAAACCATCGCGATTCGTTGTAAAATACAATTTTATCATTATTATTTTCTTTTCTGTTTTCCCTCTTTATTTGGTATCATTTTTTTTTTTTTCTCTTTTTGGTAAAACACTTATCTCGATGAAGGAAATTTCTTTTGGAGAATAATTCGTTTATACCGCCTTAGATTTTTGATGATTTTTTTTCCATCCCAACCCACCTTCTCCATTTTTTATTATATTTTATTTCTCGTTGTTTTGCCAATAAATATTTTTTTAAATATCTACTTTACTTCATTCTTTCGCTTTTTGTTTGTTCATTTGTTAAATGCTATGGAAAGTTTTCTTATTCTAAAAGAAAATATGCCGAGTTTATACATTATAAATAATATTGGATTTTCATATATTGAATAGTTTATTTTGGGATTTTATCAATCTATATCCATGTATGTATATATCTATCTACGTTTATATTTCAATATAGCACTCTGTTTAATATCCATTTATTTATTCATCTGAGACAGTTATTGCACATATGGCGACGGATCTCCCCCCCCTCTCTCTCTCTCTCTCTCTCTCTCTCTCTATATATATATATATATATATATATATATATATATATATATTGAGAGGGTGTACAGCGTGATATATATATATATATATATATATATATATATATATATATGAGAGAGTGAGGGGTACAGCGTGAGAGAGTGTATATATATATATATATATATATATATATATATATATATTGAGAGAGAGAGGGGGGGTACAGCGTGAGAGAGGTATATATATATATATATATATATATATATATATATTATATATATATATATTGAGAGAGAGAGAGAGGGGTACAGCGTGAGAGAGGTGTATATATATATATGTATATATATACACACACACATATAATATATATTAATATATATTATATTATATTATAATATTATATATATATTCTGAGAGAGAGAGCGGTACAGCGTGAGAGAGGTATGTATATATTGCTCAATCAAATTTTTAATCAACCTATCCGCGCATTTCTTTTTCTCATTTCTTTTTTTATTCACTCGCACTCAAGCTGTTTTTCATTTAAACTTCGCTTTAATGCAACCAGATAGTAATAAATATAAACTTGAATAAAAAGCAAAAATTAATTTTAACAAAAAATAATTATTTCTTTTTTCAATCGTGGAACCCAACAGATAACTTTGCTATTTGCAACACGTTAGATTAGTTTTATTTCTTATTTATGAATTGAAAAAAACATTATTCTAATATAATTTAGGTTCAATTTTATTTTTCTGGATAGAAATATTTATTACTATAGACATTTTTGTATTGCTTGGATTATTCGGACTATTGTCCCCATCTTTATTTTTACCTACGCAACGTTTCGGTCGGTGTACCCTCCGGTCTTATTTAGAAATTTCTTGACGGACTTGGGAATCTTCTCTCCGAACTCGGGAACTTTCTTGTCGAACTTAGGAGCCTTCATGTCGTAATCTAGAACCATCACGGAACTTCGAACATAACCCATTATTAAGTACACGGTTTGTAGACTGTTTTTGTTTCGTTAACGATGACAGAGTACAAGTGTTAAGCTATATTAACTATTCTATGTTATAATCAGCCTTGGTCAGGATTGAACCTGCAGCGTAGAGATGATAATCACTTAGGCCTGTATCAACTCAACCAATACATTGCGCCATGTGTCCAACGCCAGGGCGCGTTTCGAAGTTTCATAAAGGCTCCCGATTACGACATGAATGTTACCGAGTTCGATGGGTAGGTTCCCGAGTTTGACAGGAAAAACTAGAAGAGAGCCGCAGAGTATATGGTCCAAAACGTTTTGCATATAACAATAAAAGATGAGGATAATAGTCCGAATAATGAAGGAAGCCACAGAGAACATCGTCCGAAACGTTGTGTATATAACAATAAAATATGAAGACAATAGTCCGAATAATACAAATTATCAAGCTTCATCTAAATAGTTCAGAGAAACTATGGACATATTTCAAACCACTGAGTTGATGAATATAACCGTCACTTAGGAGTTTTACCTTACTTCCCCAGCAGTGGATTATGTATTGTTCATCTTACTAATTAGATTGATAGGAAGTAATTGGCCCGGCAGTTGCTGTTATGAAGGGTGCTGCTTTCATTTGTTGAAATAGTATACAGCAACCTTGTGTGGTTTCCTTTTGTTTTGTTTTTTCTACGAGCGTTTTGAAGACGACGTTAACCATTACCTTGGATTGAGGCTCCTATCACGTAATAAAACTGTCTATATAGGCTCCTTAATCAAAGAATTTAATAATTTTCTTATTTCTTTTTTTTTCTTCTTCTTCTTGAATTTTTTTTATACATTCTCGTGGCGGTTTTAACGATATCATGTCTTTTGCACCAAATCTCTTCTGCTAGAATTAGCGTTAAGTAAAATCTAGGTAGGCAGCTTCTGACTCTGGCTCTTCTCTCTCTCTCTCTCTCTCTCTCTCTTCTCTCTCTATATATATATATATATATATATATATATATATATATATATATATAATATATATGAAAAGCTCTCAATGCTAAATTTACGGAGCAGTTTAAGACCACAAATACAATATAATGGACTATATTACCGTTAAATTTACAACTTATTTTTAAGGCATATATATATATATATATATATATATATTATATATAGTGCTTAATTGGAGTCGTACCTAATTTTGAAAATTAATTAATTAATAATGAATTAGGCGGGAATACCTATTTAAATGTATGGCTAATCGAGAAAATCAATCTCTGTATGTACATTTCGCCTATAGGCCTCATCAGCAGAGTTATAGATCGGAAGACCGCCCTGTGCGTGATTGAAACCGGACTGCCAAGCTGACAGGCCGATCCCATAACCCTACACCATTTGTTTAGCCATACATTTAAATAGGTATTCCCGCCTAATTCATTATTAATTAATTAATTTTCAAATTAGGTACGACTCCAATTAAGCACTATTCTCCAAAAAGCAAAAAGCATTCAAACAAACCGTGTTTACACACACATATATATTATATATATATATATATATATATATATATTTATAGAGAGAGAGAGAGAGAGAGAATTATTACTAATACCTATTGACCTACTTGCATTAGTAACCCCTCCTTTCTCCACATAACATGTGGTCAACTAGATATAAAGTTTGATAAAAGGTAATTAGTTATCTGGGTAACTTGAGTTCCATTTGTCGCAGTAGAGTAGAAACTTAAAAACAACGGTAATTCTGAATTCACGGAGATTTCTCCTTGAATTGATCTTAGGACTGTCTTCTAATTGGTTTGATAAATTGGGTGATGAATTTATAATTTAGGCAGTTCTAAATTAGGTTTTAAGAAGGTAGACGTATCTCCATAATGGCTATTTCTTCTATGCGTTTATGGTTAACTGGGGCTCAATAAAGACGTCTGAAAATCTTTCTGTTGGTTACTAAAAGAATGAACACATGTGAGGAGGTCCCAAGTGAACAGACGTGAGAAACGGAGAAATAGCTCAGAGCCATACAGATAAAATATAACCTGATTCAGCCTTGTAGAATATAATTAGAATGTGATAAGATGGTGTAAATAAATATGGGACTATATAATGCATTTATGGGTCTGCATAGAGAATAAAATCATATACAATGGTTCATTAGAATAAACAGTCTTGTTGTTATCACCTTTCCGTCCACTAAGGACGATGGCTTAGTGTCCAAAAAATATCTGCTTCTGCGCAAATGGCTGAGCAAGATAATCCCTGAGTGAGTGTATTTGGTGCACGGGACCATATAACCTTTAGGGTTAGGGGTTAGTTTTATAATTTAAAAAAAATCCTCTAAAAATCGTCTGTTAACTGTTACATAATTATGGATCCCTAATATCTTTTTAGGTAGTATAGAAATCCTTATGGCGATCAGTACATCTGATGGCCTTGAGAGTGAGTGACAGCGTTTGACCTCACTCTCACCTTGCGTTCTGGGGAGAACCGTGAGAAACGGAACCCCGATAGGAAGCCCTTTCCGGTTTAAGGTGTAAGCAACTCAGTTAGTTGCAGTTGCAGTTGCAGTTAGTCAGTTGCAGAGTTAGAAGCTAGCAAGATGTGACTCTCCGCGCGCATTGTCTGGTCTGGGGATCCGGAATAAAGTAACATCAAAAGTAAATCGAAGTTTGTTGTTATTACTAAAAGCTAACAATGACACAAGGCTTCTGATAAGAAATGGTCCCCAGCAGAACCAGACACGGAACCCAGATAAGAAAGACCAGACCAAGATAGACGATAGAAGATATACCAGATCCGGCCAGAAGAATAAAGGAAGTATATAACATAATATATCTATTTGGTACCGTGACGACGACGCAATGTTACATAAACAACCGGATTTTGACAGTGTAAATGAAAAACATGTCCTTCTGAATCAAGATCGCAGATGGGGTGCTTAAAGGTTATATGGTTCGGTGCACGGACTGCACATAAACTGAAGACAGAGTAGTAGCATCTCAAAAAACCAATAAACCTATAACATTGATTGTGGTAAATATTTATGGAAGCAAGTAGGTATTTACCCAACACTTTTACCACGGGTAGGATGTGACACTAGGTCACATGTACGGGACATCCAGCTAAAATCAAACTCGCTATTTGTTGTGGAGTTATAATAACACCCCTCCCTGATACAATGGCCTAGTCTGTAAAGACTATAAGTAGTGGATATACTTTGAACCAAATAAAAACATACTTGTAGTTGACTTCTTCAATTGTCTACTGCGATATTTATTACTTTCCTGACAGACTACAATATAACACTATTACATTAGTAAAGGTAATAGTAATATAGTAGTAAATAATAATATTTAAGACTACCTTGCTAAGAATTACCCCACGATGGCACGCCTAGAGGTACTTAGCTTGATACAAGAGAGGATCAATAAGTCCGTATCCTTTAAATTGCTGGTTAAGTCGATTGACAAAGATATATTAATTTGACTTTTTTTTTCATTTTTAGGCAAAGTGCATATTGAATGACGGTTTTCCATTTCGCTATATATATATATATATATATATATATATATATATATATATATATATATATTGTGTGTGTGTGTGTGGCTGTAGACGTATAAGCAATATTTTCATTATCAAATTAGATATATTCTAGAGGATTTAGTTCTGCCTAAGCAGATGATTGATTGTCGGTATTTAGCCGAGACTTTCGAACTCTCAATTTCATGCTCTGTTGCAGAACTCTTAACAATGCCTGTAATTAGACGCACAGACATAGTATAAAGAATTGGCAGTCGTCATACCAGCCAATTTGTTGAAACGCAAATTCTATCTCTGCCTCTTCCTATCAAGCTCTCTCAATCTGAGCAAATAATATATATATATATATATATGGGGGGTGAGAATAATGAATGTCAGAGAGAGAATAACAGAGATAGAAAAATAAAGAAATTGATAGAGATAAACAGAGTGCGAGAAAGAAAATCAGAGACAGGGAAAAAGAGTGATGGGTTTAGAAGTCATAAAGACAGGGTATACATAATTAAGGCATTCACGTTGGTAAGACTTACACATACTCTTTATATATAACATTGAAAAGCCCAGGCACGTATTTCTCAATTCAAAATGTTCTGAATTTCTTATTTTGTCTTGACGAGACATAAATTCTGTTTTTTGAAATACGATACGGTATTGAATACGTGCACCTAAAGTAGGTCACAAAGTATACTGACCCGAATGTAGTGATTAGTACAACAATTATAAGAAAGTGTATTGGAATAAGTCTATGATTAATGATCGTTATTCTTCATCTCAGTATACCAAACTATTAAATAGGTACTTTTAAATTACTATCGGGGTGGGGTAGCTTAAAGACTCATATCTCCACAGATTCGTCGATTTGACCACTTTCGTTGGTCTCATTATTATTTACACATCGAATTCTGTCAGAAAAGGCAATAGAATAGGCACCTTAAATTTACTCAAAATGATGTACTTTTTATGACATTGTCAGTTTTATATCCAAGAAATTCGTCGATTCGACCACTTTTTTTGGTATCATTTTAATTCATTCATAAAGTTCTACCAGAAAAGGTCAATAACATTGATACCAAAAATTTGCACAAAATGTGTACTTTTTATATGCACTATATATATATATATATATATATATAATATTAATATATATCCGCCAGTTCAAAACGTGTACTGTAAAATGTTTTAAAAAAACCTCAATTGAAAATTTCCCTAACCCAGCAATCGTAAAAGGTACAGAATCTGTGTAGAACAGAATTGTATTACTGATATTCATTCGGCAATAGAATATGTTGCTCAACCTAAGGTTTATATTCAGGTATCATTGATGATGTATGGGGCTAGGTTATGTTTCGTTGGTACTGTATCTTAACCCCTATAAAAGTTAGTTCTTTGTTCTCCTGGGCTGGTACGCTGAAATCGAACTTAAGAAACGAAGAGGAAAAGGGCAAAGGGTGGCTTTATGACTTAGGCTTTATTGACCACGTAATAGTGGCCTGTAGCGAGGGGAAATATCCCTGGATAATAGGACCAACTAGACCCAATTACGGCCTCAGTTCGAATGGCCGATGTATTACTTTGGATGGAGGGAGTCAGTCACTTTTGTCGGACATGCGCAAAAAGGGATCTTGCAGTCAAAGCCCCATGGGAGTTTTTCTTTTTCTTTTTTATTTCTATTTTCGTATTTTGTTTAATCCCCACAAATGTATGTATTACACTTCATGAACATGTGGGATATCAATAACACTTAATGAACATGAGGATTAAATGCAGGGATTTGGGATTGTATATTAATAACAATTTATTAACATATAGGTTTTTTACAGAGATGATGGATTGTATATTAATAACACTTCGTGAACATGTCTTTTATATAAGAAATAAGAATGTGGCCGATAAGAAACACCAGATAATCAGTATTTATATTTGCATTTCATCTTGGACGATTTCGTCGGTTTCATTTTTAACCAGAGGGTGTTGCAAGATGATAAGTGTTGTACAATCATAGAACTCAAATATTAAAATATAGATTTGTGATTTATTAAATTCTAAAATTTAAAAATCTTAAAAATGTAAAACTATCTAAAAAATTTAGAAAATACTTTGTTTTTCATTTATTTTTACATTACATTTTATACATATTATATATGGATGCATTTTCTTTCATAATCTTTTCTATTTCTGAAACATTTCTATTGCTTTTAATTAGAAGTTTCCGATAACACATTTTCTGGTCTGTACTATGTCTACGCTGTATCGGGAGTTAAAAATCTTATTTTCTTCCAACACATTTTCATGTTAGTATATATCAGCAGCTGGAAGTCACGTAACATGATTAGCAAAAGAAATATTTCAAATGCTATATGAAATGATGAAAATAATCATTTCCAAACTCCAGAAAACAAGAAGAATTACACGAAACAATTAAATTAGATTTGCACTAACAAATAAATTATGTCAGCGCAGAAGATTATAAAAAAACAACAACTTGTAATCTAATTGACAAAATGAACTTTGCTAGAAAAAAATGAGATTTTCCAGTTAAAAGATGTAATAACAAACAATCTATGCATTAATACGCTTGTTCTTAAATCTTTCGTCCGTTAGCATCCTGCAACACCCTCTGGTTAAAAATGAGACCGTCCAAATTGTTCAAGAAGAAATGCAAAAATTTAAATCAAGATTAGCTGGTATCGCTTAATCGCAGATTTCTTATTTGTCCCATTTTATATAAACCAATTTTAATAATGTAACATTCAAAATTGTCTTGCGTCGCTTAAATGCCCAACGTAAAACTAAAAGGAATTGAAAAAAAAGTTACAAGTTTATTTGTAAAATTAAAATTGTGAATTACGGAATATATTTTAGTAATTTTGATCTGATGTCGTCCTGGCTTCCTGCCCTAATTTACATTTTAGCGAGCCAGCATCAGGCAAATTTCCGGCCCAACTTAAATATTTTCCGAGTAGTGTTTTGTCACTTATTTGGCAAATTAACGTACATATTCTAAAAGCCTCACCCCAGATTTTTATCAGTAAATAAATGTAAATATTTTACAATCCCCGTTTTAAGAAATAGTGAAAGAGGTTAAATCAAGATTATTAAACTTTTTACATATTAAACTATTTTGCAATAGCACTTAATTTAATTATTACAATATTTTACCTATCATAGAGGTATAGCCACAGCCCCTACTAGTTTCTAAAATTTTTTTTTTTTAAATTAAGAAATTACAGTTATTCGCCCATTTCATTCATAACATAAAGAAGGGGAAAGGGAGGAGAAAGAAAAAAGAAGAGAAAAAAGTATAACCACGCAAAAAAACTTAAGCACGTTCATTTCTGATATTCGTCTCTGAAGATAAAGTTTTCTTTGAAATCGATAAGACAAAAATAACACATTTTTGTTTTTATTTTTTACACGCATTGTAATTGCCTTCAAACTATTAATGTATTATAACATACTTAACAATGCTTCAAGCAAATTACCAATTACCTTTATTACACTAAATATATTGGTAAAACATATATGTAAATAGATTGGTTAGTCAACCCTTGTTATTTTAGTACAAATATGTTCTGTTTTACTTATGATGGGTATTGAAATGTATTTCTTTTATATTCAATTTTTAACACATAGATACATCTCCAGGTCAGGGTGGACTTTGGAGTAATGGCGATGAAGAGGTAATCCACGCTCTCCAGAGTCTCACCTTCACCATTATATACAGTTTTACGTTATACCCAGACCATTAAAACTCTCAGCGACCGCCCTCTGGCACATATATTATAAAAAATATTCTTAATGCCTTAATTATAACCACTAATACAAATATGCACAGTCATAAAAAAAGGTGTTAAGTATAGTTTGATATTCTAACATACATCTGATATCATATCACGTGAAACCATTGCTGCATCGTGTGTTCAGATGCATCAAAATAATTTTTATAAAGTTTTCAAATACTCTTCTTGTAACCAAACTAAACACTGTGTTATCTTACTGATAAGAAACTATTTATAAAGCTTTTCACGTCAGATCAAATATTTAAATGTCGAATGATAAAGTAAAGGTTACAAAGTATATGCCTTGCTCTACCATGGGAAAACAAAATAAAGATATTTGAAGTAACATTAATGCAACAGAATATTTATCTATACTAGCAAATATATGCACCGTCCGGGTGCAAGTATTTATGTTTTAATGTAATAAAATATCGTATTAAATTAGAAAGGCTAATGAAACTAAATAAGAATACAGATAAAAAGATTTGAAACAGAGGGAGTATAATAAAATATTTGAAACAGAGGGAGTATAATAAAAAATGGAACAACTGAAACTTACTCTTCCATCACTCTCGCTTTCATTGATATTTTTTCTAATTTAAGTATTTAGTTAAAAGAGTAAGTAAGAATAAAATACATTACTTTTTCTTGTTAATGGATTTCATTTAAGATTCATTGAAGAGATGTTTGCTTATATTCATTAAAATAAAACCAAACAGTTAGAAATTAATAATATTAAGCACATATTTATTAAATTCGATTTTCTAATATTAATATGCAAATTAGCCTTCCCGTTCACACTGTAACCGCTTATTTTGTTGTATATAGATATAATTGCATGTTTTCAGTATATGGATAGTTAACAGTATTAATAATGTAAGACAATTTTATTAATAATTGAGGTTTAGATTAAAATAAAATCATGGAGAATGTGATGTCAATAACTAAGGAATTGTGACTTGAGTAGTAATATAGTTTCGGTTACAGACAGAAAAACACACAATCTCCATTATAATAAGATATATAAAATAAATATTAAAAATGCATATAAAACCTACACGCACACAGATGCAATTTTCGACGAATATTGTCAAGAAGCTAGACATATACGTTCATAGATTACGTTAAATAAATAAATATACAAGACTAAGGTTGTAGAATACACCGACTGTACCTCTGCAGATGGGTAAGTCTCCATATTCGGTCCATCTGTTGGAAGTGGGTGGCGAACAGTGATGCTTAAGTACTGAATCCTGGTATTTAAGCAGCCCATGACACGCAACACTCCACTTTGTTCTTTACTTGGAGTATTAGGGCGGTAAAAGAAGGGGGTCTTCGATCAATCTGAAAAATAGAAGGGAAATGTTTAAAAATGTGTTAAAAAATTTAACTACCCATCAAGTATAAGACAACATTTCTTCGACATAAAAAGACCCAATGGGTTGACATGCCGTAAAATCCAACCAGTTAAGCAACAAAGGAACCTATTTCATTGGGGAAAATAATTTAATGAGATTAAGCAAAATAGGAATAAAATTATGTATATGAATAGTTATATAAAATCCTGGACGAGTCTGTTTGCATTTTATATAGCGCTTATACACATGGGCTAAGTATGTATCTGTCTATTCTCTCTCTCCAGATATGTTTAAATGGTAGGAAAGACTAATCCATTTAACCGTTATTAGGCAACCAGCCTAGGAGAAGGAAAAGTCTGAATTTAAACTGTGCTTAAGTAATTGACCATGTATCCCATCCATATATATATATATATATATATATATATATATATATATATATATATATATAGAGAGAGAGAGAGAGAGAGAGAGATGAGTAAATAGGGAAATAAATTCGACTGTATGTCAAAATTGAAAAACATGAAATCCTCGAAAAAGATAATTTATTGTTGATAGTAAAGTCGGCGATATAATGTTTCGGTTTTAGCAAACCTTCATCAACAGTTTAGGTAAAATATTTTTTTTAGTAAGGGTGCATCTTTGGAAAGTCATCAACCCTACGCAAAGATTCTTTCCATCCCAAGTCCCGGTGAAGATTTGCTAAAAGATTGACTTCATCAAGTACAAATTCATCTTTTTGGAATACATCGTATTTTTTTAAATTTTCTGCACACACACACACGTAATCACTTACGCACCCACCCGCACACATATATTTGTGTGTAAGCATGTATTTACTAGCTTAATTCATATATATATATATATATATATATATATATATATATTATATATATATCACTTGGGTAATAGCTGAGTAATAGTGAACGTTAATGGTTTAATGATCCCTGCGTTTTCAATAAGGGTTTGATTATGCCAGTGGAAGATTCTTTGATCATTAACCGATATTCTTGCGAAAGAGGAAAGTTCTAAAAGAAAATCAAATTCCCCGTTCTCGAAGAACCCACTGACAAGGCATTTGATCTTGAGATAAACCGCACGTGAAGAACGAAGGTGAATTCATTAAATTTAACCTGGATATTTTTCTATAATTTTTCGTCCTTCGCTTCTCATATTAAATGTTCAAACTTTTCCATCTAATATTATTAGTTGTAACCCACATTTTATATATGCACTCGGTGAATCTTCACACGATCAACTGCTCGTTGGTTGGTTGGATTTATAGCCTGTCAAACCTTGTTGGGTTATTTTATGCTGAAGACGTTTTGTTTTATGTGTTCTTTTTTTTAACTCAATATTTTAAACACATTTTTAAAAAACCATAATTGAGAACCTAACATGTACCACTACTGCATATTAGATTGAGAGTAATGATGATAAAGGGTACTCCACACTCCCTAGAGCTCCAAAATTAGAAAATTACAATTAGATACAGATTAACGTCATACCCAGGACACTAAGGCACTCAGCCACCAACTTCTAGTACATCTTATTATAATGGAGATTGTGGGTTTATATTTCTGTAACCGAAACTATATTACTATTCAAGTCACAATTCCCTTTGTTATTTACATCACATTCTCCATGATTTTATTTTTATTTAAACCTCAATTATTAATAAAATTGCTTTACATCATTAAGACTGTTGACCATATATACATACTAATAACATGCAATTGTATTTATATATACAACAAAATAGAGGTTTACAGTGTGAATGGGAAGGCTAATTTGCATATTGATCTTAAAAAATTGATTTTAATAAATATATGCTTAGTATTATTGATTTCTAATTGTTTGGTTTTATATTAATGAATATGAGCAAAAATCACGGGGATAAATCTTAAAAGAAATCCATTAACAAGAAGAAATAACTGTAATATTATTCTTTACTTCCTATTTTAACTAAATAGTTAAATTAGGAAAATGTACCAATGAAAGGGAAAATGATGGAAGAGTTAGTTTCAAAGTTAGTCTATTTTTCAATCATACCCCTCTGTTCCAAATATTTTTATCTGAATTATTATTCAGTTTCATTAGCCTTTCTAATTTAACATGATATTTTATTACATTAAAACTTAAATACTTGCACCCGGAGGGTGCATATATTTGCTAGTATAGGATAAAGAGGGTTGGGACTTGTCAATGGACAATCGTATAGGTACTAGGACTTGTCGTGATCAGCTGATTAATTGGAGTGGGCCGCTTTAACCGCCTGTCTAACCTAAGTAAAAAAACAAACTGAAGTGTTGCATGCAAATATTTTATATTTAATTTAAAAAAAAAAATTTCAATGGAGTGGATGGGTTACAAAATCAAAAACAAAAAAACCCAGAGAACAGAAAATAAACACAAAATTGGTCATTTGGTTTCCCCCTTATCCCCCCACTATTTTCAGGGTCGTCGACTGTCTTCTGGTCATTTAGGTCCGAAAGCAAGCCGACCATACCCTCTAAAACGGGAGTGGGTGCCCCTAATAGGAGATAAAAAGGTAAAAGAAATGTGGGTCATGTGTAGGCCAGAGGGGTTTTGGGCACTACAAAAATTGTTGACATTCCAGGAAACAAGGCTAGGACAGACGGGTGGGCTAGAAAAAACTCGGGCTGGGGTCCTGGATATGTCTTAATTTGAAAAAAATTGGGGTGATTTTCATTCAGCCTGCTAACTAGTAGAACTAAGGTGTATGCAGAGGTTTCATAGGGGTCCATCCTAAGTATCACAAGTTGCCACCCAAGGGCAAAAGGTGGTCCCATTGGGAAGGAGGCGTTACCCTTCTGCACAGGTGTAGTTTGTATATCATAAAGCCCCAGCCGACTGGGATGAAACTATAACTCTATGCTTCGCTTTGAGGAGACATCAAGTGAAACAAGACCTCACATTCTCAACTTTATTATAAATTTAGTGATCCTGTTATCTTGAAGTTTCTGTTTTCAAATCCTTCAGGATTTTTATCGATTGTCCGACCTGAGCCAACAATCATAGTTATGTCAATTTAATTATCATTCTACATTTTCTTCAGTTCTTTCCTAAGATTATTGTCATTATTTAGGTACTATATAATATTTATCTATTTAATTTTTGTTTCAATTATTTCACAAGGCCAATGCTTTTTCACTTTTCACTTTTTCCTTTTAATTCATTTTCAGTCTGTGTGAATAGTAATATTTTATGTATTATCTTAAACTCTAATCTTATCCTCAATATCTGAAACATAGAATATTTGGAGCACATGAATTCACATTCTGAAAATATCCCTACATTTTTTTAAAGATTCAATATTTAATTACTACAACGTTTGATATGTTTACTTGAAAGCTATTGCTAAATAGATTAAATATTTAAAGAATATAATAATTTTGATTAAACTCTCATTACCCTTTTTTCTTTTTCCTTCTTTTTAACTTTTCATTATTTTCGATAGAAAAAATAGCGTTATCTCATCCGCGCACTCATCCCCTCTCCTTGTTTTTCCTACTCTCTTTCTTAACATTTTATATTTTTCTGAATAGCAAATCCATTTTCTTCCCTTTCTCTTAAAATAAAAATGGAATGGTCCATTATTTAGCTGAGGCGATGACTATCATGAGAAATACGAATTCTGCAAATAAGCAACACCAGATCATCAGGATTTACAGTTTTTTGCGTTTCATCCTGGACGAGTTGGACGCTCTCATTTTAACCTGAGGCTTTTTCAAAATGATAATCATCGTACTTTTAAGGAAAATGAGTATCAAAATATAGATAAACAATAGAATATTCTGTTTTCTTTATCTTATTCGCAAGATGTTTTATACTATTCAAAGTGACAATTTGCATATTTGTGACGATATAGC
The DNA here is from genome assembly GCA_023376005.1 of Doryteuthis pealeii. Taxonomy (NCBI): domain Eukaryota; kingdom Metazoa; phylum Mollusca; class Cephalopoda; order Myopsida; family Loliginidae; genus Doryteuthis; species Doryteuthis pealeii. The sequence continues at coordinate 52,905,690 of CM042141.1, read as the reverse complement.
GTCAACCATTCTCGGCACTCTGGCTCAAAGGAGGGTCGGATATTTGCGAAATGATAATTTACAGCTGACAGGTCACATTTGCTGGAGAAAATAATGGGAAACACGTCGGTGTTCGTTCCTTGTCTTCAAGCCCTCACCTGGGATTGAGATATACCAGTCAGCTAGGATTATGGCTCGAAGAGATGCGGTTGATAACGGGTTTTCTAAGAGGAATGCTAAGTAGGTTGGGACTTAAGTGAAACCGACCTGCCACTTAGAGTGACAACGGCTTATGTAGAAATATTGCCTAATATAATGTATTCTAAATTAATGATAAAATTATAGCCTTTTCTTGAAAATTAAAGTGAATGGTTACTTTGCAATTAATCTCTGATAGAATGTTATACATTCCGTCTTTTGTTTTTTTACTCGCTACTTAAAAGAATATGCACCCCCGGGGTAAGTATTTATGTTTTAATGTAATGAAATGTATCAAATTAGAAATACCAATGAAACTGAATAAGAATGGATACAATAGGATTACACTTACTCTAATTTTATTTTAATTGGTTTCTATATAAAGTCCTTCAAAGGTTTGATTTTGATACGTTGGAGAATAAAACATTAATATTAGAGATCAATAACATCAAGTAATTAGTTATCAAACCCGGTTTTGGTCAAACCAGTATAAAATTAACCACACTATCTATTATGTAAACGTTTATTCATTAGTGATATATAAGACACATAGCAAGATTTTTAAACGCACTAATAACTTGGGCAGCTTTGAGATAAATCTAACTCGAATTTTCATAAACATTGTTAATAAATGAAATTACTATGCAATAATGATTTTGACTATGATATAAATTAAATACTCATTGAACTTACGCAATTGATTAGGGTATTGTGACGTAAGCAGTGGCGTAGTTTCGATTAAAGGCAGACACCGAATTTCCATTAGGATAATGTATTTACCAATAAGGGGCTGTTGCAACGATTGGTCTCCAGTAGTTAACCTCATTTTCTTTTATCTAACCCATAGATGGGACCCACATATGTATACTCATGTTGTATGATGAAGATATTTAAAATAAGGTGAAAACGGAAATAGGTTCTTCCGGTTGGATCGAGGCAGGGAGAAGACGAAAAGAGTAACAAAGGACTTTTTCCGGGTAAAGCGAACAAAGAAGGATGGGTAACAATAAGTTCGGAAATAGATAAGAAAAGAAAACGCGTAGGCGTTTGATATATATAAAAGGAAGTCAGGGATCCCAGGTCAGTCAGAGAGTCAGACAGGAGACAGCGGACGGAGACCAAGTGAGCAACCGACGCTCACGGTCCATTGCAGCCAACGGCTGTGGGACCCACCAGCCACCCTCCACCTCAGCAACGCTAGTCATAGCAGCAGTAGTAGTCTTTGTCACCGCTCGCCACCAGCCAGCCGATGGAGAGAAATAAAGTCAACTCCTACTATACCCATGTGTTGTGGTTTCTTAAGTCCGACTACATACTTCCCACGTGATTCTGCAGCGTGAATTGAAGCCGCTATACAACATATAGAATTTGATGCGAGTACGTAACACTCACCCGGGTCAGAGTGGACCTAGGAGTACATTTCAACGCAATACCCAGTACACAAATACCCTCAACCACTACCCTCTAGCAAATATATGATAAAAATAGTTGGGGCTTGCCATAATTGCAATAGGGTTGGGATAATAATATAGGTGCTAGATTGATCGAAGGGGACCTCTGCGACCGCTTATCAAGTCTAAGTAAGAGCCAAAGCGGAGTTTTGCATATCATCGACTGCGCATCCATCAAGCATCACGGATCACCATCCACGGCCAACAGGTGGCCCCATTGGGAAGGGGACTTTACCCCTCTGCAGAGGTGCAGTTGGTATATTCTAAAGCCCCAGCTGACTGTGCTGGTGAAGGTTGCAATGAAATATTCCCTGCAGTTACTGGAAGCCACCTGTTTTCCAATGAATATATTTGTGTCGGAATGATATCAACAAAAACATTTGCTTTACATGAAGCGTGATTCTTTGTCTTCAAGTCACATCGATTTCTACTTGACTCATTAACCCAGCACATTTTCCGCTCGCCAACTGCCGACAACATATAAATCTTGGCCCGGACTCAAAGAGAATTGGCAGGAAGTCACATGACAATGGCAGTGAGTGTGGCCGTCATTCAACACGCAACAAGGTCTTGCCAATAATGTGTTCTCAACAGTTGAAAAAAAAATGGTAATCCTGAGGCAAAAAGTCAAAGTAGTAGATAGGTTTCAATTAGCAGCTGGCTGACAAAACTCTTGCCAACAAGAGTGTATTAGAAGTATTTGAATAAGTGACACTCCTTATGAGAAAGGTCAAATGGATAGAAAGGTTAGAGAAATGACTGAAATCTTAAAATGATTCACTTATAGTAATTTTCTATTTTATATTGATGTCATGGACCTTGCAGAAAATCAATACTGTGTCTCTTCATCCAACAACATATATTCATGAATTAGTATTACGCATATTTCAAGCTGCTACGAATCCATTTAGTTTTATTGTACAATTTTTAATAGAAATAAGTAAAGGTAATATTTCTGTCGGAAAGGAAAGAACACAAGGTAAATATAATTGTATATATATTTGGGTTAACAATTTATTGGGTGAAAATGTGTAAGAGTTTAAAGTTCATAGAAGTGTTTAGTAGTTGTGTAAGCTTATTCGCTCAGCGGGTAGAGACACACACACACACACACACACACACACACACACACACACACACACACACACACACACACACACACACACACACATATATATATATATATATATATATATATAAAAGATAAATCATCAGATGAACCCACTATTAGGCTTAATGCTCTTCTGATTAGCTAGTATATATATATATATATATATATATATATATATATAAATTGTTTTTTCTTTTGGCCAAATACTGTACCAATAGATTATTTTTTGTTGGTACGACTATTTTTTTCAAATATTTTTTTTCTCCCCGGTTGATGTTTGGTAGTATATTTTTACAATCAAACTATTTGCTGGTTTTTTCTCACCGCAAGGATTTACCAACACGCTTGGTATATATATATATATATATATATATATATATATATATATATATATATATATATGAGGCTGCGTAAAAGCGTATACATCGTGAGAGAGGAAAATTTCTTAATTTCTGGTTCCACCAGAAACTTTCAAACCTCTTCGCACGGTTTGTAATTCTCTAATTCCTCCTTCCTGTTGAAAAGGAAAAAAAATACCTTTTCAACAACAATTCCAACATTCGTTCAAACATCTATCAATGTATTTCCCCGATGAGAAATGATCGAAAAAAGAATTATATCACTTAGATTAAATATCTATTTATAAGGGTACCCTAATTTTCTTTTAAGAAATTTTCCTCTCTCACGATGTATACGCTTTTACGCAGCCTCATATATATATATATATATATATATATATATATATATATATATATATATATATATATATATATATATAGTGGGTTTTACTTAGCTTTGTGGAGGAGAATTATGTATTTGTAGAGGGTTCGCTTCTTTTGTCTGTTGTATGAAGTCGTCGTCGCTACTGCTGCTTTGCTCGTCAGCGCTGGTCTGTTGTTGCTTACTGATTTTTAGGACGTACGAATCCTACCGGGTGCTGGCCTGTCCTGATCTTTTTGGGGAGTCTCGCCTCACTACACCTCCGACCCTTCACTCCCGGGGCCCGATTAAGGGGCATATAACCCATATTTTTCATATTTGAAGGAATAATTTAAAAATAATTTGATCAAATTTCAACAGACGTTCTAAGAAAAGAATACTTATGTGTTTCGTTACTTCAAATAAGATCCAACGTGGGGCATTGCAGATCACGAGATCAGATGATACTCGGGTCACAAACCAATCAGCCACCACACTCTTGGTCTCAGGCATTATAGGTCACCACACATGACCAACGTGTTGTTGACATAGTTTACAACCCAAGCCAAAAAAGACTGCGGGTATAAGTGGAAAATGTATAGGAATCAATAAGGGGTGATTGTGCAAGGTAGTTCTTTTTTAATAAATTTTTTATATCAGGAAAAAAATCACTGTTTGGTCGGTTGGATCTTACCGCATGTCAACCCTTTTGGGGTTGTTTAAACCGAAGATGTTTTGATTTATTCATTCTTGTTTGATAATGAAAATAATTTTTTCTTCTATTTAACCCATAGATGGGACCCTAACCGGTATATCACTCCAGAATACACTCAAAATTTGAGCATCAACCTTAGACGGTCCTCATTGTTGTTTTAAAAAGTGTTAATAAATGCATGCTTGGTATTGTATATTTATATATAGTTTGTTTTATTTCAATATATATTTAAAATTACCAGAACCAAGTTTTCATTCCAGATTGTTTTATTTTTTTTTTACTCCTTTAATAAATTTAATGATTTTACTTATTTATGGTACAAATTCTGTGACATGGAATTTTTAACTCCCACACCCTTAGGCAATACTTTTCAAAAATTAATTTTTACACCGCTCCGAGGGCGTTTTTTTTTTCTAGTATTGAGAATAATCATGATGTGGTACTCAACATCCACCAGTACTCCAGTATCGGAACTTTACCATCAATTAATTTAAAGTCATGCCAAGGACATTAAGAGTCTTAGCCATCGACTTCTAGCACATATATGATAAAAAGGGTCGAGGCTTTCTAAGGGGAAATAGTGTTGGGACAATCGTGTACGTGTTAAGGCTAGACGTGCCCAGCCGACTGATCGGAGGGAGTCACTCCGACCTTTGATCTAGCCTAAATAAGTGTGTTCAATCATTAAGCGTCACGGGTCATCACCCACGACCAACCGCTGGCCCCATTGTGGGGTCACTACCCCACCGCTGAAGTACAATCATATATTCTAAAGCCTGTACAATTTGAAGGAATAATTATGAAATAATTTAATCACGTTTCAACAATCGTTCTGAGAAAAAGAATACTAATGTGCTTCGTTATATTTTCGTATGCAACCAACCATTGTAGAGATAGTCTTCCCATATAAAGTACAGAGATTTAATTCTATCAAAACAAGGGAATAAATATGCTTGTTTTTGTCTTCGCTCCTATTCTTAAATCAGCAGGATAATATTTATTTTATTTGTTACAATTAAAACTAAAAAGAAAAACTTAAAAGTAATTGTTTTTCAAAGTTAATATTTAGCTTCCACAATAATAAGCACTCACAATTTCAACAATTTTTAAATATCTCCATATTGAACTGAATATTGACTCCATTTTTTATCTATACAGAGCCATTGTCATATTATCGGCACATTTGACAATGGTATGTTTATAATGTTTTGTAATCTTGTTAAATATGTTTTTGTTTTTCCAAGGATTGTGTATTTTTTGCTTTTTGCTTTTATTTTGTTGAAACAATGTCCTATTTGTTGGCTTGCGGCGATATCGCTTGTTTTATATAAAGTTATTTAGCCATATTCATGGGGTTTCCTGTCTTTTTAAACACCTTTGTCGATTAATTTTATATATTTGTCCACCTATACTATGGAGATTTATATAATTCTTAAATTTTTTGATAAACCTTAAATACCGGCTGATTATAAAGTAACTGCCTATTTAACATCTTATAATGCCTTTCTAAACAATTATATTTACAGAAAATGAATATGAGAAGAACATACATAACAGGGGTTTTATTTGAAATTTGATATGAACAGTAGCATTCACTTCCAGCCTCTCAAGTCTGTCGGTAATCTCATTAACTGATCTTTCGGGAAATCTAATGGAATGGCAGAGATAAATTATCGTATTTGTCCTTCAAGTTCTTTCAAATTCGTTGGTTTCATAGAGTAGATTTAACCCTTCAACCAACCATAAAGAAAAAAAAAGTCGCAGGGTGTTAAATCAAGGCTTCTATCGATCAGCCATGAGGACCATGTCTATCCATCATTATCCCAGGAAAGAGTTGATACAGTCATTTTAAACAGTGTGGAAAAAAAAGATGACGGTCTTGTACGACATCTATATATTAATACTCGTGTTTGTACACACGCGTATTAATATATAGATGTTAGTAAATACAAAATTTTTCTTCATTAAATGTAACTTAACTCATTTCTTCTTCTAATCAGTCTTGTTACCAAGACATTCATTAATCACAAGACCTTCTTAAACTTTTATTTCCTTAACTAAACATTCATGTAACTAACATCTGACTAACATAGCGCGCGTATGTAGTGAGTTCCAGTTATCTTTCATTGCCTGACAAGTGACTTCACGTATTTCGCGGCTTCTGTACTATTCCATGGAAAGTCACGCCCTTTATTGCATAATTATGCCAGAAATCTTTTAATTTTCTTGATCACAGCAAATGTAGGAGTGCACTTTATTTATTTTTCTATTAGATGTTTGTTTGGTTTATTTCCTTCTACCTTTATAATTTCCTGTTACTTCTAATTGTTCTTACTTCTTCTCTACTGAAGTATTTGTCTTCTATTTTTTTTATTTTTATATTTCATTGTTTACAAAATAGCTTCATCACTGAGCTGGTTTTGTTCTTTCTTTTGTTGTGACTAAACTTATCAAATAACAACATTTAAAATCCGGATAAGGTTTATTACTTTTGTGCTGGAATATAAATAAATCAACGCGCAATTCTCCAATAGTAAGACTACCTACTCTTCTCGAATTCGAACACTACTGCCTAACTCTACTACGAACTACTTGTTGTATTTGTATCTTTATACGTGCTCCGTTGGAAGAGTCCAACTATTTTATAGGGGAAATATCATCCTTTATAACACTGTTTTATATTATGCCTTAGATTTTCTTTTTCATTCTTTTTTCACTCTTGTCTCGCAATAATACTTTCCTTCTCTCTCCCTCTGTCTCTCATCCCATTTTTTTAAAATTTAAATTCCTTTTCCTATTCTTTTTGCTTTTTCATTATTTCTTTGTATCGTTATATCCTCTATCACCTGTTACTTTCCCAAACAGAATTTTACAAGAAATTTTCATTCATACGAGTACACACACACACACACACACACACACACACACACACACACACACACACATATATATATATATATATATATATATATATATATATATATATGAGCATACATACATACCAACCCCTCCGCACAAGCAGGGTGTGTTACGTAGCGGCCTTCTTTGCTACTCTAAATCGTGTATCTGTATACGTTGCGGGTATATATGGTCACGTAGCGAAGTATGTAGTAGTCGCTTAATGAAATCACAACACATGGGTATGGTAGGAACTTTGTATTTATTTCTCTTTCTCGGCTGGTGTGTGGCGAGCGTAATAATAGGAATGCCCAAGGGTTGACGATGACTACTACTATTGTGGGATGACTGGCGATGTTGAGGTAAAGGGGTAGCTGGTGGAGTCTCACCGCCCTTGGTCGCGACGGACCACGAGCGTCGGTCACTCACTGTTCTCTGTCCGCCGTCCGCTGTCTGATTCACTGTCGGCTCGAACCGTCTGGCCTTTATAGCGATAGATACTCCTACGCATCTTTATCTTTTGATCTGATAATGGACCTTGGTTATATATTTCTTTATCTTCTCCCTGCTTCTTTGACCGGGAAGACTCGCTTCCATTTTTTAACTTCTTTGTTCGCTTTTACCGGGAAAAATTCTTTGTCATTTTTGTCGTCTTTTCTTTGTTTCGATCCAAACGAAAAATCCTACTTCCGCTCGTACAATATACAACAGGTGTAACACAAGTTCAATCTCTCATGCGGAGTTTGAGAGGTGTGAATTAAGAGTTTTCTTTTTCCTAGACTGGTTACCTAACCAAGGTTAAAGAGTCCAGTATTCCCTACTAGTTACCTATAACTGGAAGAAGAGTAGTTAGATGCATGCATTTTACAAGAGTATTAGCGCAATGGGAAATACATTACAGCCTCTTTCAGAATCTGAACTCAGGTCAACGAGTCCATTTCCTACTATTCTAATCACTTCACCACGCACCTCCAGAATATTCGTTTCTTTTCAATTCAAATGTTTTCTTCTCTTATCATTCTCAACAATTACTTCTCAAACATATTAAACAATTAAATAAATAACGACCAAAACAAAAAACGCGTCCATTTCCGAAAATCGTCTCACTTTGAAATCGATAGGACACAAAAAATAACACTTGCAATTATAAAATAAATATATGTATTTACTCTGTTTGATTGTAGATTATTTCTTTCTTTCTATTTCTCGGTGTTTTTTTTTAAATATTTTATTTCTTGATATTACTTTCCTTTACTGTTCTTTCCCTTTCCTTCCTTTATGTTTACTATTTAAGTTCTTCATATTCTAGATATTTCTAACTTTATATATTTCTTTCTTCCTCTATCTCTTCATTTTGTTTTTTAAATGTATGTTTCTGTCAACATTTTCCGCGAATACTTCTAAAACATAGTGAAAGATTAAATAAAAATATGTATTTACTGATTCTTTCTTTCTATTCTAGCGAGCATTTTTTTCAATTTTATTATTATATTACTTCCCTTTATTTTTATTTCTCTTTCCTTCTTTCATGTTTACTATTAACTTCTTCATATTTTTAGATATATCTAACTTTCTTTCTATATATTATCTCATATTTGTTCTTAGTTTTATTTCATGGTATTAATTTCCTTTCTCTCTCTCAATCTCTGTCTGTCTGTCTGTCTGTCTTTCTCTCACCATCATCATCATCATCATCATCATCATCATGTCGGGCTTTTGGCACGGATATCCGTGACAAACCCTCTCCATCCGTCCCTATCGCTCATAATTCTTGGGAGGTCCTCCGTGCAGCATCCTGTATCCGCACAGAGCTGATCAATGTACGTCTTGGCTGGTCGGCCCACACTGGCGTGCCCATGTGCTAGCTTCCACAGGAGGACGTCGCTTATGAGTTCGTCCTTGCTTCTCCAGCACTTCTTATTCTAGATATTTCAAACCTGATATCATTTTTTCTCCATTTTTCCTTTCATTTATTTTCTCTCTGCCAATAAAATTGTACAAATTTTTTTCTTCTTCCCTTTCTTTCTTTTTTTTCTATGAGTTTTTTCTCCTTATTTTTATTTCACTCTCCTTCTTTTATATTTACCATTTAACTTCTTCATATTTCTAGATATTTCTAACTTTATATCTTTATCTTTTACTTTTCTCCTTTCGTTTGTTTTCTGTCTTCATTACTTCTCAAACATATCGAACGATTAAATACGTCTTCACTGTATTTGATTGTAAATTCTTTCGTTCTTTCGTTCTTTCTTTCTATTCTTCGATGTTTTTCTTCCAACTTTATTTTATAATATCACTTTCTTTTATTTTTCTCTCTCACCCACTCCTTTCTTTATGTTTACCATTTAAGTTCTTCATATTTCGAGATATTTCTGACTTTATATTTTTCTTTCTTTCGTTTTTGTTTTCTTTTCTGCCAATAAAATTTTACAAGAGATTTCCATTCATATTTCGTTTCTCTCAATTTGAATCTTTTGTTTCTCTATCTCTCTCCAGTTCTTTCCGCCATTATACCACTAACATAATGAAATATTAAATTCTCTTTTCTATTTATCACATTAACACAAATTCCAACACTTGACAGCCGTCTTTTTCATCTCGCTATGCGCCCATTAGATAACTACTTAAGTGTTCCACTTAGACTACTCGAGGCGTTTCTTCTCTCTCAATCAATTAAGACAACAATTAACACAGCAATGGGAAATAAAACCGATTCAAAGAAAGAATTCTTCTTTCAATCGACTACAAATAAAAAAAATAAAAAAAAAAAATGACTGTCAGTGAAGATTTGAATATAATTTTTATTACAACACTTGTAGTGCGTTTTCTTCCAAGAAAACTTAACACTGTATAAGTGCAATTTGAATTACGTATAAATAAGTCAGTTAGTGAACCATAACGTACTGCTCACACGAATAATATATATATATATATATATATATATACATATATATATATACCAACCTCTCCGCACGGGCAGGATACGAGGCAATGACAATTTCTAAAGAAGTGTTTTACGGGGTTGAATTCAGAATTTTCGTTCTCCTAAACTCATTACATATCCAAGTTAACGTTTCCAGTCTGTCCTACTATTTACCCAAAGCTGGAGGGAGAGTAGTATTTGTGTGTGTGTAAAGGGGGAGATAGACTATAACTAAAAATAAAACTACAAATTGAGATGTTCTATGCATCTTTCCTCCCTTTTCTCTTCAATTTCTTAAATTACTGGCCATTTTACACACACACACACACACACACACACACACACATATATATATATGCGTGTGTGTATATATATATAAATGTTTAATATATATATATATATAAATGTGTGTATATTTGTATGTGTGTGGGAATGTGTATATATATATATAATATACTAAACTTATTGGTAAATCCTCGCGGTGAGAAAAAAACAGCATATAGTTTGATTGTAAAAATATACTACCAAACATCAACCGGGAAGAAAAAAAAATTGGAAAAAAGAAAAGACCAAGATAATCGTACCAACAAAAAATAATCTATTTGTACAATATTTTGGCCAAAAGAAAAAACAAATTTAGAGCTAATATGAAAGATAAATCTAATGAGTTAAATGAGCCTACTAAAAGTTTCGCTTAATGCTCTTCAGGGCTAAGATCTGAATCTTAGTCAGATCTTAGACCTGAAGATCATTAAGCGAAACTTTTAGTAGGTTCGTCTGACTCATTAGATTTATCTTTATATATATATATATATATATATATATATATATATATATATATATATATAATATATGTGTGTGTGTGTGTGTTTCTATACCGATTAGATCATCAGATCATTAACTTTATTAAAGATTCATGTGACTTTACAGTTTTTGAAAGTTTTCGGTTTCAGTTCTTCTCATAGTCTTATGGGTTGGTGTCTATACCTGGGGATTAATTATGTACGTCGCGGTGATGATGATGGTTAAATTTGGGTTGATTAGTTCCTTCAATAAATTCCTTGTTCACGTGGCCGTTGGACTTTTTATTTTTTATTACATTTTTACTTTTTATTTATTTATCCGGTCCTCTTCAGTGAGCCATTTCCTTTTTCCCGCAGGTGTTTCCCTACCAAAAAACTCATGAATTTCAATATGCTGACGGACTAGATACACACTTATAATCTATAACCACGAAATGGCCAATTTTTAATCCTTTTTCTTTAACAATTATATTGCTCTGTTCAATCAAATTGAACATCCAGCTCCCAACTTGGACCTGAATAAGTCTAACGTTATTGCAAGAAAGTTCAAACTTAGAATCATCTTAAAACTAACTTACCTGGTAACCCATCTACGTATATATATATATATTATATATATATATATATATATATATATATATATATATGACAATTAATTTGCGCACACACACACACACACATATATATATATATATATATATATATATATATATATATATATGACAATAACATTTACACGCACACACACACACACACACACACACATATATATATATATGACAATATATATTTACACACACACACACACATATATATATGAAAATTAAATTACACACACACACACACACACATATATATACATATATATATATGAAAATTAAATTACACACACACATATATATCATCATCATCATGTCGCGCTTGCAGCACGGATATCCATGACAATCTCTCGCCAACACTCTCTATCACTCATTGCACTTGGGAGGTCCTCTGCTGAGCATATAGCATCCTCGCATAGCTGGTCAATGTAGGTCCTTGCTGGGCGCCCCACACTTGCATGTCCATGTGTTGGCTTCCACAGGAGAACGTCGCTTATGAGCTCGTCCTTGCTTCTCCAGCAGTGTCCTGCATGCCTTGTCCGTCTCACTCGGATAGTTTGAGAGATGGGGGACAGGTGACCGTACAGCTGTCTCTTCGTGGGGTGCTGCTTCCACGATTTGTTCATGACTGCACATAGCATTCTTGTGCAGCTTCCATCTAGCTTATTTTCAAGACGCTTCGTTAGGGTCCAAGTGGTGCAGCCATATAGCAGCACCGATATAACCACAGCCTGGAAGAACTGTCGCTTCAGCTTGTCAGGGAGATCAGACCTCCATATAACTGACAATTTTTTTGTGGCCGACCATGCCTTTGCTATTCGTGTGTTAACATCTCTCTCTGTGGATGAGATATTACTACCTAGGTACGTGATGATTTTTGGACAGGACGGAATAGAATAAGGTCTATATTTATAATTTTGTTAAAATATTTTTTAAAGACTGTTATTATCAAAATATAATTTTGTTTCGTATTTTTTCTTTAAAAATGTTCTTAAATCACTTATACGTTGACCATATCTTTATCTTTATGTCAGTTTAAAGTTCAAAAATGGAAAGTTGTCGTAAATATCGGTAGCTTGCCCCCCCCCCAAATTCCATATATATATATATGAAAATTATTTACATACACACACATATATTACAAATTAATGGTAAAATGGATGAAATAAAAATGAATGAAATGAGGGGGATAAATGAAAAATATAAATTATATATATATGAAAATTAATTTGCACACACACACACACACATATACATACATACATATATATATATATATATATATATTATATATATATATATATATATGAAAATTAATTTGCACACACACATATATGTATATATGAAGATTAATTTGCACACACTCATTATATATATATATATATATATATGAAGGTATATATTCACACTCACCCATATATGTACACCCATGTGTGTGAAAGCAGAGTAATACTATAAAGTAAGGTGGCCTATCGCCTTTTCCAATTTTACCGCACATATCATATTAGCTAATCCGTGCTACTCATGCAGTGAGTTGGCACGGACCAGTATCGAAACAGGAACCTTTAGATTTTTAGCCAGGTGCTCTACTGATTCAGCAAAACCGGTCCCTATTTCGTTTTTGCGTATACTAATGACATAGATGCTAACCTGAAGTATGCAGATGAGATCAAGCTGTGCCTTGAGATCAAAATGACAGATCCGGAACACTGCAGATTTTTCTTGCAGTCAGACCTCGATACTGTGCAGCAATGGATCACTGAGTGCCAACCCCAGATGGCTGAAGAAAAATGTACCACCATGCATTTTGGGAGGAAAATCCTATCATACATATATTCCCCCATAACACTAATATCAAGAAATATTCTTGTGAACGTGATCTGGGTATTACTGTCAGCAGCGATTTACGTTGGACGAAGCACATCTCTAAAATAGACAAGAAGGCCGAGGGTATCATGGGGTCCCTCAGCAAGAACTTTTGTTGAAATTATTTTTTCTTGCTAAAATCATATTGCACTAATTGATAGTGTATTCACTTGAGTATGAACTGAACGTGATGCGGGAATAGTCATTGTTTGATTTAAATGTTCATGAAGCTCAAATGATAGGTAATGTTTTATTTTTATAAACACACCCGTATATCATAGTAAATTCACAGCTTTGGTATTCGATGAAAATTATTTTGTATATATATATATATATATATATATATATATATATATATATATATATATATATATACACGCATATATTCACACACACACACACACACACACACACACACACACAATATATATATATATATATATATATATATATATTATATATATATTTGTGTATAAACTTTGTTCTTGTGAACATTGTTTTTTTTTGTATTCTGAAGCACTGAAAAAACAACAAAAAACAGAATTTTAATGTCCAAACTGTTATTCTATCACTGGTTTGATTAATTCCGATATTTTGGGTGAGCATTCAGCATTCGTTAAGGTATAAAGACTATACCGGGAAAATGAAATCCAATATTTGGGAGAAAAAATTGATGTGCAACATTATATAATATATATATATATATATATATATATATATATATATATATATATATATATATACATGAAAGAGGATTTGAATGAATCCGACAGAATGTGGTAGAGATATGAGGAACACAAGAACAAAACTCAGACAAATGTATGTAGGATATATTTCGCTACAGCGTTGAGCTCGGCATCATCAGTCGCTTTAATACATTCATTAAACCGACTGATGATGCCGAGCTCAATGCTCTAGCGAAATATATCCTACATACGTTTGTCTGAGTTTTGTTCTTGTGTTCCTCATATCTCTACCACACACACACACACACACACACACACACATATATATATATAAGATTTTTGGATGTTTGTTTTTAGAAGCAATGTTGAATAAATTATTATTTATATTTTTGCTTGAAGGCAATTATAAATGCATGTATCGTATAAAATTCGATAATCATAGAAAATAAACTTGACAAGTAAATCCCGCAAAGGATGGCTCGCTATGCAGAACACCGTACAGACTGTTTCGACTTTATTAAGTCTCTTCGGCGATGTATACTAACGACTCCCCTCCGACAGGAATCGAAACCGGGACTTCACAGGCATAGTCAGAGACCATATCCGTTCGGCCCCGGTACATAGCGAACAATCCCTGCGAAATTAACCTTGTCAAGGAAACTATTACACGCCCCGCCATAGCAGGCAAGTAGACGTTTATTTAGTAAACAAACCCGGCCGTTAAGCTCTTCGGCTAAAGAAGCAATGTTGAATAAATTATTATTTATATTTTTTGCTTGAAGGCAATTATAAATGCATGTATCATTCGATAATCATAGAAAATAAACTTGACAAGTAAATCCCGCAAAGGATGGCTCGCTATGCAGAACACCGTACAGACTGTTTCGACTTTATTAAGTCTCTTCAGCGATGTATACTAACGACTCCCCTCCGACAGGAATCGATATATATATATATATATATATATATATATATATATATATATATATATATTATACTTGTGCTTTGTGTGAAAGCAGAAGTAATCCTCTAAAGTAAGTAAAGTTGGCCCATAGTCGGTATCAGCCGAACAGCGATTGAGCCTATTCCCTTTCCGCAAGCGCTAGATCAGGGAGATCGTTATTTTTGCTGAGATAGAGCGCCACGCCAACTGCCAGCTACCCACTTTACCACTCATATCATGTTACCCAATCTGAGTTGGCGGCGACCGGTATCAAACCAGGAACCTTGCAATTCTTAGGTGGATGCTCTAATGACTGAGCTAAATGACCCATATACATAATGCAAATATCTTTATAAATGCATCGTGTTATCATATTAAGATATGAAGCTATTAAGATATATATGTTATGTTTTGGTCATAAATATATGATACAATACTTTTTTAAAAATATCACAAATCTTATATCATAAAATACTTAAACACAACTTATTTTTATTTTTTATTATTATAAAAATGGTATTATCCATTATTTAGCTAATTATCAACACTCATGAGAAACAAGAATTTAGCGGATAAGCAACATCAGATAATCAAGTTTTACATTGTGCATTTCATCTTCAACGATTTGGAGCGTCTCACTTTTAACAAGAGTGTGGTGTTGCAAGATGATAATGGCTGTAGAATCACGATAGATAGATAGATATGAACAGAGATATATAAATAGATAGATAGATAGATAGATATGAACAGAGATAGATAAATAGATAGATAGATAGATAGATATGATAGATAGATAGATAGATAGATAGATAGATATGAACAAACTTAGATAGATAGATAGATAGATAGATAGATAGATATGAACAAACTTATATAGATAGATAGATAGATAGATAGATATGAACAAACTTATATAGATAGATAGATAGATAGATAGATAGATATGAACAAACTTAGATAGATATATAGATAGATAGATAGATAGATATGAACAAACTTATATAGATAGATAGATAGATAGATAGATATGAACAAACTTATATAGATAGATAGATAGATAGATAGATATGAACAAACTTATATAGATAGATAGATAGATAGATAGATATGAACAAACTTAATAAATTAGTTGGATATTCTAAAATGTCCTATTCATTGATGTGTGCAGGGTGACTTTCGAGGACTCTCAGGGGAGGAGAATTTAGTGGTACATGGTGACAAACCTAATTCTGTTCAGGTTTCAGGAAGGATACATATGGAATCAGTTTTTGACGGGAATTGTCCATTAATAGTTAGTTGGCTCCTGGAAAATGGACGATGACATTAAGATGACCTCTTCGGACAATACTGAATTCAAATATTGAATATGTCTTTTGTAGAAATTGACATTCCAAGATAAAACCATTTTCTTGCACAGCAGATCTTTAGGTTTACAATGAAATTGCCATGATAGCCATATCTAAATTCAATCGAGAACCGTTGGAACATTATCAAGAGGCGTGTTTATGAGGGTGTCAAGAAAGTCTTATCCCAAAAATAGTCATCTGTGCAGCTATTACCCTAGAAGAAATTCTTTAATTAACTTCTGCTAACAGTAAATAAAGTTTCTTGAGTGGCCTATTGTCGGTATCAGCCGGACACTGAGTCTATCCCCCTTTAGCTAGCACTTGACCAGATAGATTATAATTTTTCTGAGGTCAAGGGCCACACCTACCACCATTCATTCCCAAAATAAGCGCAAACAAGCGGTTTTTCTGTGGGTTTAACATCTAGTACTGACAGGATTATTTCTCATCTAATTTTTTTTTTTTAAATATATCGTGATCATTGAGTTTGTTAAAAACTTTTGGAACTATGTTTTCCCTCTTGGCCTTCATTGCCTGTGATAATAATTGGGCCTTTCCCCTTTCTTATGAGAAATAGTAAATGTCCTCATACATGATATTGTCAGATATGGTCTGGCTCTCACAAAGAAAATCGGGAATTATTTTCTCATGAGAACGACCACCCTGTCGACTGGGGCGTTAGAATGTATCGACTGCACCTCTGCAGAGAGGTAAGACTCCCCCAATGGGGCCACCTGTTGGCCGTGGGTGGCGACCCGTGATGCTTAAGGATAGAGCCCAGGTGGATGAGCAGTTCATGACATGCAATGCTCCACTTTGGCCCTATCTTGGGCTAGACGGGCGGTCGGAGAGGCCCCCTCCGACCAATCGGCTGGTCACGTCAAGCCCTAGCACCTATATTATTTTCCCAACACTATTGCCCTTATGGCAATCCCCAACCTCTTTTTATCATATGGGTGCTAGAAGGCCGTGGCTGCGGGTCTACATGTCCTGGGAATGACTCTATCTGATGGTGAGGTTCCAGTTATGGAGGTTTGGGGAATGTGGAGCACCCCTTCATCACCATTGCTCCCTGGTCCACTCTGACCCGGAGTGGTAGTACCTGTTAGGGTCCCATCTATGGGTTAAATAGAAAAATGTATTTTTTTAAAAATTCTATTATCCATTAAGAATTGATTTATTTCAAAACTTTATCGGCATTAAATGAACCACTGAGGTTGATATGCCGTAAAACAAAACAAACCAAACCAATCATGAGAACGATCTGAGTGAGGCTTTCCGATTTGCTCAACCTTCATGATCACAATTTCGAATCCTCTGCTCTCTTCTCTGATTGATACTCAAAACAATCTAAAATAAACATTGGTGGTTTACGACTTATTATGGAATGTCAAGTTTTCATTTTAGAGCGAAGACGTTTCTGTTTATTCATTCTTGATGGGTACTCATTTTTTTAACTCAATTTTAAAACACATTTTGTGAACTCATTTCGTTCTATTTAAGCCAATGATGGACCCTAACAGGGACTATCTCTCAGGGTCAGAGTGGACCTGGGAGTAATGATGAGGATAAACTACTCCATATTCCCCATAGCTCCAGATTGGAATTTCACAATTATCCACAGCCTTCTAGCAAATACATGATAACAAATATTTCAGGTTTGCTATAAAGGCAGTAGGGCCGGAACAATCATATAAGTCATAGGGCTTGACGTGACCAGCCGATTGATTGGAGGGGTCTCACCAACTACTCGTATTACATAAGGGCGAAAGTGGAGTGTTGCATGTCATGGACTGCTAAGTCACAAGGGTTCTAGCCTTAAGCATTACTGGTTGCAATCCACGACCAACAGGTGACCGCATTAGGGGAGGTCTTACCTTATTTCAGAGACCAATCCAATAATATAAGCCCATCCGTCCTGCCTGAGATTTACACAAATGTGACCGTCATTCAGAGTAAATTATTAATAGAAAATACGAATATAAACTCCAAGATTTCGGCTATAAACAAAAATATTCTATACCACAAAAGGAAATACGTCTTACACCTTAAATATGCATCGGCTGTCTGTGCGTTCATCTATTCATGCATATGCGTATATAACTATTTTGTATCTCTTGTTTATTACATATAGAAAATTGTCCGTTTAGTTAATATGATTTATGTATATAAAGACCCTCAAGGTAGAATTATCCTACAGAGCATGAGTAATATATTCTCATGTTATATAATTACCTTTTTTAAGAAATAATTTCTGCCAGTGTCTACAGAGACTCACCGTATTATTATTTTCCAGAGTTCTCGATATGATTTTATGTACACTTCTTACAGATGTATATAAGCTATTTAAACGAAACTTTATATATATATATATATATATATATATATATATATATATATATATATATATATATTATTTTTTACAACTAAACTCTACCGGTGTGGAAATCCCTCAGGTAATTGCGTCTTTCAATATAAAATAATTTTTCAAACTAACATCTGGGGAAAAATTATCCTGAAAAAACCATTCGGGTGAAACCTAGGTACATATTATCTGACTCATGTAGGTCTTTATACACACACACACACACACACACACACACACACACACACATATATATATATATATATATATATATATATATATATATATATATATATAAGGATCTACATGAGTTAGATACTATGTACCTAGGTTTTACCCGAATGGGTCTTCGGGATAATCTTTTTCCACAGATGTGTTTGAAAAATTATTTTATATTGAAAAACGCAATTACCTGAGAGATTTCCACACCGGTAGAGTTTAATTGTAAAAAAAATAATATATATATATATATATATATATATATATATATATATATATATATATATATATATATATATATATATATATATAATGATAAGAGAGAGAAAGGATGAGATAGATTTGGAAATTCGTGTAGGTTCCATCGAAAGCCTGGCATTTTGATGTAGAGCTGCTATATTTATCACAAATAGCCGTTAGCCATTTTTACAATAAAACCTTTTTGTTTTACATAAAAATAACAACAAACAATGGACCTCTAAGCATTGGTGGTATAGATGGTACTTGAGACAGTTTTATTTCAGGGAAACTCCTGGAAATAATTGAATAGAGGGTAGCCACATGATTATTTCAATGTCCTACAGCATTTTGTCTTAAACTTCACACTACATTACAATGTAAGTAGGAATACATTATATATATTCGTGGCACTCAGGGCTACAAAGAGGGCACAAAGATATAATACAAATCACAAAATTGCCGCGAGCAAAATATAACCTGTGAACCAGTGTTAAAAAAGATGAAAACCCTCATGACTGAAATGAGATGTACAAAGGATATTTCCTATGATTTCTTTTTTTATGTAAACTGTTCAGAGAACAGAATCACTTTTTTTTTTAAAGAGAATCATTCAATAAATTTAAAGGATTTATACTCAATATATTTATCGATTTGAATATTTCTGTGGGTTTTTCTAAAGCAATAAAAAATGTTGGTGGAGTGGCCTATTTTCGGTATCAGCCGGTAGCGAGGGTCTCTCTCCTTTTTGCTAACGCTAAACCAGGAATATTGTTTTTACTAAGATAGAGCACCACACCTACCATCATATCCCCCCTTTACCGCATAGATCCGATAAATAAAGAGAACAGGTTTCAAACAAGTAATATTGTGGTTTCTAGGTAGGCGCTGTACCGACTGAGTTAGATCGGTCCCTTTAAATCTCTGGTGATAGTGAATGTGTGGATATATATTTACTTTGTCGTTAATTCTTTTATTTTCGTATTTCCCTGAACATACATACATAAACACACACCAACTGTCTTTTATATATGTACGGATGAACTAGTAATATCAACTTATCAGCTGTTCAACATTTTAGTTTTTAGTTTTGTAAAGTGTCCAGTTGAACAGGAAAAGGTTCATCTTTGACTCTCTCTCTGAACAAATCGAAAATGTCTGGATTAAACTGTACATGCGTAAACTTCTGTTTCTGTTTCATTGTTCTGAAGTTTGACATTATATTTGATCTTGGGTCCAATTTAAACAAACTCTAAGATTGATGTTGATTCTAAAAGGCAGATATGAACTGGCTGTTTTCACAAGTGTTCAGGTCAAAATTCATCAACATAGTTTCAAACAGAATTTCAAAACAAAGAAAAATCAACTTCATTATATTGTATGCGTATTGTAGCTTAGTCACAGCGCCATAAAATGCCTATGCTGTATTGTAGTAGGCTAAAAGATCAAGCACAAGTAGCAACATCTAACATAGGTTTAAAAAAAAACATACGAAAGAATGATGGGTTGCAGATAGGCAAATGGAATTGTTTATTTCTTGCTCACTCCGTGGGGTATTTTCAGAGAGGAAGAGTACGTTGAGATTCCGAGGAACCAACGGCAATCCACACCGATAGTAGTTTTTGTGGTACTACTACTCGCATAATTCCCTACGACCCCCTGGCCTTAGGTTAAAGTGCTGAGGCTTCCGTGGAGGCTTGCCCCGTGTGAATTGACTCCTCTGATAGTACCCTGCAGCAGCTCGACAGTCCAGTGGTCTCGGAATTTCC
Source organism: Doryteuthis pealeii (assembly GCA_023376005.1). Taxonomy (NCBI): domain Eukaryota; kingdom Metazoa; phylum Mollusca; class Cephalopoda; order Myopsida; family Loliginidae; genus Doryteuthis; species Doryteuthis pealeii. The sequence continues at coordinate 52,884,883 of CM042141.1, read as the reverse complement.
GTTGCGACTGAAGCAACTTCCATGCATTCTTTTGGCTCGTAAAATATCTCACGCACAAGATTCACTCCATGTGGACGGACTTCTATAAGCAAGTATGCCTGATGACTATGCGTGTATGAATATGATTTTACATGAATATGCACTCAGAACTTGTTCTTCTAATTATTAATACTAGCAGGACCGGTGGATATGGCACAGTATGATAATTCAATTAATATGTTAGAAGGTATTGCACAATAGTTCAATATGTGAAAAGTATAATAATATTGATCTAATTCTCTCGTTCTTTTTTTTTTCTTTCCTTCATTTTCCCTATTCATTGTTCGATTGAAACAGATTAGCGTTATCGCTTCCGAACGCTCTCATCATATCTATCTTTACTCTACTCTCTTTCTTTCTTATACCCTTTCTATTCAGCATGTATGTTTTCTTACTTTTTCTTTATTTGTTATGAAAACGAAATAGTTCATTATTTAGCTGCGGTGACAACACTCATAAGAAATAAGAATTTGGCGGATAAGCAACGACATATAATCGGTATTTAGATTTTTACATTTCTTGGACGATTTGGATGGTCTAAATTTTAACCAAAAGGTGTTTCAAGATGATAATGGTCGTACAAATAAGGAATACGTGTATTACCACCTTGACCCTAACAAAGCGTCTTGAGAATAGGCTAGATGGGAGCTGCACAAGAATATTGCGTGCAGTCTTGAATAAGTCGTGGAAACAGCACCCCACAAGGAAACAGCTGTACGGTCACCTGCCCCTCATCTCACAAACTATCCGAGTGAGACGGACAAGGCACGCAGGACACTGCTGGAGAAGCAAGGACGAACTCATAAGCGACGTTCTCCTGTGGAAGCCAACACATGGACATGCAAGTGTGGGGCACTCAGCAAGGACCTACATTGACCAGTATTGTGAAGATGTGAAGAGGAGCTCCAGGTGTAATAAATGATAGGGAAGGTTGGCGAAAGATTGTCATGGATACCCGTGCTGCATGCGCGACATGATGATGATTATGTGTTACCTAAATCATGTTCCCCATATTGATGATAATGATTAGAAATCATCTTGGGAATCATTATATTGATATGATAATTTAAGCTTAGCCAAATATAACTCATTAGAATACACATGGTTTTGCTTTGTTTGAACGCAAACCACACAAAGGCAAATAAACTCGATTCTTTAAATGTATTCATTGGAATAATTTTGTTTTTGTCACTTTTTTAGAATTATTATCATGGGTTATTGAATTTTTACAATAATCAAATTTTCAACAATGCGATAGGAATACATTTACATATCTGAAGTAATTAACGGAATTCTTAATTTGTACTAAAGGAATATTAATTATAAAATGTTTTTACACCTGCTGTCCAAATTAGGGTTGCCTATCATTGGAAAAAATAAAATCTTGCAAATGACCGCTGTTTATGTTCTCATCGTAGCATATTAATATTCTAAACAGATATATTTATTCAATAACATTTTAAAAATTTGTATTTTGGTTACAATTTTAAATGACACTTATTTTGTATTTTCTGTCTGAAGAATTTTAATTGGATTTAGTTTTTTTGTGAGATTTCTAATTGAGAATAAATTATTTATGAAATTATTTGATATAAGGAGAAATTAAGTTATGAGCTGAACGAATTAAACTCGTAACTAAAGTTTCAACTGTTTTTGTCTGTTTGTCTTTTATTCTTTATATATTTTACTTTTTCATTTTTTCTTTTTGTATTTTACTTTTATTTACGTTTTATTTGCCTTTTATAATATTTCATATTTTATTAATTTATTTTTAAATCATTGTTTTCGTTAATTTTTAATATATCATTCATTTAAACCCTTATTCTATTTCTATCGAGGTTTCCTAATGGAAAATAGGGGTACATTTTTAATCACTTGTTTGAGGAAAAAAAAGATTTGAATTTTATTGAAAGTTTGTATTTTCTGGTCTCCACCAATTTGTCTTCAGATGTGAGCTCAGAAAAAAAACTGTTTTTGATGGACTTTGTTGATAAAAATAGTTTTATGGAAAATAGCATAATTACTTTTAAGAATATAAATAGATCAGTGAGATCTGATTTCTTGTCCAAGCCAGTTCTATCAGGTTACTGTATGGCTGCATCACTTTGACCTTAACTAAGTGCATAAAGAATAAGCTAGATGGGAGTTGCTCAATATTGCTGCGTATGATCTTAAACAAATCGTGAAAACACACCCCAAAAGGAAGCAGCTGTACGGCCACTTGCCCCAACTTTCACACAAACCATGCTGGACATTGCTGTAGAACCAAGGACGAACTCAGAAACGACGTTCTCCGGTGGAAACCAAATCAGGGCATCGACATACCAGTACTAGCCGTTCAGCAAATACCTACATTGACCAGTTATGCGCAGAAGACCTAAGAAGAAAGAATGATAGTGACTGTTGGTTAAGAGATTGTCATGGATATCCGTGCTACTCACGCAATGATGATATGACATGAATAGATAAACACATAATGACTAGAAGTCGAATTAATTTCGAATTAATTGTTACTTACTTTAATAAACTATACCGATAGGGGTGATCGCAGTAGTGGACTCAGCAATGAGTATTATTAGGTTGCAAATTGTACTGGATTTTCCTTATTTTTTCTAATTCATTAAACACTTCTACGCTATCACAAATACCGTTTTTTTTACTGCGGGAAGGTTACATACGTACAAAGGTATCCCATCGTTGAGAAATATTTACCAAGCTAAATCCATTACGACTGAATAACGAGGTGGATCTACGTGCTTCTCATGGCAAATGTGGATGGTTAAATACCTATGTAGGGGTTATTTTCGTATTTGCCTGGAGAGTTGTCTGCCCGTTTAATGTCGCTGGTTTCCGCTAGTGACTTCGTGTATTTAAGCGGCTGTTTTGGATTTCTCTTCCTCTTTGCCTGCTGCCAGACCTACGAGACACAATGAGGTAGTCTTATACCTACCCTTTTCTTAGTGGGGCTTTGCCCCCCCCCCCTTACATTACTGTAAGTGATTTCCCAGCATGGACTACTTCAGTCGCATGTCTGTTGCTTTTATGTTCATATTACTATTGTATACGTATGTATGTTTCATGTACACTTCTATGTAATTTATGTATCCTTTGTGTATTCATGTGCTGTACCATATTAAACGTTTTGTCCCTCAACCTTTGTCGGAGTTTGTTTGCGTTTCAACGAGTTATGACTTTGTCATAACCTTTGAATCTTACACCTACATTAAAAATTGTATAATCAAAATAGGGAATTATGTGCATTTATCTCAGAGTATAGAAACTGAAAACTAAATCTAATGTTCCTTTTAGAGAGCAAACAAAGAAAAAAAGAGTGAATAATTGGAAGTAAACTATCATTATGCTCACAATTTATTTTTAATGCCCGGATTAAATTTAGGTTTCTTAACTTTCATATACGGCGACTTTCTATCTATATATAAACTTTATTTTCTTTAATTGTACGACCGTTATCGTCTTGCAACACCTGGTTAATAAGGAGACCGTCCAAATCATCCAAAATTAAATGCAAAATTATAAATCCTGATTATCTGGTGTTTTTGTATGCGCTTAATTCTTTTTAGTGTTGTTCCCTCAGATAATTATGGACCATTCCGTTTCTATTATAAAAAAAGGGGGAGGAAATGACATGCTACAGAAATATAAGAAAGAAAGAATAGGCGAAGATAGAAAAACGGGGTGTGCGTGTAGAAGTGATAACGCTAATATGTTCCAATTGAATATAATGAAATGAAGGAAAGAAAGAAAAAGGCAGAGAGCGTTAAATCAATATTATTATACTTCTTACATATTGAACTATTTATCAATAACCCTTAAGTGAAAATATCAAACGTTGTAATAATTAAGTTATCATACTGTGGTATATCTACAGGTCCTGCTAGTAAGAATCATTATCTTGATGGTGATGTTACTATAGAATGTTCCGCTGCATTCTCTCTGTTCTCTTCAGACTATTCTAATTTTATTTTATCATGAAATTAACTCTCATATTGTTGGCTCAGAAGTTGAATAATTAACTGTAATCTTGTTAATATTTTCATTTAATTTAACACAGGACAGAATTCTGCTAAAAATACCTGAACCAATTCGAAATGAAGTTGAAGGTCACATCGTCCATCTTGTAAAGTCTAGAATCAAGCAGATGAAAATCTAAGGCGGATTATCAGACAAAATAAAAGATGCTAATCATTGATTTAAAAAGGATTAACAACTAATAAAACCATTTGTTACTCACTTTCTGTTGACCTGAAATTTATGTGTATTGGTTACATCAAAAGAATCACAAATATTGAATAGGAATATTACATTCTAATACAAAATTCTGCTGACTGAAAATAATGTCGGATTACAGAACTGGACGGGAAGTGGGATATAATAAGTCGGTGATTTCAAATATTATTCTGAATTAAAATTTAAGAATATTAATATAGTATTTGCAAATGGGTTTGGTTGAAACTCAACTACGGTACTGATTTGTTTAAAAAAATATTCGATTAAAGGAAATATAGCTGTACTATACATGCATACGATAAAAATTCAAAAGTTAGGCTCTCAATATTGAGTTATCTAATAAAACTTACCACTTATTAAGCTTTGTGATTTCTTTTCTACTAGTGGTCCTTATGTGGAAGACGATTTTCCAAAGCTTTGAAACTCTTTCATTCTTTATTTCTAATTGTATTAAGTATGTTAAATATTTTTTATCCATTTGCTGAACTAAACCTAATGTTGCATAGCGCCTTCTTCACTGGCACTAAATAATTATAATGTTATATATCTCTTTCTTTCTTCTATATCTGGTCGTATTTTCTTCTGGCCGGCTTTGCTTCTGATCGTCTTTGGTATATCTTCTAACATCTTGACTTGGTCTGGAATCTTCTAAGGTCTGGACTTTCTTTTGCTATGTTCTTGCTGGCTGGTCGTCCTGGATTCATTTCTTAGTATTGTTACCAAGACATTCATCAACCACAAGAACATATTACTTATACAAACTTTTATTTACTTAACTATACATTTCATGTAACTAAATATCTGACTAACATAGCGCGCGTGAGTTCCAGTTTAGGCAGGACCTAAAATGGCCGACTTCTCTGCCTGACGTCTAACTGAAAACTGGGGACCGAACAGGTCGCACGTGACTTCACGTATTTTGGCGGGCTTCTGTAATTTTCCATGGAAGGACCCGGCCACGGTATGAAAAGGGTAATCCCCTCAGAATTACAGGGGATTGACAATAATCTTATGCAACAGCATAATTTATGTAACACTAAAATCTGTTCATACTGAGAATTTTAAATCTGAAGTTTATTTTTTTTAACAAAATTGGGAAAAAAAAGTTTGGCGTAGAATGTTCAGGAATAATCTCAAAAGTTGAAGAATATTCGTTTCTGTATATTTCTTTATCTGTTGAAAACCGTTAAGATAGAATTCAGAAAAAGTAAATGTCTTAACTCTAATAACGTCGGCGAAGCTAGAAGTCATTATCACATCATGAACCTCAATCATTGTAACTTTAGTAAGTAACTAAAGTTTACAGGGTGGCCTATAGTCTAGGAGTCCATCCCATGTTAGCTCGCGATTGACCTAAGAGATATCTTGCTTAGATGGAGCACCACACCTACCGCCAGCTCTCCACATTACCTCACAGACCAGATTACCCAATCTGTGCTATACATGAGCTGAGTTAGTTGGAACTAATATCGAACCAGGAACCTTGTGATTCCTAGCAGGTGCTCAACCGACTGATAATACTAACTCAATTACTTGTCTTACAGATGATAACGGCTGAAGGTCGGAAACACGATGAAACAACTTGAAGAATGTCTAAAATCTATTTAATCCGATGTAATTGTTTCTCCAGTATATTATTGTATATCTATGATTACAATTTACATCGCACCGAAAATTACTAATAGTATATAACATGTTAAATGATCAATCGTCTCAATAGAAAGAAATGAACAATTAACTTCTATATAATCTTCTGAGAATGAGAGCGTTTTGTGATAAAATTAAGGAGTTTACTTGGTTATTTTTCACATGTATGAGATTTATCAGTTTTAACATGTTTTTTTTTTACCTAATTATTACTGCTAGCAGAACAATGACTCAGCTGATTGTCAGTCATATGGATATCCAATCTCACTGACATGCTAAAGCGACAATTCTTCCAGGTTGTAGTTGTATCAGTGCTACTGTACGGCTGCACCTTCTGGACCCTAACGAAGCGACTGGAGAATAAACAAAACGGTAGTTGCACAAGAATGCTACATACAGTCTTAAACAAGATCTATGTATATATATTTAGTGGTCAAGCTAAAAAGGAATTAAAGGAAGGTAAAGGAAGAGACATTGATAAAAGATAGTTTTAGGACTCAGGCTTTATTCATGGGTCATAGCTAACTGCTAAGGAAATGTCTTCATGTATTCCTGCAGAAGAATGCTGCTGAAAATATCATATATCATTATATTTAGTTGGTTGGACTCTCAGTTGGATGTATTTTACGGTATGTCAACTTTAGTTGGGTTATCTCATGCTGAATGTTTTGTTTCATTCATTTTTGTTGGGTATTGATTTTTAAACTCATTTTCTGGATTATTTAACACATAGATGGGACCCTTACAGTTACTACCACTTTGGGTCAGAGTGGACTTGGGAGTAAAGTACTCCACACTCCCAAGAGTTCCAAAACCTAAAACTCACCATTAGATGTAGTTGAAAATTATATTTAGTAATGGTTAGCTAATATAAATAAATATGTTAGTAATATCATATTCATAGTTTGAAGTTTAAAGATTCCTCTCCATTAGGATTTGATATCGCTTAGAGAAACATGTCTTTCTAATAATAATTGATTAGTAGATATTTCTTTTGAATGTGAGTTTCTCTCTTTTCCATCGAGGAACATCTTTTATGTAATAAATTTCCCTTAAGTCCAATGATTGTACATATCACATTGCGTATGTCTACACCAAACCATCTGATTATCTATTGAGAATAGATAAACTTTTCTGAATTATTAATATAGGAATGAATTATCTGTAAAACCCAAGAAACGTTTATTAATAGTTTATCAATGATAAAACTATGTATCAGTGGATTCTGACTAAGAATAACTAATACTAACAGGGGGTTAGGAGAACTGTTGTTATGGAAGAATGTTCAGTTCCTTAATTAGGGTGATATTACTCACCTCTTGAAACCCCTGTCGGTGGGACTTAGAATACGCTGACTATATTCCCTGCAGAAGCTGTTTGCATTTCACATTGCGCTAATACCCTTGAGAATGGTATGAATCCAATTCTCTCTCCAGGTATGGCTAAATAGCAGTCCAGACTTTGGCTCTTTAACCTTGGCTAGATAACCAGTCTAAGAGAAGGAAAACTCTGAATTTAAACCTGTTAAATCCCGTTGAAGAAATTGACATTGTGTCGCGTACTGCTGATGCCTAGTATATATATATATATATATATATATATATATATATATATATATATATATATATATATATATATATATATATATTGTATGTTTGTTTATTTTTTTAGAAGCATTGCTGGATAAAGTATATATATTAAATATTTTATATTTTTGCTTGAAGGGAATTACAATGCGAATATCGCATAAATTCGATAATTATAGAAGATAACAATGACAAGTGAATTTCGCAAAAAAAAATACTCGGTGTGTAGAATATCGTACAGACTGTTTATAAGTTGATAAAGTTTGAAACAGTCTGTACGATATTCTACACACCGAGTAATTTTTTGCGAAATTCACTTGTCATTGTTATCTTCTATAATTATCGAATTTATGCGATATTCGCATTGTAATTGCCTTCAAGCATATATATATATATATATATATATATATATATATATATATATATATATATATATATATATATGCATGTGTTATTAAACAACACGGAGTATTCTTTCTTCACTTTTAGGATTTGTATTTTTTCCAGTCTTCTTGCGATCTTTCTTGAGTCTGGATCCAATTGGTATATGATATTTCCCATACTTATATCCCGAGCGCCTTCGACTGTTTCGCCAGTCGTCATCATGGGGTACATAATTTGGTTTTTAGTTCTTTTTTTTTAGTTCTTTTATCTATGTTTTTATTAAATTTGGAGAGTATATTTTTTTTTATTTTAAGAAGGGGGTGTGAGTTAAGTGTGTTAGTTATTAAAGATACTTAGTACGTTGTATCTGACTTTAAATGCTATTTTGTTGATGTTAGGTTTTTTATTTTTTATGCATATGGCTTCTAGGATCTGTAGGCGTTTCTACTTCTTATTTTTGTAGATAATTTTAGTATTTTCGTTTAAAATTTTCCTAATATCAGGGGAGGTGGATTTTTATGGATGTTTTTTAATTAAGCGTTCTTTTATGGCGCTAGTGTTGGAGAGATGGTATGTGAGGCGACGGGACAGTGTTGTTGTTGTATGACCAATGTAGCTATTAGTGTATAGTTTATTTTCTGAGAGGCACTCTCGGAATGGGCATATATATATATATATATATATATATATATATATATATATATATATATATATATATATCCCGAAGAGGGTTAAAACCCTCCTCCAAGAAGGGATGTCTTTCGTATGAAAGTAAACACAATGTGTTGGTTCTGGTTATCTGGTGAGTTTGGACTAATCTTAATAGGCATTATTTCTAGGTCGACTCTGAGTTCTTATATTTGACACATAGACGGGGTCCTAAAATAAGGAGCAATCTGTCAGTCAAACAAATGTTTAAAAAGTATTCGTATTAGATAGGACCGACTGTCAAAAAGGCTCTGGAAAACAATACAAAAATGTAAATATGAATGTTAGATGAACGCGAAAACCTAACACCGAGGCATAAAATAACGCTAGACGAGTTGACATGCCGTTAAAATTCAATATGGGATTGAACTGTTAACGTTCGATCCCAAAATAAACATTTTCCATGTCATGAAAAATATATTTTTTATTGAGATATTTCGGTCTATTGTCTCATCTTGATTGTTATATACTCAACATTTCGGCAGACGTACCTTTCGGATTTCTTTATTGTCGAACTTGTAAACATTCTCAAACTCCGGAACATTCAGTTGGACACATAACGTAACGGATATAAGGGTTTATTTAATACAGTTCTAAGTGACAATGATCCCTACTTTGCAGGTTCAATCCTGCCCAAGTGCGATAACATAGAATACTTAAAATAGGTTAACAATTATACCCGGTCATGGTTACCGGAATGAGAACAATTTATCACGGCGGATCGAATGAAGGGTTCGGTTCGATGTACCGTGAAGGCTCCCGATAACAATATGAAGGCTCATAACTTTGATATATGTTTCCCGAGTTCAACAAGAAGGTTCCCGAATTCAAAGATAATGTTCGACAAGAAAACTCTAAGAAGGCCGGAGTACACATCAGCCGAAATGACGAGGAAAATAATCCGAATAATCCAATTTATGAAGCCTCATCACAAGGATTTAGACAATACAAGTTACATTGTTTCACATGTGTTGTTTTTCTTGAGCCTTTATTTTAAATTGTGCGTATGACAAAAAGCCTGTCACAAAATTTACGACGTTCAGGTTTTGATTATCAGCAAGACTTGGGGCAGAATGTCCACAGTTTCAAGTGTCACCTCCATTCCGCAAGTAGTGTCACCTTATATGATTAGTTTTATTCATGGCTAATTAGCACCGTTGATTTCAATAGAGGCTCCTCCAAGTCTGGCTCGACACTCATTACACCTTTAATTCGATGCTTGGAGACAAAAGAAAAAAAAGGATGTGACCGATGAATTCGAAGACGACAATGGACATCGATGAAAAATGATGACACCTCTGCACATTTTATTTCTCTCTTTCTCTCTTTCTCTCTCTTTCTCTTCTCTTCTCTCTCATCTTCTATCTTTCTCTTCTATCTTTCTCATCCTCTATCTTTCTTTTTCTCTTCTCTTTCTCTTTCTCTCTCTTTCTCTCTCTCTCTCTTTCTCTCTCTTTCTTTCTCTTTCTCTCTATCTTCTCTCTCTTTCTCTCTCTCTGTCTCTCTCTTCTTTCTCTTTCTTTCTTTCTTTCTTTCTCTTTCTTTCTCTTTCTTTCTCTCTTCTCTTCCCTCTCTCTCTTTCATCTCTCTCTATTTCTCTCTCTTCTTCTCTCTCTCTCTCTCTCTCTCTCTCTCTCTCTCTCTCTCTCTCTCTCTCTCTCTCTCTCTCTCTATTTTATTTTTTGAATTCCATTAGAAAATGTTAGATTCATTTTAAATGTTTCCATTAGCTCTCTTGTTCTGTTTCCCCTCCATTTATCGCTTTTTAAAAAAAAAAATTATTTCTTTTCTCTTCGACTTTTTCTTTTTTCAAATTTATTTTTTTCTGTTCGTTCGTCTGGCATTTTTTTTATTACTGGTAATGACAGAATCCGGGACTAGTAAACGACAAATAAATTTCCCAGTAATGACGTTAGCAAGGACCGTTTCTGTTCCATTGACCACCAATATTTCAAGTCGACCAGACGCGAAAAAAACAAAAAAAAACAAAACCAACAACAACCAAGTTCGACCGATTAGTCTCCCTCATTCATTCTACTTGCTATTCTACCCTTTTTCATTGTGCAATATATTGTCTTCTAAAAAGAATTACCAAAGACGAAGCCTTCTGTGTAGGGAACTGGAGTTGGTGGTAAAACATAACAATACACGGAACTGTAATATTTCATCGAAAGAAAATTGTCCACAATGTCTCGTATATATCATCTAATGACACAGTCAGTGCGACAAACTGGATTTAAAATTCTTCTTAATTAAATTTTAAAGAATTATTACAAAAGCAGTAATTCTACATTCTAAGAAATAATGCCTGAAGTTTATGTCTTCGTGAATAAGGTGATAGTAATCACGCGTTGTGATTTTCTAATAAATATTTTCACCTCTTAATTTAATGATATTCACTTAAAGGCCGACGGCGACAGTCTTTAAGCTCGATATTGTGTCACAATTATAACGATGAAATTACATCTTAACTAAATCAAAATAAATAAGGGACGTGTTCTATAACACTGGTCTGCGTTAAAGAATTTCTTCCAAAGGTAAAAGGTTTACCAAGGGATGAATGATAGGGATTTTACTCTGAATTCAAAAATACCATTCGTTGTGTTTGGGCAGGTCGGTTTTTTAAAGATGTGCCTGAATACGTCACTGGTATTTGTATATGATAATACCATTTATTCAAAAGTCTGTGGACTCTCCTTGTCACAAATAGTTATAATGCTGTTCTATATATTTCAAGTAAAGGTTGTATCATAAAAAAATGATCTGATTAGAAAAAAACGAGTATGAGTTTTGGATTCAGCGTAAAAAAAAAACTGTTTTAAAATCAGCTATTATATATTCCACCTTGAAAACATCGGAGGCCATTGGATATTAAACTTTGATAGATATTTCCCTTGTAAAATTGTAATGGTCAACCAGAGTGTGAAAGTAGAGACCGTATTATCATTCACATACATCAGTTTAAATTTTGTTCTGTGATTTTGTAAATTTGTCGCCTGCTTTGCATTTTCTTAGTATATTATTCAGTAGCACTATAGCTAAAAGTAGTAGTGAGAGTTAGTCTTCCAGGAATATTTTAAAAAGAAGTTTTATTACGGTTTGTCCTGCTGCTATGAAATCTACTTTCCAGTTGCTGTTCTAATAATGATAACTAGTATAACCTGTGGATATACTACAAGACGATAATTTAATTATTACAACGTTTGATATATTTACCTAAAGGAGATTTGCGTTACGTTTTTCGCACGCTTACCCCACTCTCTATGTTTCCTCTACTTTTTCTTTCCGTCTTTATTTCTTTCTTATTATATCATTTCTATGTGGCATGTCCAGTTTCATTGTTTTTTTTTTTACTTTATAATAAAAACGAAACGGTACATTATTTAGCTGAGCAACGACACTTAGAAAAAATAACATTTCGGCGAGGACTTGTCCTGTTAAAAAATGAACAGACAAAGTGGTTCTTACTTTTTCTGGATGACAAAAGAAAAGGCACGTTATTTTAAAACCTAAGTCTCGTTCTTTTATAAATCGTAGCACATCCTCAACGAAGTAGGGCCTCATCTACCCCCTTAAAAATACGCTTGTTTTCTTTTTTAATCCAATGATATCTTTTAATATGCACAAGACTATCCACAGTTACAGATTACGGTAGATTTCAGGTGAAAACCCTTATAAATAACTAGTTTTTTTTTTTAAGATTCAGTAACTTAAATTCTATTCAGATTATTAGTATTATTAGCGTTATTCGGACTATTGTCCCCATCTTCATTGTTATTTGTACAACATTTCGGGCGATATATCCTCCGGCCTTCTTCAGGTATTTCTTGTCGGACTCGGGAACCTTCTCGGACTCGGGAACCTTCTTTTCGAACTCGGGAAATTTCTTGTCGTATTCGGGAGCCATCACGGAACTTTGAACCTAACCCTTTATTTATTCCAAGGGGGTATCTGTTCTCATTCCGCTAACCATAGCTGGGGTAGGAGTTGTGTTAATTAATTATTTTTCTAACTGCTTTCACTCAGGATTGAACTCGGGAACCATAACAATGAAGATGGGGACAATAGTCCGAATAACACTAATAATACTAATCTTCAAGCCTCATCCCAAACATTCAGAGAAATAGTATTCAGATTATATTTATTTATTTTCATTACCGTCTTTCCCTGAGAATAAGACAGGGCTTATAGTAATTTTCCATCCGAAATATAACACTTGGGCTTATTTTCAGGGGATGTCGAGTATTTGCGTCTCATGATGTGATTTTGAAGAATTCTTATTTCTTTCGTATGTCTGTCACTCTCACTAGGAATTATTTTACGGGGGGCTTATATTAGAATCGTCCTGAAAAATCACGCTAGGTTTTATTTTCGGGTTAACACATATTTCACTTCCGTACATGAGTAAATTCAACGTGTCATAAATCAAAGAGTAAAAGAATTACGTACACATTTCCACAAGCATTGTACATCAAATGGTCTATAACATAACACATTGATTAAAAAGATTTTCACCAAAATATATTAGATGATAAATATTTTGTCTTGTTTCTGTAGTCTCGAATTTTGTAAAATTTACACAATAAGAAAGCTCCAGACCAGGTAGTTAGTTTTGCTGGGGTGGAGCGCCACACCTACGACCTATTTCCTACTTTATCGCACAAATCAGATTACCCAATCTGTGCTACTCATACACTGAATTGGCAGGTACTGATATGAAACCCAGAAACTTGCGATTTCCAGGTGGGTGTTCTATCGACTGAGCTCGATATAGAGATCTTATTAAAAATTAAAAAAAATTATTCAAAATTTTAAAGAACTTTGAAATTTATTTTCAAAAGCTATTTTCTTTACAATATTCTAATCGTAGTAATATTTATGAAAAAGAAAAATTCTAGCAATTCTCTAAGAAATTATAATTTTTAAAATTCTCATTCTCTCACGTGCCAAATAATGAAGCTTGCAGACTCAAAACCTGGAATGTCTGTTTTAAAATGTTCCACTCTAAAATCTTCAAAATGTAACGTCTATTTATAGGAACTTTCAAAAATGAAAAATAAAAGTTACTTGATTGGAAGAGGAAATCATTTGAAAGAAATAATTAATGATGCTGAAAATGTTTTTTCTAAATCTCGAAAAATTCTTTCATAAACATTCGGATTAGCAATGGGATTCAATTGATAAACAACAACATCATCATCATCATCATCATGACTTCGCGCTAGTAGGATGGATATCCATGACAATCCTCCAGAATTCTTCTACGTAATTTAATCAATCTTAACTGTTATTGGACGTGGGCGGTGAAATTCTTCCTTGATTCTCGAGTTATCCCAGTCAATTTTTTAGGTTCCTCGTTTAGATTATTCCTCAAATCTTATCTTTTTAAAAGTTTCTTGGGTTTTGTTTCAAGAGCTCAGGCGATTATAGTTATTATCAATGATACGTTTCGAGATTTTTCTGTTCTCTTGCAATGTCATGGTATTTGTCCAGCATTTCACCTTCTCTCTGGCATTTTAAAACCTATTTTGTAGTTGTTGTGTATTGTAACGGAATTAGATACGTGATGCTTGGGTGGCCGTTTAAGTGGCCAGTGAAAATAATAAAATCCTCATGATCGCAATAAAAACAGTGGTATGGGGGTTCAAAAAGTTTGCTAGATAAACAAAAAAGTCTTTTCGGTTCCAGTTTCCTTTGATCTAATTGCCCAAACGTAGGAGTGAACTCTTAGTGGAACGTGGTCAGAGGTCCTGGAAAGTTATAGAAAAATTGGAAGCTTTGGAATAATCGATGATGTTCTAGGTCTGGAAGATTCCACAACAGTCTAGAGAAAAATCTAGAACATTCCTTTTTTCCTGGATTGACGAGAGTTAGTTGGAATCGACACGCATGAGAGCAGTTAGGGGTTGGAAATATAACTGATGTCGCTGTGATGTAAAAGTCCCGCTTAAAACTTTATCAACTGGACGAACGAAAGTAATTAATTACACGAAGAGAAATGTAATGAAACCGACCTTGAAATATATTAAGACCTCCTTCTCTCTAAAGAATGATAAGCAGATACATAACTAAAAAACGAATAAGTCTTTGTATTATCATTTCCCGTAATACATGAAAAGCCGTACGAAGGGATTTTGTGAATGAACAGCTGAAATCATTAACAAACAACAAGATTTCCCCGACCACCAAGGCGAGAGTGATACGCACAGATACCTGTCAACACAAGGCAAATTGACCGTAATTAAAGGCATGTGACCGACCTCCCCTGACTATGGAAAAGAGGAAGGTTCTCTCTTTTGGGTCGACTGACCCATGGCTGAAGACGACTGCTGGAATCTGTGTTGGTAAACAAGACCCCAAAGTTTGTGTGTTGCGCTCATACGATGAAACAGAACCAACCCGTCGCTTCTGGTACTGTGTATAAGTTTCATAGTGCACTCACGGCGTGCATTCTCCTGCAGTGTAACAGCCATAACTTTACAGTATTGCAGCATATCAACCCTTTTCAGGTCATTTAATGCCTATTCAAGTCATGTTGATAAAGTACTCAGGTTGATCACAGTACCTGTTGTTGTGATCACCAAGTTAAATAATGAACAGGCTCATCGCTGTTTAACTTTGTTGATCTCGTGGAAACCGAATATTTCAGTGTGACTTGAGGGGAGTCAAACCTACTTTATGACGTATTCTTTTTTCTTGTTATTTAAAATTAGTTATGGCCTGTAATGGGGGATCCATTTGGAGATAATAGTATGTTTTTTTAATTTCAAGGACATATTCTGATTTATGAATATACCATTTGTAAGTAAGATTGAATTGGACTGTTTTGTAAAATTTCCAATGAATCATCTTCTCTATTCCATTGTACATGTTCTTGTATTCCTTTTGTGCTAGTCTTTTGCATTTATTTACTATGTGATTAATTGTTTAATTTCTATCACCGCGTAGACTACGCTTGATTTTCTGTGTATTATAAAGTTTTTCTATGACGGCATTATTTGCTCTTCAGTTAAGCAAAGATCCAGTTTCTATCTTTCAGTTTTCACTTTGTTATCGTATTCAGGTCATCTTTCAGTTTGTCGCTTAAAATACCCATAGAACTGTTTTATTCCCTTTTTTGTTTAGATGTTTATCTTATTTTTGTTGTAGGATGGATGGTTGGATTTTACGGTATGTCAACGCTTCGGTTGTTTTTATTTTATTCATTATTGGTGGATATTCAATTTGTTCAACACATTTCTCATCTATTTAACCCTTAGATGGGACTTTAACATGTTCTAACACTGCAGGTCAGAGAGGCCTCTGTATGAATGGCATTGAAGGGGTAATCTACACTCCGAGGGCTCCTCATAACGAGATGTGGTTTAACGTCATACCCAGGACAATATTTGTCTTGTGCTGATGTCATTACCGACACTGTGAAAGAAATATATTCATCTCTCTTATGTTTACTTTGTACAAGATTATCTGTAGTATGATAAGCAGTTGGAAATTTATTTGTTTACAGTTAATATTTTTGAGTAATATTTATTCAGTAATGAAATAATCTGATATTTTTTGTATGCAATACTCAGACCGTCATACATACCAAGCTCATAATTAAACCATGATAAGTTATCTATAATTTTCCCGAAACAAAAAAAAAAAAAAAAACACACAAAAAAATAGAAATACAATTAGAAAAAAAACCCAGCAAAACTGAAGCGAGCCTAAATGTCCCCGAAATGATATTTCCCCCCGATACATCCTGTTTACTACTGAAGGTGAAATATCGTGTTGTGAATGAATAATAGATGGATATTTACCATAACTTATGAGATCTTCTAGGTGCCAAGCATAGTTATTCCCATTCATTGCGTCTGTCACGGCAATGCAAACTTAATCTTATTTCCAAGTAATACATATATATAATACTTAATTACATAGTACCAGCTTTAGAGGACGATCTTTGACTCGACTATTTTTTTTTTTTTTTGAAGACCGAGACGGATTGTCTTTTACATTTCCACCTACTTTTCTATTAACCCATAGTTGATGGGGGGCTTTTTGGTTTATGGATTTTTAAAGAGCATTAGCACAAAGTAAACGTTGTAGGAATGGCTGCCTACAGTGTAGGAAGAAAAAGATAAGTTCACAGAATGTAAGACGAAAGGGAAAGCACATATACTTTTACCTTATTTATTCACATTAAAAATCAACAACAGTCAATATAACAAAGTACTTAGGGGCAGTACTTACAGTTCATATATCTCCCTCGTTGAGGGGGGTGTCAGGTTGGTCTACAGTAGTTACTCCCTCACTGGGGGAAAGTTCCTTCAGTCACAAGAGACTGAGACAAGAGCTCGTTTGTACGAGGCTCACACTTTGGTACCAAAATCGTAAAGAAGGTTCTTTCCCCAACCTGTCCCCGAAGGCACAGGAGAGTTTTAGTCCCTACAACGTAAACTTTTGCTCCTTGAGTATGAACTATGTTCCTCTTTCTCAGTTTTAAAAAAAAACGTTGAGGTATTTGCAATGAATCTAACTAAAATGATCTATAGTT
>CM042141.1:52855229-52860229 GCA_023376005.1 Doryteuthis pealeii | reverse complement strand
CTTTTGTCGTACTCATGCAGAATA
Source organism: Doryteuthis pealeii (assembly GCA_023376005.1). Lineage (NCBI taxonomy): Eukaryota > Metazoa > Mollusca > Cephalopoda > Myopsida > Loliginidae > Doryteuthis > Doryteuthis pealeii. The sequence goes on along the minus strand of CM042141.1, from coordinate 52,860,205 downwards.
GCGCGCAAGAGATAATATTAAGCTCGGTCGGTAGAGCACTTGTCTTGAAATTTCAAGGATCCAGGTTCGATCTCGATCTCGATCCCCGCCAAACCAGCGCAGTAGTAGCACAATTTGGGTAATCTGATTTGAGCGATAAGTGGGGAGCTGAAGGTAAGTGTAGTGTTCCACCTCAGACGCAAAACAATCCCCAGATCTGCCGCTAGCGAAAAGGCGATGGACTCCCTCGCTGTTTGAGCGATACCGATAAAAGGCCACTCCGCTGACTTTCCTTCCTTTTACTTACGTATACATGCATTACATAGTTCTCACTCCAGCCTCAACATTCACGGAAATACCCGAAACCTTCGAGACGCTAGGGTTTGGGTTAGGGTTGTGCTTCTTCAGGAAGTTCCGTAATCTAATTCTATTCATACTTAAAATGTGATTCTAATGATAATATATCTTGCGCGCTATTTTGAATTTGTACCCAATTTCTGTAGTTTATATTAATGAAATCGTTCTTAGTTAGAAATCAGAATTAAATAGAAAACCTCTGCACTCAGATGACTTTTTTTTCTGCATTTTATCTCATGCTCTACTGTCGTCTACACCAATGAAGCAAATTCTTTTCTCAAAATGACAATTTGAATGTTATTTCTAACAGTGCTGTGTTTGAAGTTTACTCGTGATGACGAAAATTACAGTCCGACTAAAGTGTTCTCGCAGAACACTTTTAAGTGTTATATATGAAATAAATATTTTTAGAAAAAACAAACAAATGATGTTATAATTTCGACCTTTTATTAAAGCGGTCTTCATCATTTATTTCATACTGTCGGATTCACTTCCATTCACTTTTCATACTGTCTTTTTCCTACTTTTTTATATATTTTTATATATATTTACATCAAACTCTTTTGAGTTTTCTTTGCGGATTATAATGTTTCCGATTTAAAAAATAAATTGCGGCTCCGAACACGAACGTTCGTTTGTACCACTTTTGTTTGTAACGGTTTACTCACACCGTCTTTCTATCACAAACATTTCGCTCTTGATGAAGACCGCTTTGATAAAAGGTCGAAAGAGATTTCTGTCAGCGAATTATAACATCGTTTGTTTGTTTTTTCTAAAAATATTTATTTAATACTGTCGGATTCACTTCCATTCATTTTGCATGTATATATATATATATATATATATATATATATATATATATATATATATATATATGATAAATAAGTAATCCACAAACACGTGTTTCGAGGTTTCACCTCTCATCAGTGTGGTTATATCATAACAGCTACCCCTGGCCGGGTTTAAGACCCGAATGAACTTTCGTTCGCCAAATCTCTTACCCGTGCGGCCAACAGCGGGTGTCAAATATAGGAGAATATTTAATTGATACATTTCTAAGCAGAAATGAATTCACTATATATACTTTATATACTTTACTCAACAATGCTTCTAAAGCATATATATATATATATATATATATATATATATATATATATATATATATATATATAATTTGAATTAGAAGCATTGTTGAATAAAGTATATTATTATTTATATTTTTTGCTTATCATTGATTATCGAATTTTATACGATATACGCATTGTAACTGCCTTCAAGCAAAAAATATAAATAATAATATACTTTACTCAATGCTTCTAAAGCAAATTATCTTAATCTCATTCCTCACGTCGGAGCATAGGCCTAAATTGCGATCTCAACGTCCACTCTACTTTGTATAATTGTAGTAATAGTGACGTATTTACCCTTGACATGCTAATTTGGCATGTATCGTTGTTGCGTATCGGTGGCCCAGATGTAAAGTCTCTGACTCTGCGTGCTGAGTTCCCGGTTTCGAATTCTGTCGGAGGGAAATCGTAAGTATATATCGCTGGTGAGACTTAATAAAGTTGAAACAGCTTTGCGATATTCTACGTAGTGGGCGATATTTTCCGAGTTCGCTTGTCATGATTATTTTCATTAATCATCACATTTTATACGATATACGCATTGTAACTTCCTTCAAGCAAAAAATAAAAAAAATATAAAAATAATAATAATAATAATAATAATAATATATATATATATATATATATATATATTATAGGAAGAAAATATTTTAAAAATATAACACAGGATGTTATGATTAGGGGAAACAATTTTATTTGTCAATACTTATATAGTGTACCATCTTCAGGACACTGTTAAGTAATGTTTGTGAGGGACAAAATGAAAGATGTTAAGTGTATAGTGAATGTATGAATATGATTTTATGAACCGTTAATTTTTATATACGCGTTTGTTTGCGAATGCTAATGACGTGATCAATGCATGTACATTTCGTAAACAAACGCATAAAATTGTTTCCCCTAATCATAACATCCTGTGTTTGTCATATTTTTAAAATATTTTCTTCTCATATTGTCGGATTTATTTCCTCGCCATATTTCCATATATATATATATATATATATATATATATATATATATATATATATATATATATATATATATACGTTTAAAATCGAATGGTTTAAAAATAATACATTTCTAGGTGTGCATCTGTAGGCTATGCACTGTGTATACACAGAGAATATGCAAGTTACATTTCAATGATTTTGGTTGGTTCAAGTCATCCATTCTGTCATCACGTATATGAATGAAGAAGAGTCCAAGCTTTTATATGACGCGTAGTGTGTGTCAATACATCCAACCTACGAAGAAAAATAACCATATGTTATGTCAAACTTACCCCGAACACCATATATATATATATATATATATATATATATATATATATATATATATATATATATACCGGACTTGAATTCTCCTTCATCGATTCAACTTTTCTTTTTGATTGACTCCTGGTAAAAGTAATGTTTGCATTTTTAACGTTATGATAACTGGAAACGGCTACTCTGTTCATTAGCATTCATGAGACGATGATTTTTGCATTTTGAATATTATTAGCATTCATATTTCTTTATGATTTGATAAATTCGTATTCGAACAAACCATCGACACTTGGACTTTTTCCAAACTGTCTTTTTCTAAAAAAAAAAAAAAAAAAAAAAAAAGCCTAAACAAGAGTACAAGTAAAAAAAACAAACAAAAAAACAGACATAATATTTGGCAGAATAGTTCATAAAACTGTACACGAGATAAATACTTGCTAAACTCTCATGTGAATCAAAATGAAGCAGACACCAACAAGCCTACAACAGTGTGAATAATTAATTAAATTTCAATGAAAAGAAAGAATAAAACAGTGTCGGGAATTTTCTATGTCCATATGTGCGTGTTCTGTGATTGTTGCTATTCATCTATTCCTGTTATATTAATCTATTGGGTATATATATGAGAGAGAGAGAGAGAGAGAGAGAGAGAGAGAGAGAGAGAGAGAGAGAGAGAGAGAGAGAGAGAGAGAGAAAGATGATGATGATGCTTTGGTTCATAATTTTTTTTTACTTTGCTTTCGTCGGCTCAGGGCTGATTTCTTTAGGCTGATTTCTTCTTTCCCCGAGCTGGGCAGTCTCTGCATTTCTTGTTTTAATTGATACGCAAGACTTATTGTTTTTTATTAGTCTTATTAAAACCAACTCCAGCCCAAGTAACCTCGAAACCGCGCGGCATTTTGAGAGCGGTGGAGCTTAAACGTCTGCTCTCACTATCTAGCCGCAACACTTCTAAAACTAATTTCTGTTCACACGCTTTTATTCGGGTTTTGGAATGGGTCAAATAGAGGTCACCATACATAACGGTTACGGTAATTTTCCATTTAACCCACTCCAATTTTAAATATTCAACGATTCAATTCAAATATATCTACACTACTTACATAATTTACAGGCTACCCATGAATTAAGTAATATTCCTACCACGATAAAAAAAGAACAGATGTTTTCATATATTCAAAATGGTGACAATATTGACAATGGGTGTAAGAGTTTTCACTATCACTGAGGATGCTCAGGGCAGGGACATGTAATTGGGATGTATTCCTAATACCACTGGTAAATCTGGTTCCCGGCTGTGTGACCTAAAAAAAGTATCAATCGCGAGAAATCTCTGCGTAGGTGGGAGAAACGGTCACACAAGAGCTGTGTATCTTGAAAAGTGCAACATAGAGAATCACTGGCAAAAGACAAGCAACAACCGAAATTTCGGTGTAGCGAAACCCTGCTTTCCCCATCATTGTGGGTGGGATTATAATTTGAAAAGAATAGATTATTCTTTCATCGACACGAGCATTCAATTTCACGTCTTCCTGGTGTTGAGTTCAATCAAGGGGAGTAGGCATTCTCACTCTGAAACCTTTTTTGTTGATCACATGTGCTGGCACCAGGATCATTCATGGCGAGATATGTCCACTTCATTACAGACCCGTATGCTCATACATTTTCTTTCAAATATGATAAGGTAATCTTTTAGTACTATATCTTATTATAATGGAGATTGTGTGTTTTTCTGTCTGTAACCGAAACTATATTACTACTCAAGTCACAATTCCCTTCGTTATTTACATCACATTCTCCATGATTTTATTTATATTTAAACCTCAATTATTAATAAAATTGCTTCACCTTTTTATTAGTGTTGTCCATATCTACATACTAATAACATGCAATTGTATTTATATATACAAAAAATAGCGGTTTACAGTGTGAATGGGAAGGCTAATTTGCATATTGATATTAAAAATGTGATTTTATTAAATATGTGCTTAGTATTATTGATTTCTAATTGTTTGGTTTTATTTTAATGAATATAAGCACAAATCTCTTCAATGAATCTTAAATTAAATCCATTAAAAAGAAAAAATAACTGTCATTTTATTCTTTATTTCCTAATTTAACTAAATAGTTAAATAAGAAAAATTCAGCAATGAAAGACAAGAGTGATGGAAGAGTAAGTTTCATTTCTATTTTTCTATTATACCCCCACTCTGTTACATATCTTTTTATCTGCCTTATTATTAAT
>CM042141.1:52810229-52852729 GCA_023376005.1 Doryteuthis pealeii | reverse complement strand
CTTAGAAATGACATGTTTTCTTGTGTGATATCTCTTCGATTTGTCGCTTGGAGTACCCATATAGTTGTTTTTCCCATTTCTGTTTTCCTGTTTTAAATGTATTTCTGCTAGTCAATCTGTTGTAATTGCTTTTCTTGTCTGCTGCAATTAGTATTTCCTTACTTTTATTAGTGTACTCTTCAAATGCTCAGATTGTCGTATCTAAAATATATTCATTATTGGCGAGACCCCTTTTCTCCTGGCACATATAGTCTGTCTATATCGTCTCTTGGGTCTAACACCTTGTGCGTTGTCATAAAGTTCATTGTCCTTTGGACCATCTGTCAGAAGTCAACTAGCATTATTATATCATATTTATCATTATTATAAATGGACATATGAAATTTTTCCCCATGACATTGACACCTGAGTTCGACGGGAAAAACTTGAATAAGGCGGGAGAGCACTGTAGTATATCCGGATATGGGTTAAGGGGTAGAGCAGGTTGTCACAGCATCTGAAGGTAATATGATAATGGTAAAAAAAGTTTGACTGGGGGAGATAATTTTTTACCCATTATTAGCTCGAAATAAACAAACGAGACCATGTGTTTTCTTTTTACAAACAATTTCGCCAAATATCCAGACTTAGGGGCGACTGAATTAGTTAAGTCCTTTGATGTTGTTTAGAATATGGGAGCCATCTGGAATTAGGTGGTCAAGGAAATTTTGATTAGAGAAAGGGGGCCTAGCGTAGAGCCAATCAAAATTTGACATGTTTTGGAAAATTCTAGATTGTTCTGGAAGATTCTGAAAGGAAAAGTATTTAAGACAGGCCAGAGGCAGTTTTAGTCTTGGAAGCGACAGGCAAGCATCTCAGATTGATGATGTTCATGAGAGCCAATGCAGTTTAATTAGTTTAAGTCGGAACTAGCCCAGCGAAGAATGAACATATAAACTTAAGTCATATATAGAGATGGAACGAAAAATCCAACTGAAAAAGATTCTCTCTGTGTCGATGAATTTTCTAAGAAAATAAATTTCTGTGTCTATTGCATTTTTATCACTGAGAAAGAACTGGTGAATGCAAGTTTGCATTCCCAACCCAACCCGAAAGCGAGAGAAAGATAATTTGTTGACATAAGCAAATTGACCGCAACGAACATATCCGTGCGTGACACGTGCCTTGTGACCTTCCTTCGCTCACAGAATTACAGTAGGTGGCTATACTCATTCACTGATCTTCCCTGCCAACTGACAGTAGCGTTCCCATACCCAGCGAGAAGAATACCCCATCGCGGCTCACTAAAAGGTGAACGGAAACAAACTGAATCGGTGCGTCTCGCCTTACATAAGCCTTAGAAGTTGAAATGAATCCGACAATATGTACAAAGGATAAATAAATAACGGAAAGAAAATGTTCAACGGATGAAAATTATTTAATGAACTGCTTCGACGAGAGTTTGTCCATGTACTCATTGTATTCTATTTATTATCATTTTAAATATGAAATATAATAATAATAATAATAATAATAATAATAATAATAATAATAATAATAATAATAATATTTAAGTATACAAATTTTATCAATAAAATAATAATAAACAGAATACAATGTGTACATAGTCAAACTCTCGGTCGAAACACAGCTTGGCATTTCATTAAACCATTTTTATCCATTCAACAGTTTATTTTATTTATTTATCCTTTCAACACACATATAGGGCGTTTCCCCAAAATTGACCGAGCCAACTCTCGCTCAGATGATCTCAAATTTAACAAAGTGTATAAAGACTAAGTTTAAGGTCTTCTTTTATTTCAGTAGACAGAGGGATGACATTTACTAAGAAGGGAAATGCATTTTGTGTGTTAGAATATTCTCAAACCCAATCAAACAGTTAAGGTACAATGATTTTATATATATATATATATATATATATATATATATATATATATATATATATATATATTGACATTTTCTCCATTTGTTTAGCCTTACATTTGAACATATATGCCCGCCTAAATTCATTAATTATTAACTAATTAATTTTCAAAAATTAGGTATGATTTCAATTAAGCACATATCCTCCAAATATATATATATATATATATATATATATATATATATATATATATCATCTTGAATAAAAAATATACTGTGTTAGTAAGATGTATCTGTTATTGACTTAAATAGGCTTACCGTATTAGGAATATGATAAATGATTGTAATATTTTAACGACAAAAGAGACAGTCTACAATTGAATACGTCGCACTGGAATGAGGGCATCTATCATTTTTAATAGCTTTATATTTCCCCAATTGGTGATGACCAAAGAACTACTCATCAGTGGAAAGTAGAACGGATAAATAATGATGATAGTCCGTTGGGATGGAATGACAACCATCAATAATATTAATTTGGTTGTTATTTAATCAAATATTATATAGCTATTTCATAGAAATACACCGATTTTGTCCGAACTCTGAAAATGGAACTTTGAATTGACCATTGACTAGTATAGGATGTAAATAACATAGATCCCACGTAAATGACACTTATTTACGATTCCATATATGTTTCAGGGTTGTGAAATCAGGAGTACTAATGAGATAAAATTGCAGGAGCATAGGTTGAATGGCATGTAAAATGAGTTATTAAACAATTATTTTAGTTAGTTTTAATTGATGATTTAGGTTTTAGATTCGGAACGAAAGAGAAAATAAAGCAAAATAATTTTGGAAAGATATTTGAGAAAAATTTTTTGGGGGAACGTAATATCTTTTTTAAATATAAATAATCCGAGCTTCAACGGATTTTTTTACAAATGAAAGAAAGGTAAACAATCTGAAACAATAGTGGATTACTTTAGAGAAATGTTGATATATTGAACCATACAAGAAGAATGTTGGATTGGCAGAACATACTAAAATCATCTGATATTATTTGGGGTTAATTGCTGACGTGTGCAAAAACGATTAGTATGATAAATACATAATTACATTTTTAGGAAATTTAAAAAGAAGCCAGTTTTGGAAGAATTTATATTAGAGTTCTGAAGAGACGGAAACAGAGATAGGTGGCAAATGATATGTGACTCAAGCCGGTGACATTAGCGATTTTCACAAACTAATCCCTTTCTTTATTTTTGATATGACCCTTGGTGTGTAAATAAGCCCCTTCTCCCTCTTTGTTTGAGTTACTTTCTTGCGAAATCAACGCCGATAATAAATTTGTAGTTTGTTAAGAGAAAAAATCTTACTTGCGTTTGAATCTTTCTAATTCGGGGTTACCAAGGCCAAAGTGTTTTTGTTGCAACTCAAATAAAAATAATTAGAGAATATGTGTAAACAGAATTCAAAGTGAAAGTAGAGAAAACATTAATTGGGGACAAAATGAAGTTTAGAAAATAACTTTTATTGAACGTATTAATGTAAGTGTATCTCAAACACTCTGGTGTCTCAATTTGTAGCTCGCAACACAAAACAAAAAATAGTATTTCGTATCTCGGAAAACTAGTAATTTGGGGTATTCGTCCCTCAAAGTACCTGTGTATTGGGAAAATGTAGCTTGAACGTTATTTTTATATTAATCATATGGATAAAATAGTTTCACTCAAGTCCAAAGAAATGTTTCAACTGGAATTAGTAATGAACATATATTGAGAAATAATTCCTAACTAAGCTTTATTGAATAAATTTATAAGAATATACTACACATATAAAATATAACACTCATTGTAATTATATTTAAATTAGTTTCTATATAAAATTATTCATAGGATTGATTTTCGTACGGTGGAGAAAAAAACAATAATATTAGAGATCCAAGTTATTAAAACCCACCATTGTTAAAACCAGTAAGCAATTCAAGCACACCATATATTATGAAAAACTTTATTTTCTAGTGATAAATAAGATACCTTGCGGGATTTTAAATGCACTTATAACATGGGCTGTTTTGTGACAAATCAAACTCAGATTTTTATTGTGAGATCATTGATAAATAAGATTTATTCTATGTATTGATGATTTTAACAATAAATTGTATACTCATCAATAAACTTACGCAATCCCTGAGAGTAGTATGAGATAATTAGTAACGTAACTTCGGTTACATATAGAGAGAAACCGAATCTCCATTACAATAAGATATGTGCTGTTTCAAATATTACGTATCGTAAATTTCTAAATGAAGTTATTAGTTTAACAGTCGTTTCGACAGGAAACCAATATAACATCAAAAGTCGAGGCGTCTTTCATTCTCGAATGTTGGTTAATAGTAGTTTCGATTTGATTGAGGAGCAAGTCATGTTAAAACTGCGTCGAGTAATCGATGTTCCGAGTCCTGGGACTTCAGCCAATCAACGACCAGTATGTAAGATGTATTTAATCATCTGAGTTATCGGATTAGAATAAAGTTAGCAGTCCCTTGATAGACCTCGTCGGGTGAAGATGTAAAATTTGTCAGATAAGTCAGTGGAAGGGAGCCAACAGAGAAGCTAAGTGATGCCAGCAAAAGGCCTGTTTATTGGATAACTCCCTACTCGACAAAATTAGTGAAAATAATTCTTCAAAATAATTTAAGTTACTAATCCGCGTGGATAAAAAAAATAAAGGATATCTCAGAGTACAACTTGATGCTTCATCTCCTTTATTTAAGAAAAAAAAATTACTATGTTCTTGCTGCCTGAGCTACGAGAGCAAATAATGCATATTACCAAATTTAGATACCTAACGTCATTTCGTACGGTTCCAAGATGTCTGGCACCGTTATGTGCATTTATATGCAAACATATTAGTAAAGTTGCCGAGTGAGTCTATCCTCTGTTCGCTAGTGCTAGACCAGGGTGAATAATTTTGCTGGAATGGAGCGCCACACATGCCGTTATCTCCACACTTTGTCGCACAGATCAGATTACCCAACCTGTGTTACTCATGCGTTGATTTGGCAAGGACAGATATCGAACCAGGAATCTTGCAATTTCAAGGCGGGTGCACTACCGACTGAGCTAAACCGGCCTATGTTTATATGCATTTTTAAAAAATCAAGATAAACCTAAACTGGCATGAGATTTAATGTTACATGATTATTAGATTCCTAATTCTTATGTACAGTAGTGTAGAAACCAAAATGGCTGTTATAAGTTGCAGCCCACGGCCTTGAAGGATTGAATGACAAGGCTTGACCTCATCCTGATCCTTCCGTTGGATACCGTGAGAGTCGGTGGAGAAGACCCTCTTCCGGTTTAGATTAGAGAGAGTTTTAGTTAGATCGGCCAAAAACCACGACGATGGTAAGTCGTGTTTTGCATGCTGCCGACTCAATCTGCGCAGGTAGTCTGGTGGGGATTTCATAATAGAATATGATCTAAGTTAAATCGAAGTCTTGTGCTATTATCTAAAAACTACCAATGACACAGGGCTTCTGATAAAGAGAAATCCCCAATGGAAGACCAGACACGAAGTCCCCAAGACGAAGTCCAGACGCTAGAAGAACCTAAGATAAAAAAGATGAACAGAAGAATAATAGAAGTAAGAAAGTAAGGAAAGAGAGTATACAACATTAATTCTCATGAGATCAAACTATGTATTTATTTTATTTGTAAGTTTATAAACGCCAGTGAAAGGATAATGTTTATAATTCCAAAATGGTGGCCACTTCTCGTTCTTCAAATATAAACAAACCATATAAGTTTTGTTTTTCGGTTGTTTCTTGGAATAAATATTTTTTCAGTCAACCATCAGTATTCTAATTTCCCTAAAAAAGGACGGACGTTATCATCTTGCAACAACCCCTGGTTAAAAATGAGACCGTCCAAATCGTCCGAGATGTAAGGCAAAAATGTAAATTCAGATTATTTAATGTCGCTTATTTACCGAATTCTATTTTTCCTATAAGTGTCATCATCTCAGCTAAATAATGGGCCCTGTCTTTTTTTATTTTAAAGAAAGAAAGGGAAAAAAAACCTACACAGAAAAATATAAAAAGAAAAATAAATAAATAAAATTGGGGAAAGATATAGAGGAAGTAACGGCACCGGAAGCGATAACGCTAATTTGTTTAAATCGAACATAATGAAAATCGAAAGAAGGAAAGTGGGAGAAAGTTAAATGAAGATTAGTTACAGCCGGACAGACTCAGACATACATACATACATACACACAACTGTCTTTTATATTTTTATTTTATTTAGATAGATATATTATAGAAGCCATGAGAGTCTTTAATAATGTATATTGAATAAACTTTTTGTTCCATTTTTATTTTTTGAATGAGTCAAGCTGGTTATTTCATGAGGAAATTATCTATTGTAAATAAATATTGTTTAATTAGTGCAATATAGGCGTTGTCTATTAGTTTAATTCAAATTCAGATAAGAATTTAATTCTACAAAGATGACATGGAAAGACGGAAATAACACAGGACAAAATTCTTAATCATACAAGATATATGGATAGTGAATGAGAATAATCGAAATGTTTGTTTTGTTGATGAATACAACATACATTTGAAGGAGCCAGAATGATATTCCTTTGTGAATAAAACAGCAAATATGAGAAGCGAGCGTATGATCAGTGTAGGACAACGGCCTTTCAACATTATTATTGTCTTTGTGATATTTTAGCAGATGTTTAACAATATCCAAAGTTTTATATCAAGTGAATATTATAATGGCTATTGACATGTATGTTTTTAGCTGATTCATCCTCCACGAAAAGGATGTGACACGCGGTCAATTTTGAAGTTAAGTAAAATGGATTGTATTAAGAGTTTTACTTCTCATAAACTCGTTGCCTGAACCGAGTTACATGAACTAGTCTGTTCAAAAAGTAGGATGTAGCAAGAACAACTTTTAAACTGGGTAAAGATAGTTTGAATTGAAAGTTTTCCTTCTAGTTAGAAATGCAGAATTACGTGAAAGATATAATCGCATTTGACGTATAAATATTATAAGATTACGGAAACTTCCGAATCATCCTAACACTTACCCAGGCGTGTAAAAGTTTTCGGATATTTTCCTGAAATGTAATGCATTTTTTACGTAAGCTAGTGATATTATCTCTTGTGTGCTATTCTTTATTAGTAAACCTTTCTGCTAGACAGGTTACCCGCCCAGTCGGCTGGGGCGTTAGAATGCACAGACTGAACCTCTGCGGAGGGGTAAGACTCCCCCAAATGGGGCCACCTGTTGACCGGGGATGGCGACCCGTGATATTTAAGGAGAAAACCCATGTGGTTGAGCAGTCCATGACTTGCAATACTCCACTTTGGTCCTTTCTTGGGCTAGACAGGCAGTCGGAGCGGCCCCCTCCGATCAGTCGGCTGGTCACCTCAAACCCTAGCAACTATATGATTCCCCCAACCCTATTGCCCTCACGGCAAGACCCAACCCTTTTTATCATATGGGTGCTGGAAGGCGGTGGCTGAGGGTCTACGTCCTGGGAATGACGTTAAACTCTATTTGATGATGAGGTTCCAGTTTTGGGGAATGTGGAGCACCCCTAACATCACCATTGCTCGCTGATCCACTCTGACCCGGAGTGGTAGTACTTGTTAGGGTCCCATCATCTATGGGTTAAATGGAAAAACATGAGTTTAGAAAAAAAAAATCCATTAAGAATGAATTTATTTCAAAACATTTTCCGCATTAAATGACCCATTGAAGTTGATATGCCGTAAAACAAAAACCAAACCTAGACAGGTCGCCGTACCAAGATTAAAACGCTTACCCTGAAATTACTAGCTGGAGAGGATGATATATAGGTGGATTAATTCATTTCTGAAAGTGAAATGCAGAGATCTCCGTCCCGAATTTGAACTCGTGTCGCTGCGTCAATTTGTAAAATGATGACTTTTACGCCAAATTGACGCGTAGAATAGTTTGTATATTAAATCTATTGTTTACCAGAAATTAAGACAGGTCTTATACTAATATCCGCTCTGAAATTTAACACAAGGGATTATATTCTGGGGATATCGAGTGTTTGTGTCGTATGATGTGATTCCGAAGAATGCTTATTTCTTACGTCTGTCTGTCGATTTCACCAAAAATCATCCTGACAAATCACCCTAGGTTTTATTTTGCAGGTAAGTTTTATTGGGGGGGGGGAACACGGTATATACACTATTATTATTTAACCAAAATTCTTCAAATCAAAATCATTTTAAAATGTAATGCAAACATCATTTATCAAATTATCTCACGACATAAGTAAAGATGTTCTGTCAAGATATGTTTATAACATTGATAGAAATTGATATGTTCATAAAACTTATCAATTACCTACAAGAAATCTACAACATTTATCTCAGAAACAATTTGCCTACATCCTTATCAAATACAAAATCAATTACATATAATATTTATATGATTACATCTAACGATGTAAAACATCTGTTCTTAATATAAAAAATAAAACGTTCTTTCGATCGACTTTGAACTTATTACAGCAAAATATATATTTCAAGCATCAGAGTGTTTTATAATTTTCATTTATTATATTTCTTTATAAAATGCATAGATCTTTTCACTACATCATATCTTGTTCAGTGAGGCCAAAATAATTCTGTAACACCCAAAACAAGTCATATTCTATCGATCTCAACTGATTTGATATGTTTCGTCACGTAAAATCACAGATGAAGCATTTGATGTTAATGATGCGTATATTGAGTTCATTAGTTAGCGTGCCAGATAATCGTAAGCTTGGTCTATTTCTTTTTTTTTTTAAACTTCTCTTTTTTGAGTGAAAGATAGAAGCAGAGTCAGAAATAGGAAATAAGTGTTTGTCAAAAGAATGTAAAACATTAAATTAATTCATATAACAAAATAGGTAAACAAAGATTTGCTGAAGAAATACGAATGACATGACAAAAATCTTCAATGAAAACTGTAATGTTTATCGTATAATTTCGTCAAACTAATTTGTATCAATTTTAAAGTAATTATGTTTATTACACGGGAAGAATAATAATTTCATAGACTTTCATGAATTATTAAATTGTTTCCCTACAATGTTATATTCAAACTGTATCATTATTTACGATTCTTTTATTATTATATTACTCTGATGAAATTTGTCCCAATGTCTCTAACAGATCAGTTTTCACAGGGGATTAAGTGAAAGCAAGTCTACTTATATCAAGTGACGATGAATTCAATTTTCACCATGCTATTAAACGGTATATATATTGCATACTGAGGTTTTCACGGTACCAAATCGATATAATGTTGTATACCCTTTTTTACTTCTTACTTCTAGTCGTCTTTTCTTCTGGCCGTCTTTGGTTCTATCTTCTAACACCTTGCGTCTGGTCTGGAATCTTCTAAGGTCTGGACTTTCTTGGGAACTTCGGGTCTGGTTTCTGTTAGGGATTTCTCCTTATCAGAAACCCTGTGTCATTGTTATTTTTTAGGTAATAAACACAAGACTTCGATTTACTTTGATGTTACTTTATTTGTAAATCCCAAAACCAGACATCTGCGCACATCCTACAAGCTCGGCTCCTACTTGCTAACTGACTTAAACTTACTACCCTTAAACCGGAAGACAGAGTTTTCCATGACTTCCGGTTCTCACGATTTATCCGCGGAAGGCAAGGTGAGAGTGAGGTCAAGCGCCGTCACTCACTCTCAAGGCCATCAGCTGCACTAATCGCCATTATGTTTCTACACTACCTTATATAAGTATTAGGGATCCAATAAGTATGTAACATATACAGAAACATAAATCTACCATAGAGAATGAGACGCATAAAATCCTTTGGGATATAGATATACAGACGGATCACTTAATACCGACCAGAAATCAGACAGTATTAATTATAAAAAAGAAGAATGTGGATTTTGTGGTCCCGGTGGATTATAAGGAAGACGAAGGAAAAGATAGAAAATACACGGACATGACCAAAGAGTTGGAAAAATAGTGGAACATGACGTTGAAGGTCGTTCCAATCGTAATTGGGACCCTGAAGCCCCCAAAGTGTTTTGAAAAGAGCTTCGAGGAATTGGAAATCCGAGGAAGAGTCGATGATATCCAAGCAACTGCACACTTAAGATTAACTAATATATATATATATATATATATATATATATATATATATATATATATATATATATATACACTATCTACAAATTAGTATTCATCTATCATTCTTTTTTTATTTTGTAGACCTACATGTGTGTGTGTGTGTGTCTAGATCTATCTACATCTCTCACTGTATAGACATACTGTCAAGTCACGCTGAAAGTACCTGTTTCGGTCGGAGCACTGTGGTTAGGGAGCAATGAGCATATAAGACCAACAGGTTCTCTCTCTCTCTCCTCTCTCTCTTCTCTCTCTATATATATATATATATATATATATATATAATATATATATATATATATATATATATATCACAGTTACTATTAAATCCACCGAGCAAACAAGTATAAAATACTATTTACTTCTGGATTTTTTCCTAAAACCGATGTAAAAGTGCTCAATATAAATAGCTAAATATACGTTTGAAAGTTGTTATGCCTGAATCTGAAAACAGATGTAGGCATATGAACAAGCACTGGCTCTGCCTAGTAAATTCCGGTGTTACATAGAGGGCGAAGGTGGGTATGTAGCACACCCGCTGTATTGAAAATAGACACTACCCAGCTATAAAATACAGAACGATGGTAGGAAGTAAATACCCAAAAGATTTGCGCTACTGCGAGAAACTTAAGTCGGTAGTTTTTAAACCATTCGATTTTAAACGTGTGTGTGTGTGTGTTTAAGTTAAACGTTGATTAAATAACTATATTCCTTAAATAATCAGAATAGATGCATTTGACTTTGTGGCTAGAAATGCGTTCATTATTTCTGAAATATTTTCAAAAGATTTAAATTATAAAACTCTTTCAATAAGAATCAGAAAACACAGATTTACTAATTGTATTTTAAATTATAACGATGCCTAAAATAATGTGTAAAACCTCTTTCGATTTTATCTTTCAGATATGTGTTAAAATATTTTCTTTGAAGTAAAAGTTTAGTGTGATTTCATTGTTCTATTCACGTTCATATAATTCCGGAAATTCTTCACATGATGAGGATAACGCACCTGTAAGTGATATGTAATTCGTTTTCTACCGGAACACCCAATTTAGTCTACTTGTTAATTTTAATGACGTCTGCCAATATATTAGTACAACGCTCTGTTCTGCTCTACTATTGGGAGAAAAAGAAGTGATGAAACCTCATTCACCACTTTTCAATGCATTTCAATATGATATCCGGCATATAATACACATAATCATCAGCATCATCCATAGTAAAATACCAATGCATATAATACACATAATCATCAGCATATCCATAGTAAATACCAATGCATATAATACACATAATCATCAGCATCATCCATAGTAAATATGCATATAATACACATATCAGCATCATCCATAGTAAATACAATGCATATAATACACATATCATCAGCATCATCCATAGTAAATACCAATGCATCATCGCATCATCCATAGTAAATACCAATGCATATAATACACATAATCATCAGCATCATCCATAGTAAATACCAATGCATATATATAATACACATCATCATCAGCATCATCCATAGTAAATACCAATGCATATAATACACATCATCATCAGCATCATCCATAGTAAATACCAATGCATATAATACACATCATCATCAGCATCATCCATAGTAAATACCAATGCATATAATACACATCATCATCAGCATCATCCATAGTAAATACCAATGCATATAATACACATCATCATCAGCATCATCCATAGTAAATACCAATGCATATAATAACATCATCATCATCATCATCCATAGTAAATACCAATGCATATAATACACATCATCATCAGCATCATCCATAGTAATACCAATGTCATCATCATCATCATAGTAAATACCAATGCATATAATACATTCATCATCATCATGATCATCAGCATCATCCATAGTAAATACCAATGCATATAATACACATCATCATCAGCATCATCCATAGTAAATACCAATGCATATAATACACATCATCATCAGCATCATCCATAGTAAATACCAATGCATATAATACACATCATCATCAGCATCATCCATAGTAAATACCAATGCATATAATACACATCATCATCAGCATCATCCATAGTAAATACCAATGCATATAATACACATCATCATCATCATCATCATCCATAGTAAATACCAATGCATATAATACACATCATCATTATCATCATCTATAGTAAATACCAATGCATATAATACACATCATCATCATCATCCATAGTAAATGCCAATGTATATAATACATCATCATCAGCATCATCCATAGTAAATACCATGCATATAATCATCATCATCATCCATAGTAAATACCAATGCATATAATACCCATCATCATTATCATCATCTATAATAAATACCAATGCATATAATACACATCATCATCATCATCCATAGTAAATACCAATGCATATAATACACATCATCATCAGCATCATCCATAGTAAATACCAATGCATATAATACACATCATCATCAATGTGGTTGTCACCTGGTAATATAAAGGAGAGACTAAGAATGTGAGTGAATTTCCTGTGTGGTTGAGCCACCATATGGAGACCTGCCCGTCCCCTAAAAATACGATTATTACTAGAATAACATCTGGGTAAATATGAAATTAGATCTGCCTTTATATAGTATAGTTTTTCTCCTCCCCAAAAGAGGACGTGGTAAACCAAACTTTCTCATAGTAGCTTTGGATTTAGTTTGTATACTGAGGTAAAAATTATCGTACAAGGTCAATATCTTGTCCATCATGTGAAAACAGAAAATAACAATTCAGAGTTTTTGAGAGCTACTTCAAAATAGAAATAAATGAGTAGCAGATCCCCTGATGATTACGCAGCACTAGGATTATTGACAAGTATCATCATTCATCTTTCATCTTATTATAATGGAGATTGTGTGTTTGTCTGTAACTATATTACTACTCGTCATTATTCCCTCAGTTAATTATGTTACATTGTTACATAATAATTGGATCCCTAATACATTTTTAAGGTAATGTAGAAATCATTATGGCGATCAGTATAGGTGATGGCCTTGAGAGTGAGTGACAATGCTTGACCTCACTCTGACCTTGCTTTCTTGGGATAGACCGTGAGAAACGGAACCCCGATAGAAAGCCCCCTTCCGGTTTAAGGAGTAAGCAACTCAGTTAGTTAGAGTTAGAACTTAGAAGCCGAGCTAGCAAGATGTAAGGATCCGCGCGCATTGTCTGGTCTGGGGATTTATGAATAAAGTAACAACAACATAAATCGAAGTCTTGTGTTTATTACTAAAAACTAACAATGACACAAGGCCTCTGATAAGAAGAAATCCGAACAGAAACCAGACCCGGAATCCCCATATAAGAAAGACCAGACCTGTAGAAGATATACCAGACCAAGATAGAAGATAGACGATCAGAATACCAAAGCCGGCCGGAAGAATAGACGACAGAGTAATAAGAAAGGTATATAGCGTTATATAGATTGGTATCGTGAAAAGACCAGTATATAACATATACCTATTTAGTGCCGGTAAAGAAGGCGCTATGCAACAACATTCGCCACGATTTATATTTTATTTAAACCTACATTATTGACAAAAATTGTTTTACATTATTAACACTGTTGACCATATCTACATACTAATAACATGCAATCGTATTTATATATACAATAAAATATCGGTTTCCTATGTAAACGGGAAGGCTAATTTGCATATTGATGTTAAACATTTTATTTTAATAAATATTCCCTTTCTACTTGTTTGGTTTTATCTTAATGAATATGAACAAAACAACTCGGAGATAAATCTTAAAAGAAATCCATTAACAAGAAGAAATAAATAAAATGTTATTCTTTACTTCCTATTTTAACTAAACAGTTAAATTAGGAAACTTTAGCTAAGATAAATGGTAGTGAAGAAAGAGTAACTTTCAGTAGTTCTAATTTTCGATTTTACCCATCCTCTGTTTCAAATCTTTTTTTATCTGTATTCTTATTCAGTTTCATTTGATATAATTTCATTTTCTATTTGATATAATATTTGATTACATTAAAACGTAAATACATTGATTCGGAGGGTGCATATATTTGCTCATGATATTAAGAGCTCTAGGGATATCGTTTTGATATGATTTGAAAATTGTTAATAGACCTGCTCCTACAATAAACGATATATATATATATATATATATATATATATATATATATATATATATATATATATCGACCGAGTGAGTTTGGGAGAAATATATCATAATCACAATACTTCCTTCGGAAATACGGCGGAACGAAGAGTAGCTCAATGTCTAAATATATTTGGAATCTTTTTATTAAAAGATCTGTATCCTTATTAAAGTATAACCAAAAAGAAGTTGGCGACTGATACAGTCATTGGACTAGAGTAAATTTTCAAGTGACTTAGATATTGAGTCAAACATTGTGGATATATAAATCTAATCAGAATTCAATTGACTTATGTGGACATAAGCTCAAGTAAAAAAAAACGATTTTGCACGTGAAACGCCTAGTTGTGAGTATTCTTAATTTAAGTATATTTTCCTTATAATCTTATCTTAAATTTGAAATGTTATATATATATATATATATATATTATATATATATATATATATATATATGAATAAAAGGAAGTGAATCCGACAGTATGTAGTATAATAAAAATTGAAAAAAAAACACAAGTTTAAATGAGTTAAGTGGTGAGTTTATTGGCCGACGCTGCAGTGTTTCAATCTATTAATTAGATCATCTTCAGGGCTTTTCTTGGTATGTGGAAGGTGCTAAAAAAATTTTTTTATCTCAGAATAACGAGAAAGGCGAGTAATAATCCTTGTTTATCGGTCTGTTTAAAATTTGAAGTCTGAGAAAAAAGAACGTTTGACGTCATATTTCAAACCGTTCATTTTTTCAACGTTCTTTTTTCTCAGACTTCAAATTTTAAACAGACCGATAAACAAGGACTATCACTCGCCTTTCTCCTTATTCTGAGATGATTTTTTTTTTATCAGCTTCCACATACCAACAAAGCCCTGAAGATGATCTAATTGATAGATCGAAACACTGCAGCGGCGGCCAATAAACTCACCACTTAACTCATTTACACCTGTGTTTTTTCAATTTTTTATATACTATATATATATATATATATATATATATATATATATATATATTTGGGAGAATATGTGCTTAATTGTAGTCGAACCTAATTTTTGAAAGTTAATTAATTAATAATTAATTAATTAGGCGGGATTACCTATTTAAATGTAAGACTAAACAAATCGAGAAAAATCAATCTCTGTATGTACATTTCGGCCTATTAGGCATCATCAGCAGAGCTATAGATACGAAGACCGCCCCGTGTGTGATTCGAAACCTGTTTTCGTATCTATAGCTTTGCTGATGATGCCTAATAGGCCGAAATGTACATACAGAGATTGATTTTTCTCGATTTGTTTAGCCTTACATTTAAATAGGTAATCCGCCTAATTAATTAATTATTAATTAATTAACTTTCAAAAATTAGGTTCGACTTCAATTAAGAACATATTCTCCAAATATTGTCGGCTGAAAATAGCCATATCACAATATATATATATATATATATATATATATATATATATATATTTGTATATGTATAAGTATTAACTTACCGTTGGGTATAAGAACGATCGTTGGAAGCGCACAATATCCAGAGGTTAAGGTTGAGAAAAAACAAATACAAAGTGCTCAATACAATGTAGAGCATAAATTTATTTAAGAATGGAAATGAGTAACCTACTCGAGTTTCATCGATAGATTCTTCAGGGTTACTTTTAAATTAATCGAGTTTACGATTAATCTTTGGTGTTATAAACATGCCCGTTGGAATGGGACTTAAATTTAGTCCCATTCCAACGGCATGTTTATAACACAAAGATTAATCGTAAACTCGATTAATTTAAAAGTAACCCTGAAGAATCTATCGATGAAACTCGAGTAGGTTACTCATTTCCATTCTTAAATATATATATATATATATATATATATATATTATAAAATGTGTGTGTGTAAAAGATGAATGACCGAAGAAAAAATTGGTATGGAGGAATTGTGACTGATTGATGATGCCCTGTTGTTTACTAGCTTATTTGTGTGTTTTTCTATTTTTAATATTTCATTCATTTTGTATTTGAAATGATTTATAAATTGAATGGTGTATGTGTAAGCAAATTCTAGTCGAAACATGTCGACATATAACAAATTTCATCCATACCAAAAAATCTTTTTCTAACATTTATCCATTCAACATATCTGTTGGTATCATTTCCATTTGTCTCTCTCTCACACACACACACACACACACACACACACACACACATATATATATATATATATATATATATATATATATATATATATATATATATAAGGAAAGAGGGTGACTAATCGGGGAATGTATAATATCGAATTAGTCGCAACTTCGACCGTCGATAAAATAATTAACCTAATAAGTCGGGATAATGAAGAATATAAGAGTGATCAATACGTTCGTAGAGCTAATTTTGTAAAGTATCAGAGTAAGAAACCCTACACAAGTTTCACCATATGGATTTTCAGGTCTGACTGCCAAAAAAACAATCATGCCGTTGTTTATTTCCGATTTGTTTTTAAAATCAATTCATTGCAGTTAGCCCTGAAAATCCGTGTGGTGAAACTCGAGTAAATTATCTGTCTAACATTTTACTATATATATATGTATGAGAGATTCGGCCTCTGTTTGTAACCTAAACTAAATCACTTCGTACGTCACAATTAATAAAATCGTCAATATATAGAATAAAGAACAATTAATATTCATTAAATAAATAAAAGCTGTTCCTTACAATATAACGTTTAAATCTTTTCCATTATAATCAATAAACTATATATTATTTAAATAAATAGACTATATATACTATGAAATTAATTAAAAAATATATTACTTTAATTGGAAAACATTAAATTTAATTGCAAATTGTTTTATTTATTTTATATTCCTTATAAATTTTTGATGATTTTACTTACCTATAATAAAAACCCTCTAACATAGATTTTCAACTTCATCCCACTCGAGCAATGTATTCTAAAAATACATTTTTACACCACCTATACGGCGTTTCATTTTATTTTATTTATTTTATTTTTTTGCTAGAATTCATGAATAATTGGTGATTGATATTTTATGGAAATTAATAATTTTTTCCGAGGTTCTTTTTCTCTGGTATGTAAACATTTTTGGTCTTCATTATCCGCTAGCAACTGCTATCTGTTACTGAAGATTAGAATGTACATTGGATGTGTATTGCCTACAACCAATTGTTATCTTCGAAGTTACCGCCAAGTTTAAATAGATCAAGAAAAATTCTGAATGGCGTCTTAGAAGGTGTTTGGTAAAATAGGATCTAGTTCCATAGAATTTCGATCACTGATAAGAAAATTACTAGCAGCAAGGTTCTTTCCAAATATATATAGGCCCCGAAAAACAAATTTACCCAAGAATATGATACAAATACTACACCATCAGAAAACACAACAAAAGGATGCATCATTTGAGGAGAAAATAGATATCCCTCTAAAAAAACATTAAAAAGAAAATCAGAAATTGTGTTAAAAATGCCGGCATGAAAATATATTCATACTACGCTATCTTTTAATAATCTATGACTAGCATGACGAGTGGATATACCACAGTTTTATAATTTAAATATTACAACTTTGATATGTTTACTTTTGTTTAGAGCTATTGCGAAATATTTCAACATGTAAAAAGTATATCTTGATTTAACTCTCTCACTTTTTTGTCTTAGTTTCCTACTTTTTATGTGTTCATTATATTCAATTGGGCCGGGTTAGCTCAGTCGGTAGAGCGTTCTGCTAGAAACCACAAGGTTCCTAGTTCGATACCGGTCCCCGCCAACTCAGCGTATGAGTAGCACAGGGATCTGTGCGGTAAAGTAAGGAGCTGATGTTAGGTGTGGTGCGCTCCACCTCAGATGCTAAAAACAATCCCCTTGGTCTAGTGCTAATGAAAAGGGGATAGACTCCCTCACTGGCTGGCTGATACCGACTTTAGGCCGCCCCGTCGACTTTTACTTTATATTCAATTGAAATAGTTTACTTAAGAGCTATTGCAATACTTGGACATATAAAAAGTATAATAATCTTGATTTAACTCTCTCCCAATCTTTTTTTTTCTTTCCTTCTTTTCATTTTTTCATTATGTCCAATTGAAACAGGTTAGAGTTAACGCTTCCGTGCGCTCACCACCTATATATTTCCCCTATTATCTTTCTATTTTTAATATATTGTTATGTGTATCCTTTTCGTTCAGTATATTCTACTCTTTTTCTTATATTTTTCTATGTTGCATGTCTTTTTTCTTCCCTATCATTCTTCCAAATAAAAACGGAATTGTCCATTATTTAGCTGAGATTACGACACTCAAGACATAAGAATTCGGCGTCTAAACAACATTAGATAATCTGGAATTGTACTTTTGTATTTCATCTTGGACGGTCTCATTTTTAAGCAAATGGTGTTACAAGATGATAACGGTCGTAAGATTTTAGGAACACGCGTATCAATATATAAATAATAATAATAATAATAATAATAATAATAATAATAATAATAATCCTACATAGAAAACAAAACCTTTTGATTCATTATAATCGTAATTGATCTCAGACAACCAACGCTCTCTGTCTCTGTCTCTGTCTCTCTCTCTCTCTCTCTCTCTGCATTTCTTTTTACGGTACTAGGACTCTTTTTTCCTTTGGGATGTTATTTCTTTGTTATTTTTCTAATCGTATTCTTTAAATCTTTGCCAACTTTAAGCCCCTAACAGTGGTTCTCCCACCTCTGAAATCATACCATACGCCGCGGTCAGCGGCTCTCGCCTGTGTCACTGAGATTATAATAGAGCCGGTTTAGCTCAGTCATTGACGCATCCACCTAGGAACCACAAGGTTCCGTATTTGGTACTGGCTCTCACCAATTCAGCGCATCTGTGTGGTAAAATAAGTAGCTGATGCTAAGATTGGCACGCCACTTCAGACGCATGAATAATCTATCTGCTCTAGCACAAACGCAAAGGAGATAGACTCCATCACAGTCAGAATGCTATCGACAATAGGCCGCTCCGGCAAATTCACATTACTTATTTGAATAAAATGAGTTTTGTGGTAAATAGGGAACTTGAAATATCCCATCATGCCGGTAAAAAATTTACCAAGGAAATAGTATATAAACGTGGGGAAAATTTGGTTGGCAAAGATTTAAATTTCGGAAAATCTTTTCTTTTTTTTTCTTGCTAAAAAGAGAAGTCATCAAACCTCCAAGACAGTGATAAATAAACAAATTATATTTTTCTTGGACAGTAAACGACACCTGTGCGTCATAGAAAATAAGAAAATCTGTCAAATAAGAAATATGATTGTTCTTCAGACAGGACAATCTGCGAAAATAGCCAAATATCAGGACTTTGGTTATTTTAGGAACAGGAATATCACGCCAACGACGAATGGTTTTCTGAAAAACAATGAATTATGCACAGATTCTTGGGAAGATGTGGTCAAATCACCGATTCTATTTAAGGTGAGACAATCAGTATTCAAGGCGTCTGTATAAATTGGGCATTGGATGTTTATGTGACAGAATTTTTTTCGGGCCGGATGGTCTACATGAAATCAAAATCTGCAACGTAAATAACGAGAAATCTTATAATGAGACAGAAAAACGCCAACCCGAAAAAAGGTTGAAGTTTTCTAAAAGTGAGCAATTTGATCGAACATTTCTTTGTCATATCTATAGTAAAAAAAATTGTCGGGATGACCTAAAGTCGGTATCAGCCAGACAGCGAGTCTATCCAATTTTCATAGGCGCTAGACCAAGGATATTGTTTATGCTTCTGAGTTGGAGCACCACACCTACCAACAACTCCTCACTTTACCGCACAGATCCCTATGATACTCATACGCAGAGTTGGTGATAGCCGGTATCAAACCAAGAACCTGGTGATTCCTAAGCGTACGCTCGACCGAATGAGCTAAACCGGACCACTGTTGGTAAATATTCACTGATATGGCGTATATTAGCAGAAAAAAAAATGAAATTTAACAGTAATAATGTAAAATACTGAGATGTGGAAATGCGATACAAATTTCAAAAATTAATTGTACATGTAGATAATATTGGAATTTAAATGGAATTTGGATGACGTATGAAAGACTGACCCATTGACTTCTGATTGGTTGAGGAGGGTCAACAGACAGGCAGTGAAAAGTGATTTTTTTTGGTGTAGACGGACGGAAGAAAGAGTCCAGACTGAGGTAATAGAACAGACGCAAGATGAGTCTGTCGTTCAAGGCATTTTACTTGGGTTAAAATGTAATTAGATGTGTCTTCTGTTTGAAATCAAAAACTGCCAACGGACCGAAGCACATCCCAAGAATATCCGAAGTAATTCCAGACTACTACTATTTCTGTCAAGTAACAATAATAAAGGAGGGAAATCTGCTGAAAGGCCTATTGTCGGTATCATCAGAATAGCGACGAAGACTAACCCATTTTCGCTAGCACTCGACCGAGTGAAATTATTTTGCTGAGGTTCAGCGCCACATCTACCATCAACTCTCATATGTTGTATCGCATAGATAAGATTACACAAGCTGTGCTACAAAGCGGATGTATTGGCGGGGATCAGTATCGAACAGGCGATGCCTATCTAAACCAGTCTAAGTTCAGAAGGATTATGATATAAATATGAAAAAGAGGGTGTGATCATTCCGCACAATTTAATAGAGCTGGAATTTTTGAAATTAAAAACACATAGTATTATAATTGAATTATTTCAAGGTTTGGTATGTTTACATAAGAGCTATTGCTAAATACTTCATTACGTAGAAATTATAATAATTTTGATTTAACTCTCTCTCATTCATTCTTTATTTTCTTACTTTTGTTCGTTCTTTTCATATTTTCCTTGTATTCGATTGAAACAGATTAGCCGTTATTGCTTCCGTGTTATCGGTCCCTCTTTCAACTTTCCCCTACTCTCTTTCTTTATTTCTTATTATATTTTCCTGTGTATCATGTCCATTTTCTCCCCTTTCTTTCTGTCTAATAAAAATGGAATGGGCCATTATTTAGCTGAGGTGACGACGCACATATGAAATAAGAATTCAGCCGATAAGGAACACCAGACAATTAGGATTTACATATTTGCATTTCATCTTGGAAGATTCGGACAACTCATTTTCAGCCAGAGGGTGGTAGAAGATGGTATCAGGTGTACAACTGAGGAACATGGGTATATATTATTATATCATTCACTCAGTGTTAATATTTCAGAAAAACATAATGAACTAACACATTTTTATATAATATCAACAAATACTTGTAGGACTTGAATCTATATTACATGCATACGAACTTTCTTTTTCTTTATTGGTATTATAATTAAATCATTACAACCTTTGGTATGTTTACCTAAGAGATATTGTCAAATACTATAATACATAAAAATATAATAAACTCTCTCTCTCTCTCTCTCTCTCTCTCTCTCTCTCTCTCTCTCTCTCTCTCTCTCTCTTTCTCTCTATTTTCATTCTTTCGTTCTTTTTATCTTTTCATTATATTCGATTGAAACAGATTAGCGTTATCGCTTCCGTGCTCTCAGTCCGTCTCTCAATTTCCGCTACACTCTTTCTTTCTTATTATATTTTCCTGTGTATCATGTCCATTTTCTCCCTTTCTTTCTGTCTAATAAAAATGGAATGGGCCATTATTTAGCTGAGGTGACGACGCACATATAAAATAAGAATTCAGCCGATAAGCAACACCAGACAATTAGGATTTACATATTTGCATTTCATCTAGGAAGATTTGGACGACTCATTTTTAGCCAGAGGGTGGTAGAAGATGATAACGGCCGTACAACTAAGGAACATGATAATTAATTATCATTGTATGAGACCGATATCATTCACTGAAGGTCAACATGTCAAAAAGCAAAATGAACAAATGAATTTCTATATAATATCTACAAACACACTCTCTTTTTCTTTTCCCTTTTTTTGTCAGGGATGATAGTACACCTGAGGTGCTCTTTCTGAGAAAATATCATACTACATAATATGCATAATAATAGGTTACAAACAACTGCGCTAGGTATAGTTGCAATTTAAGAGCCATGATAATGATATAATGATTCTGAATAATCGCAGGAGTCAATATCCTAAAAGGTAGATGCTGCTGCTGCTGCTGCTCTGAATATCAACATGTTCAAATCGGTGTTCTTCGTACGAATCTTGACTGTTCGAATTCATATCTATCTGTTGGAATTTTTGTAGGATATAAGGCGTGTACCAGATGTTCACCTCTACTTATAGACTCGCCTATAAGCACGTGACCTGGGAAAGATTCCTATTGTCCAATCACTAACAATGCCCTGCTGCTGATATGATTATTCATACTGACCTTTTCTGGCCACACTAATCACTATTAGACCTTCTTGGATGTTGGACCTAAAGGATTCTATACCACAGGACTTATTGACTTACCCACAGGACTTACTGACTTACCAAAGGATTGCTATAACTCTGGACTTACTTATTTACTTTAAGTTCTTTTACAACTGGCCAAGGATGGCGGCCAGATACTTAACACTATATCTCTCCGCTCTCTCTCTATCTCTATCTCTCTCTCTCTACATCTATCTATCTATCTATCTATCTATCTATATATATATATATATATATATATATATATATATATATATATATTAATAATAGAGATTTGCTTCCGGTTTTTGTCTGTAACAAAAACCACGTCACTGCTTACGTCAAAATCTGAGCATGCAACATTAGACAGTCCTTATTGTTTTTTTAAAACAAATTTTAATGGATACATCCCCAGTATCATATAGTTATACATAGTTTGTTTTATTTTAATAGATATTCAAAGTTAATAGAACTTAGTTTCGATTTCAAATCGCTTCATTTTTTTTTTACTCCTTTAATAAATTTGATGATTTCATGAATTATGGTTCAAACTCTCCGACATTTAATTTTTAACTTCCACCACGGCAAGCATTATTTTTCAAAAATGTATCTTTACATCGCCCGGTGGGGGTGGGGGGTATTTTGCTAGTATATATAATATACTAAACTTATTGGTAAACCTATATATATTTTTTTCTGGACTTATTCTTGTTGAATATCTAGCTAAGAAAATGTTCTCAGTATTATAGAATAGTGCAGCCAATTATCTTTATTTATTTGTACATAATTCCCTCAGTTCCATTTTAAGCAAAATGATACCGTGATGTCAACACGGATTTTATTTATAAATGTATTGCACATAAAATGGATACAGGAATTGGATGGTAGAAATATAAAATGAAATTATCATGTTTTAGAAAAAATACGAAAGATTTGTTGATGAATCAAGATTAAGTGTAAAGAAAGACTTATTTTAAGAATTTGAAATCATGTCAATATATCGTAGGTAAATCGTAAAAAACACAAAAAATTAAAACCCTAATAAAATAGAACAATACATCATCGCAGAATTCATATCCACTATCCCTATAACAATCCTAACACAAGAAGAAAAAATAAAACTGAAACGATGAAGAAAATGTCGGACTATACGTGATATAAGATGTACGAGATATCCCATGAATATGTATGTACTTATCTGAATAGCAGCAACAGGCACCTCTGGTAAAATGGACCAATCAGAAACGAGCCCAGGAAAGCATTTGAGCTTTTAAGATCTTTTCAAATGTCCTTGTTCTACCACGGATTTCAATAATACTGATGATTTTCCCAACCCTATTGCCCTTATGGCAAGCCCCAACCCCTTTTTACCATATGTGTGCTAGAAGGCGGTGGCTGTGGGTCTACATGTCCTCAGAATGACGTTAAACTCTATCTGATGGTGAGGTTCCAGTTCTGGAGGTTTGGGAAATGTGGAGCACACCTTCATCACCATTGCTCCCTGGTCCACTCTGACCCGGAGTGGTAGTACCTGTTAGGGTCCCATCTATGGGTTAAATAGAAAAATGTATTTATAAAAAAAATTGTGTATCCATTAAGAATTAATTTATTTCAAAACTTTATCGGCATTAAATGACCCACTGAGGTTGATATGCCGTAAAACAAACCAAAAACCAAACCAATAATACTGATTTTCTACTACTGAGTATACACCCTTTCCTACTACTGAGTCTACACCCTTTTCTACAAGTTAATTTACGAATATGCGACCCTAAACGCAACAGAAATCGCGCAAGAGAAAGACGTGAAAGTGTTAAATCAAGAGAAAGTATATGAACTACTATAGCATTGCACAATAGAGGGCATCGCTGATTTTCATTGTCCAATTTATGAAGGGGCAAACAAAATGAATCGCCTTCTCAAAATTCCAAGACAAGATCTTGTTGCAATTAACAAGAATAAAGGAAAATTTTAGCTCGTGTTCGTTGGCGTTCTAGCAGAATAGAGATTAAAGTTAAATGAAGCCAACAAAGAAACTAATTCCTGAACATTGTCAGAGATGTGGAACAAATTTCAGATCATGAAAATGAGATTGATGCTTCGAATAAATAAAAGCATTAAGTCAAAACTGATATCGGTTGCAAATGTGTAGGATGGAGGTGATTCTGACTTAAATGAAGACCACCAGTTGAAAAATACGAATATAGTAAAGTGTTATGTTATGGCTCTCCCACCCCCAACCTCTCACTCACTTTGCTATCAGCATGAGTTCTAGTCTGTTGATTGGATTTTACGGTATGTTAACCTATTGGGTTATTTTATGTTTTATTCATTCTTGATAGGTACTCAATTTCTTTTTAAAAATCAATTTCTTTCTATTTAACCCATACCCTACAGGTACTATTGCTCCGGTTTACTGTTGGTTTCATCGACGGAACAATTTTTTTTTTTTGGGGGGGGGGGGCATCGGATTAACGAATTTACGAGGCGTTTAAAAGGAGGATTGATATAGACTTTTGTTTAAAAAAAGTATCTTCTCAATGAGAGACGGTTGAATACCCACAACATTTTTTGCATAGCGAGCTCTATTCAAAGGCTGTAACAGTAATCATACTCTAATTATATTCTTGCTGTTTAACTGTTGTCAGGGCTAGATCGGGGTTGAGCTTTGTTACTGTGAATCTGTGCACCTGGGTCTGCCTGTGTCCGTTTGGATATTTCTTGTTGGGCTGGCGTTCTTGCTGTTCTTTGAGTCTGGAAATTAGTCGGTAATATTTTGGGGTATCTTTTCTTGTGCTTTTGACGATTTTTTTTATTAATAACAAACACAAGTATTATTTTCTTTTTCTAATATCCTTTATTTTAACTCAAGTAAAAGTGCCTTGGAGAATAGACACTTATCTTACGTCTGTTCTCTTCAGAAACTCAGCCTAGACTGCCTACTCTTTACTGTTGATGGGGCCAATGGCGTCCTTCTGTTTTCCGAGTTTGGAAATTAGATTTTCTCTCACTTACTTCGAAACTGTGTCTGTTGGCATCCATCAACAGGTAGCCTTTCATACGTTATCCCCAAAATTCTAGTAACTTTCCACTCTTATCTACGATTTTTGTTTCTTCTGTCACATTAGTTTACAAATTGAAAGAACCTCTTCTATATGTTTACTTTCATCATGTTTCGAAAATCAACATCACAAGGACAATTTTAATTACGATACAGTCAAGAATATTACATCTAGTGTTACTTAACAAGAAGAAATAAAGAAATAAGAATTCGGTTGATAAACAACACGAGATAATCAGAATTGGCCGATTTGGACGGTTTCAACCCAGAGTGTTGCGAGATGATAACGGTCGTACAATTAAATTAAGGAACATGAGTATTAATATATAGATAAATACAATGCCGTTAATCAGATCTATTCTAGTGTGAATTAAACAGAAGAAAAAGATTTGGCATCTGATTTCACCATTACATAGGACCAAAAAATGAAAATTAAAGAAAGCGAACTTATTTACAAATAACAAGATCTAACTACAGAGTTGAAGAATATATTAAATGATGGTAACAGTGATACTAATTGTAAGAGAATCCAGCTGACCCCGCTCGCTAAAAAATGAATTTGATGATACCAGGCGCTCATCCCCCAAGGCAACAACTGCCCCTTCGATTTAAAGGGACAGGGCTGAGTTTATTGTTCGGTGCTTGAGACGCCCCCAAAAAGTTATGCCGATGGAACATGCGCTGTTTTTACACTATCCCAGCACAAGAGCTTCGGTTTTTGCGGAGCTCCCCACAGCTTTAAGTTCGACTGACAAAATCAAATGATACCAATTGTAATCGGAGACTTTGAAATAGATACCAAATTAATAAGGACGGAGAACTGAAGATCAGGGGGGAGATCGAGACCTTAAAAAAGACAAGATTCTTAAAATCATCTAGAATACTTAGAATAGTCCTGAGCACCTGATGATAATTGCTGTCACTCAAGCTTCTGTGAGAAAAAAACAAAAAAAAACAGTTAATACTGTATGTGAAAAGATTACTAGAATTCCACCGAGTGAGAGTAAAAGAAATTGCAGAAGAAGATCATCAAATACTGGAAATCTGAGGTGACTTCTCACCTAGCCTCAAGTGAACCACCAGCTAAATCGAATGTAAATAACTCTCATGGAGTCAATAATAATGATAATAATAATAATAATAATAATAATAATATATTTATTTATTCGTACAAGACGGATGAATACATACATTTTATACAGCGTGCGTGTGTATATCCAAGATATTTGCCACTTATTTTCAATATAATGTTAGTCTTTATATATATATATATATGTAGTATGTTAAGAAATATTGAAAAAACACAGGTTTAAATGAGTTAAGTGGTGAGTTTATTGGCCGAATCTGCAGTGTTTCGATCTATTAATTAGATCATCTTCAGGGCATTTGTTGGTATATGGAAGGTAATAAGAATTTTTTATCACAGAATAACGAGAAAAGCGAGTGATTTTTTTTCAATCTTTCTTAATATACTACATACCGTCGGATTCACTTCCTTTTCTTCACACACACACACACACACACACACACACACACACATATATATATATTATATATATATATGAAATTTAACATTATGAAAAAACATATGATGTTTGTTATGTAATTGCTGACAGTACTGTTTCGACCAAATCGATAAGTTGGTCTTCATCAAAGAGCGACATAGATGGGAAGAGAAGATATCCGTTAAAAAAGACTGTTTACAGAAACGAACGCTGAGTTCAACCGCTGAAGTTTTTTGAAAAATGCATGTTCTGTTTTTTAAAAAAAATAAAATAAATTTTATTTTTAATTTTTAAAAAATCAGAAGCATTATAGTTTATAGAAAAACTCAAAAGAGTTTGTTGTAAAAGTTTATATAAAAATGTAAAGTGGGTATCAAAATAGTATAGTATATATTTTTCAGCTGTTAAAAAATATACAAGTCCACATGGTAATTTGAAAAAAGATGTTAGATTTCCAAAATTTACTTGTGGCGTTGATAAGTCCGTAGTTATAGATGAAAGTCTTCAAGGTGTAAAAGTCCCAGATATAATGTTTTTTCATTTGACAAATATGAAAAATAGATGGAAATTAATCCGACAGTATGAAATTTAACATTATGAAAAAACATATGATGTTTGTTATGTAATTGCTGACAGCGTTCGTTTCTGTAAACAGTCTTTTTTAACGGATATCTTCTCTTCCCATCTATGTCGCTCTTTGATGAAGACCAACTTATCGATTTGGTCGAAACAGTACTGTCAGCAATTACATAACAAACATCATATGTTTTTTCATAATGTTAAATTTCATACTGTCGGATTAATTTCCATCTATCTTTCATATATATATATATATATATATATATATATATATATATATATATATATATATATATATAGAGAGAGAGAGAGAGAGAGAGAGAGAGAGAGATACTTGATATAAAACCATAGAAATCTTATTTATATCGCACCTCGCATACTGATTGCCACTAATCTGATTACACTTTACTTAATTAGCAAGTTCACATGCCTCCTTTCTAGTTTTTTTCTTTTCAGTATTAAACGCAGTTGCCAAAATCCGGTTAGCCATTCCTTATTTTAAGCTCATCGGAGCGCATAAGATCGGACTTTTTTTTCTCAGTAGCCAATATGAATCTTTTATGACCCTAATCCTATAAACGAGTCCTTTTCTTTATTTCCAATTCCGTATGCCAGTCGCACGATTTGCTCCACTCCATCATTTAATTGTACTCTCAACAGTCAGGCCTCAATTCGTGTTTTTCTTTTAGATTCCCTTTAAATATGCCCTCTGATATTTTCTTCTATTATTCTATTATTTTTTTTCTTTGTTAGCTGAATGTTATTATCTTTGAATGTATTGCCTGAATTAATAATCTGGTTATATTGTTATTCTGTTACTATTGATATAAACTAAGTTCAGCTTAGGATGGCACAGGGTGAAAATAAACAGGGAGAAATGGCTGTACTCCTTTATAATATTTGTATTGTGGTGGGATCCATCCATTTTGGAAAGGAGTTGGTTGGTCATAGAAACAATTCATTGCTTATCTGCTCACTGTTCAATTTGTCTCTTGGCTGGATCCGGTTCAGTCTGTGTTGTTGGATCTGTTGATAGGCTGGATGACATTTTCGCTGTTCTCTGAGTCTGAAACTTACTTGGGTTCACTTGAGGATGTCTTATGCTATTTGGACAGTTTACGTTAGTGGTAATAATGATTCAGACCCGAAATCATGACTGAACACAGGGTTATCATCTAATGAAGGCTTTGTTGGAGCAATAAGTTGTTTTCACAGCAGTCATTGCAGTAATTTATTTATGAGATCATATAAAGTATCCATAGTATATATTTCTGTCTGTCTATATATTCAGTTGATAATATAGGTGTTATATTTGTAAGTTGATAGTGCTGAAAATCATTGATGGATCATTTATATTTTCGTTAAAGTGGACATGGAATCTGGTTATTGACAGTTTATGGCTTATGTTATCTACAGACCAAATCAACTCGGAATATCGCATAGGCGAGAAATCGTGCGTTGAATCCATGTACAGATTATTTTAACTTACATATTTTAACTTTATATATAATGTGTGTGTCTGTGTGTTGCATAGCGCCTTCTTCACTGGCACTAAATAATTATAATGTTGCATACCTCTTTCTTTAATTCTATTTCTTGGCCGTCTTTAGTATTCTGATCGTCTTTGGTATTTCTTCTATCATCTTGGATATCTTCTAACGTCTTGACATGGTCTGGCATCTTCTAAGATCTTGCGTCTGGAGTTGACTTGGGGACTTCGGTCTGGTTTATCTATTAGGGAATTCTCTTTATCAGAAGCCCTGTGTCATTGTTAGTTTTTTAGGTAATAAACACAAGACTTCGATTTATTTTGATGTTACTTTATTTTCAATCCCCAAATCCAGACAATCTGCTAACTAACATAGCGCACGTGAGTTCCAGTTTAGACAAGACCTAAAATGGTCGAGTTATCTGCCTGACGTCTAACTGAAAACTGGGGACTCTGAAAAAAAGGTCCCACGTGACTTCACATATTTAGCGGGCTTCTGTAATTTTCCATGGAAGGACCCGGCCATGATATGAAAAAGGTCATCCCCTCAGAATTACAGGGGATTGCCGATAATCTTATGCAACCGCATAGATTATGTAACATGTGTTCACTCCGGGTGCAAGTATTTAAGTTTTAATATGATAAAATATCATGTTAAATTAGAAAGGCTAATAAAACTGAATAAGAATGTAGATAAAAAGATTTTGAACAGAGGGGGTATGATTGAAAAATAGAAAAACTTTGAAACTAACTCTTCCATCATTTTCCCTTACTCCCGTCTTTCATTGGTAAATTTTCCTAATTTAACTATTTAGTTAAAATAGGAAGTAAAGAATAAAATTACAATTATGTCTTCTTGTCAATGAATTTCTTTTAAGATGTATCCACAAGACTTTTGCTCATATTCATTAAGTTAAAACCAAATAATTAGAAATCAATAATACTAAACACATATTTATTAAAATCAATTTTTTAATATCAATATGCAAATTAGCCTTCCTGTTCACACTGTAAACCGCTATTTTGTTGTATATATAAATACAATTGCATGTTATTCATATGTAGATATGACCAATGGTATTAATAATGCAAAACAATTTTATTGATAATTGGGGTTTAGATAAAAATACAATCATGGAGAATGTGATGTAAATAACTAAGGGAATTGTGACTTGAGTAGTGAAAGAGTTTCGATTACAGACAGACAAACACACAATCTCCATTATAATAAGATATCTGATTAAAGATCTGAACATTTTAACCTGTTGAGATACGAGTCAATTTAGTTGTGATTTGAGAGTATGTTAAACATGTAATGTGTCTATGTATTCTAAATCCCTAATTACACGAACTATTACACGATTGTATGTATTCTCTGCAAAAGACTTGGGCGCATTTAGACAGAGAATGAAGGATAGAGAAATAAAAAGCAAGAGAGAGAGAGAGAGAGAGAACGAGAGAGAGAGAACGAGAGAGAGAGAGAGAGAAAACAAGAGAGAGAGAACGAGAGAGAGAGAGAGAGAAAACGAGAGAGAGAGAGGGAGGGGGAGTCTAAGAGACGTTAAGTTGTATATATGGGCAAAAAAGAGAGAGTAGGATACAGAGAGAGAGAGGGGGGGTGTTAAGAGACAGCAGGTTGTATATATCTACAGAAAGAGAGATTGATATATAAATATATATATTTTCTGAAAAAAATAATCATACTTATATTCTGGACATACCATAACATATACATTAACAACCTGCATCAACAAACGCAAAGAAAATCTGCAATTGTGTGCAAAGGATATTAAAAACTAAGAAATATAAATGAATTCATATCAAACAATTCCGTTAGAAAAATAAAATAAGGTACAAAAGGGAATTAGAGTTCATATTGATATTTGGCAAAAGATTAAATAAAAATGATCATTATCAATAAATGCATTTTTTTCTGAGTGAAACGGAATATATCAAAGGGAAAATAAAAAATAAAATAAAAAAGCGGGAATTGTTTAAATGTGAGAAATATAGGCCAACAATTTAGAATGTTAAAAATGATAGGGGGTTAGCAAGAGTGAAGGTTAAAACTAAAATACAGTGTGTTGTAGACTATACAGAGAGAAAGAAAGAAAGGTTGATGAAAAACAATAAGAAGGAAGTTAAAGGGATAAACAAATAAAATGAATGAGAAAGAAAGAAAATGAAAGAAATCAGAATAGTATTCAAGATATCTTATTATAATAGAGATTGTATGTTTTTCTGTCTGTAACCGAAACTATATTACTATACAAGTCACAATTCCCATTGTTATTTACATCATATTCTCTATGATTTTATTTTTAATTAAACTTCAATTATCAACAACATTAAGACTGCTGACTATATCAACATGCTAATAACATGCAGTTGTATTTATGTATACAACAAAACAGCGGTTTACAGTGTGAATGGGAAGGCTAATTTGCATATTGATCTTTAAAAATTTGATTTTAATAAATAGGTGCTTAATATTATTGATTTCTAATTGTTTAGTTTTTATCTTATTGAATATGAGCAAAATTCTCTTCAATAAATCTTAAAAGAAATCCATTAACAAAAAGAAATAACTGTAATATTATTCTTTACTTCCTATTTTAACTAAATAGTTAAATTAGGAATAGGAGTAATTGAAAATGATAGAAGAGTTAGTTTCAAAGTTGTTCTATTTTTCAATCATACCCCCTCTGTTCCAAATCATGTTATCTGCATTTTTATTCAGTTTCATTGACCTTTCTAATTTAATATGATATTTTATTATATTAAAACTTAAATACTTGCACCCGGAAGGTGCATATATTTGCTAGTATCTATAATAATCATATATATATATATATATGTGTGTGTGTGTGTATGTATACCAACACCTCTGCACCAGCAAGCTGTAATACCAGGTCAATTTCTTCGGGAATTTAACAGGTTTGAATGTAGAGTTTTTCTCTCCTATACTGGTTACCAAGCCACTGTTAAAGGGCCTAGCCAGCCATGCTATTTACTCATAGGTGGAGGGAGAGAAGTTAGATGCATTTTTTGCTCAAGTTTATAGCTCTATGGAAAATGCAAACACTTGGATCGCCAAGCCCATTTCCTACGCGCCTCCACATAAATAGACGTATATAAATCAATAACCTGAAAGGAAATGTCATACGATCCGTAAAGAGAGAAAGGGTATTAAAATCTAACATTTGAATAATAAGAATAATAAGAGATTGAATGCATAAGGGAAGGAACAAAGATGGATACGAAGAGTAAAGGAAGTAAGAAAACAATTAATCTTAAAGAGACAGTTGTGTAATAAAAATAATGATAAATGTTAGTATTCGTCGCCAAGAACATAGTAACTCTGAAACCCTTTACACAAATCGTGACCCTTCTACCCCAGTTTCTCCATGACATGCAACACTCTAATTTGACCCTTATTTAGATTATACGGGCTGTCATAGAGGCCCCTCCGATCAAACGGTTGGTCAATGCCTAGCACCTATATGATTGTACCCATTATATTGCCCTTATGGCAAACCCCCAACCATTTTTATTATAAATGTGCAAAAAGGCGCTGTCTGAGAGTCATTGGTTTGGATTTAAATATATCTGCTAGTGAAGTTCCAATTCTGGGAGTCTGGGGAATGTGATGTACCTGTTTATCCTCATTAACCCTAGGTCTGTTCTGACCCTGAGTGGTAGTACCTGTTACGGTCCTATCTATGACTTAAATAGAAAAAAATTCTTTCAAAATCTGTTTCAAAAATGGGTTGAAAAAAAGTAAAAACCCGACAAGACTGAATAAAACAATGTCTTCGACATACAATACCTAACAAGGGTTAACATGCCGTAAAATCCAACCTACCTACATATATTAATCCCCCCTATTATAGTTTCCAAAACTACAGGTGCAATATGTCACTATGCGAGGTTATAACTATTTGTATATCAATGCAGAATAGCGCGCAAGAGATAATATCATTAGATTACGTATAAAATCATTGTATTTTTTACATTTCAGAGAAATAGCCAACACCTTTGACCCTAACACCAACCCTTATTCTAACCCTAATCCTAGCGTTCCAGTGTTAGGTTTAGGCTACTGTGTCATTCTCATGATAATATTTTGTGCGCTATTCTACATTGGTTCCAGTATTTGGATAAAATTTTTTAGAAAATAATGAAAACTGAAATAAAATACTGACATTTTGTACAGAAGACGTTTAAAATGTTAACAAGTGAAAAGGGCAAACACAGAGCCAAGAAATGCCATAAAAGCCGAGAATGAACGAAAAAGTTAACCAAAAATTATTTAAAAAAAACTAACAAATAAAACTAAAAAAATAACAAAAATTATTTTAAAAATCGGACGTTGACCTGTTTTTTAAGGGATCATTTCTGATGTGAACTCTTGAAAGTCTTCACTCCGAACTTTAAAATCTTTGAAATCGTTGTTGAAGCATGTCTTCTGTTGAAATTGATTCAAATCACGAGTGAAGGTTTGGGAATCAAGAAGAGGCCAAGTGGATTTAACTTCAGCAAAAGTCAATGAGTCTGTTTTGGGGAAAAAGTGTTTTCCTTCCTTTCCTTTTTAGAAAAATCGATGTCTCGATGAATGTAATTGTGCTTTACAAAGGTCGCTACACACCTGTAAAAAAATTCAAACCTGATTTAAATGTTTACCTAATAAAAAGTCCGAAACATAATGTCTACATTCTTAATTAATATATATATATATATATATATATATATATATATATATATATATATATATATATATATACCAACCTCTCTGCATGAATGGGATGTGGCACAAGTTCAATGTTTTAAGCGGAGATTAACAGGTTTTTCCTTCTCCTAGACTGGTTACCGAGCCAAGGTTAAAGATCCCAGTACACCCTATTATTTACCCCTAACTAGACAGAAAGTAGTTGGATGCATACCATTTTCAAAATTATTAGAACTGTTAAATACAAATAGCTTTGATTTGAACTCGACTCGGGTCTATTCCCTCCGACTCTAACAATTAAACCCAGCGACTGATAATATACGTTCATCTGAGATCTTTGATTAACATTGGTTTAAAATAACATGAGCAAGATAAATAATTTAAAATAATTGTTGTAATACGATAATTATAAATAAATTTTCCTTATAAACACACACACACACACACACACACACACACACAAACACACACACATATATATATATATATATATATATATATATATATATATATATATATATATATATAGTGAAGTACTAGCATATAAGTAATTCTCATATTTGTCCCGCCCTGTCGGCTGGGGCGTTAGAATGCACCGACTGCACCTCTGCAGAGGGGTAAGATTCCACCAAATGAGGACACCTGTTGGACGTGGGTGACCACCCGTGATGCTTAAGGACGGAGTCTTGGTGGATGAGCAGTCCATGACCTGCAACATTCCACTTAGAACTTTACTTAGGCTAGACTGGCGGTCGGAGAGGCCCCCTCCAATCAATCGGCTGGTCACGTCAAGTCTTGGCACCTATATGATTGCCCAATCCTATTACTCTTATAACAAGCCCCAACACTTTTTATCATATGGATGCTAGAAGGCGGTGACTAAAGCTTTACATGTCCTGGGAATGACGTTAAACTCTATCTGATGGTGAGCTTCCAGTTCTGGAGGTTTGGGGAATGTGGAGCACCCCTTCATCGCCATTGCTTCCTGGTCCACTCTGACCCGGAGTGTAATACCTGTTAGGGTCCCATCTATGGGTTGAATAGAAAAACATAAGTTTATAAACAAAATTGTATTATGCATTAAGAATGAATTTATTTCACAACTTTGTTGGCATTAAATGACTCACCGAGTTGATATGCCGTAAAACAAACCAAACCGTCGTAGAATACCATGCGTTTTCTGTTATATAGAAGGATTCTTATCTATATATTGATACGCGTGTTCCTTAAAAATACGACCGTTATTAATTTACAAGACCTGATTAAAAATGAGACCGCCCAAATTGTCAAAGATGAAATTCAAAAAATGTAAATCCTGACTATCCCGTGTTGCTTCTCTATGTCATCGCCTCAGCTAAATAAAGGACCATTCCGTTTTTGTTTTTTTTAGTTTTTTGTTTTGTTTACGGCATATCAACCTCAGAGGGTTATTTAATGCCGATAAAGTTTTGAAATAAATCAATTCTTAATGGATAATACATTTTTTTATAAATACATTTTTCTATTTAACCCATAGATGGGACCCTAATAGGTACTACCACTCCGGGTCAGAGTGGACCAGGGAGCAATGGTGATGAAGGGGTGCTCCACATTCCCCAAACCTCCAAAACTGGAACCTCACCATCAGAGAGAGTTTAACGTCATTCCCAGGACATGTAGACCCACAGCCACCGCCTTCTAGCACCCATATGATAAATAGTGGGTTGGGGATTGCCATGAGGGCAATAGGGTTGGGAAAATCATATAGGTGCGAGGGCTTGACATGACCAGCCGATTGATCGGAGGGGGCCTCTCGACGCCCGTCTAGCCAAAGATAGGGCCAAAGTGGAGTATTGCAAGTCATGAAATGCTCATCCACCTGGGTTCTATCCTTAAGCATCACGGTTCGCCGCCCACGGCCAACAGGTGGCCCCATTGGGGGATTCTTAGCCCTCTGCAGAGGTGCAGTCGGTGCATTCTAACGCCCCAACCGACAAGGCCGTTTTTTATAAAGAAAGAATTGAAGTAAATGTCAAACTTGTAATAATTAAATAAATGGGGTAAATATCTTCTTGCAACTGTAGCGTAATTTGTTGTGGCCTGCGGGATTGAAAGAGAAAGAAGAAAAAGAAATAAGAACAAACAAAGGTTAAAATTTGGAAGAGTAAACACTAAGCGGGTGCCAGTAATTTGACCAATGAATGATCTTGGAAATCGATTTAAAAATAAAAATGGAAGTTCTGGGTTTTGACTGATGAAAATGGATGTGACGCCGGAACGAGAAACGGGAGAGGAGAAATCTGACTCTTTTTACCCTTGGCTCTAGATAGACGTTGATCCCGGTCCCTCGTATGGGTGTGGGACAGCAGTACAGAACATAATACTATGTTAGGAGATAGAATAATTTGACGATACTCCCTCTCTTTCTCTTCTCTTTTTCCTTCTCTCTGAAAAAGAACCAACGTGCGTCAAAGAAATAAACATCCCCTGTGACTATACAACTTGCGTGTATGTTGTTTCTGAACTAACGACTATTACTACTACAACTTGAGTTGGCCTATATGTGACAAACACCGTTCTTGTACAGTGACCATCGTTATGCTACAGCGACATTGTGTCACATCCTAGCTTGTCTATAGGGTTTACAATAAGCTGACTATATCCACTGAAGGGGTGTAAGAAGTCTACCCAAATGATGTGTCCTGATTGCTACACTGTAGGTGGTAAATTGTTAAGCATATTCCAAAAGCCCATAAACTCGACATTCCGTTAAGACAAATCATTTCTGGAACTAAAACTGCTACCCGCAACATCGCTAACATATCTACAATAAAAGCTATCTACGTCACACAGTTTGAATGGTGACGCTAACATTACGTTGAGTTTTAAGTTATGCAATTCTACATGAAGAAATAAGCATAGATTCAATTCGTGAAAGCATTTTCTCATGCACTGCTTTCTTAAAACTGCGAAACCTGATAGTTTAGCAATTTAATTGACTTCTTTTGCTGGCCATGTTGAGCAAAATAAGGTTTGTGATAAAAGTACATTCTGACATATCTATTACAATATGCACCTGCTCCATGAAGTGCGCTATAATGACTTTTATGTATAATCTGGAATTATTTATTCGATAGTTTATGACTGGTAAAGATGACGCACATTATAAAGTGCAGCATTTACTAGTTTTGCATAACTTTGTATAACCGCTTATGTTGGTTCCATATACTTTTAGTTTCGAAGATAGGTCTCCAATTATTTTAGTAATATTAAGCAGCTATAACTTTAAGCATTCTTACTATGAAATCTGATATATAAATCTATATACTATATATATATATATATATATATATATATATATATATATAAGTGCTTAATTGAGTACTAAATTTTTAAAAATTAATAATTAATTAGCGGGTTATTAAACCATATTAAATGTATGGCTAAACAAATCGAGAAAAATCAATCTCTGTATGTACATTTCGGCCTATTAGGCCTCATCAGCAGATATAGATCGGAAGACCGCCCTGTGCGTGAAAACCGGACTGCCAAGTTGACAGGCCGATCCATAAACCCAACACTAAACGAACTTCTTAGATTTTATGATTTGTTTGAGTAAGTTAATATTCCTCTTCTAGTGACTTTTATTACACACGACGATATGATAAGTTGTAAACAAGGTTGTTTAGAATGGGCTTTTGCCGATAATTTTTTGGGAGAAAATAAAGTGCTTAATTGGAGTCGTACTAATTTGTAAAATAATTAATTTAAAATGAATTTATTTGAAAAATACCTATTAAATGTATGGCTAAACAAATCGAGAAAAAATCAATCTCTGTATGTACATTTCGGCCTATTAGCCTCATCAGCAGAGCTATAGATCGGAAGACCGCCTGTGCGTGATTTGAAACGGACTGCCAAGCTGACAGGCCGATCCCATAACCCCAACACTAAAACGAACTTCTTAGATTTTATGATTTGTTTAGAGTATATATATATAATATGTATGTACGTTGTAATACTCACGGTACTAAAACGATACAAGCACCGTAGTCCTCTTTTTTTTCTTGGTACTAAAACTCCGATAAAAAACAATAACACGAGAAACATGTCGTCACAACTCCCAGCCTTTATTAACGTGCTCGTCTAGTGGCTTCTACCAGGGAGGAGAGAGAGGCAGAGAAGAGAAGAGAGAGATTGAGAACACTACTAGATTCGTCTCATCAGGTCTGTGCCCACGACGGACGCCGGCAAAAAGAGGACGAAACCTTTCTTCCTTCCCCACGTCACCACGTGACTTCCGGTCAACACCGACTTCCCGTCAACACCCGACTTCCGCTTGCCCCTCAAATCTTCGTTCGGGGTCACGCTAACGGTCAAACCATCGCTCTCCTCTTTTGGGTCATCACTATTTTTTTTAAACCTTTGTTATTTATTCCTCTCCTTCCATTAGCAGTTCTAGCTCACACAAGTCATATTGTAACATGTATATGTATATAGGTGCCCTATACTCCTGCTCCTGTGCCAAATATACGCTACGCTTATTAAATGACAAACACATAATATACATAATATACATATACATACATACATATATATATATAAGTTTTTATACATAAATCTTATTACATGAATACTTATCTGGATTCATTTGGATTCATGCACATATTTACAGAGCAGTCATCAAGCAGGAAAAATCTGAGAAAAAAATTCGAAAAGA
This sequence comes from Doryteuthis pealeii, assembly GCA_023376005.1. NCBI lineage: Eukaryota > Metazoa > Mollusca > Cephalopoda > Myopsida > Loliginidae > Doryteuthis > Doryteuthis pealeii. Next base: position 52,814,069 of record CM042141.1, on the reverse strand, counting down.
TTTGCTCAAAATACTTGCTGTGACGAAATGGTGTACCAGTAAGTTATGTTTTTTTGTTTGTTTGTTTGTTTTTTTTGTTTTTTTTCATATGTAAATATATTAATGTGTAGGTACGAATACAGGGTGCAAATGTGTGTACGCCGACATGCACGCATGCATAAATATTCTATTACAATATGCACTTGCACCACGAGGTGCGCTATAATGACTGTCTACATTGATATATAGGCTGGAATTATTTATACAACAGCTTAAGGCTGGAATAGATGACGCACGTTATTAAGTATAAAATTTACTAGCTTGGTAAAAGTTTATATTACATCTTATCGTGGTTCCATTACTTTTAGTTTCGAAGATATCCCACGTGTTTAGTAAAATTAAACTTCTTAAAAACATCCCTAATAATTTGAAAATCTAAGTAATTATCTTATACATACATACACAACACACACACACACACACACACACACACACACACACACATATATATATATATATATATATATATGTGTGTGTGTGTGTGTTGTAAGGCGTAAACAAATCGAGAAAAAGTCATCATGTAATATTGTCTCATTCAGCCCTATAATATATATATATATATATATATATATATTAATATATATATATACGTATATATATATATAATATATAATATATATATATATAATATATATATATATATATATATAGGGAAGTACAGCAAATAAGAAGTAGTGCTCAATATATATATATATATATATATATATATATATACATATAGGGAAGTACAGCAAATAAGAAGTAGTGCTCAATATTATAATACAAGAGCAGGTTTAAAACCTAAAAGAAATTGAGACCATATTACTATTACTTATGTTTCATGTGTATAACATAAACATCAGAAGGAAGATAGCTAATCTATCTATCTTATCTATCTATCTATCTATATATATATATATATAATATATATATATATATAAAAAGTAGTCAAACAGTGTGTTTGAAATTGTGAGGCCGACAATTTGTGGGAGATTATGTGCTTAATTAAAGTCATACCTAATTTTGTTAATTAATTAATTATAACTAAACGAATTAGGCGTGCATATCGGTTTAAATGTAAGGCGTAAACAAATCGAGAAAAAGTCATCTCTGTATGTACATTTCAGCCCATTAGGCCTCATCAGCAGAGCTATATATATATATATATATAATATATATATATATATATATATATATATATAGCGGGGTCACAGTTCCATAAAAGGCTTAAGTCGTCTAGTTGTAGGACCTGTTAACTAGTTGGTCACACACAATCAACAGCATTTACATAGGCAATGGTTTTTTAAAAATCAAGATACGCAAGAATAGTGGGTTACAGACAGGCAAAAAGGTGTTGTTTATTTCTCGCTCATTACTTCATTCGTTACCACTCTCTTGCGAGTCACGGTCAGTCAAAACGCATTCCTAGTGGAGCCCAGAAAAAGACGTCTTTCTCCTCGTGAGAAGAGTTCCCTTACTTTCGTTTGTAGTCCCGGGGTGGGGAAAGGGACATATCTGTTTCCGGTTTTCTGTTGAAAATTTGAAACTTCAGGGGCCATTGATTGGTCACAAGCTGACATACATTTAGGGCTTAGTTTCTAAAACTTTCTTTTCTTTTCTTTTTCTTCTGTCTTTTCACCCAGAAATTTGATTACCCTTTTCTTTTCAATTTTCTATAGACCGTTCTAATCACGTTATACACACACACACACCACACACACACACACACACAGACACACACACATATATATAATATATATATATATATATATATATATATATATATATGCGCATTAGTTTTTGTTAATGTTTTTAATTACATGGATGCTTATCTGCGACCATTGTTTCATCCACATCTTCATAGACCAATCAGCAGCAGACAAAGGAAGATGTTGAACAAACAAAAAGATTCTTAAATATATGGTCAATTAATTTTACATTGATAAGTTGAAATTATGTATCAGTATCAACTAGTGTTTGGATTTTATTCATATGTAAATATGTTAATGACGAGGTTTGGATATAACTAGTGCGAGTATATGTGAGTGCACCAACACGCATAAATAGACGTATTTTCCCTAACACACACATATACGTGCACAAATGTTTTGTGTATGTTATCTATACGTATTGATGCATGGTGGCTTTTACATAATTATTATGTCTGTGTGTGTAGCTAGTTTCCTTGTAGGGGACATGGATCTTTGTCCTTGCGGTTGCACTGTTATGTTGTATAGAGTTGAAACTGGTTTATATTAGTTGCGGCCTTTTAAAATCTGAGATATATTTCTTGTACAACTGTAGCTGATCTTTGTGCTGTTTTAGTGAAATTATTCGCTAGAAGTATGTGTATGGGGAAGTGTTTTGTAATGAATTCTAGGCTTTTTTAATGAGATTTGTGCGATATATATATATTGTTATTGCTGTTATTAATACAAATATATTTTTTAGCCATTAAGTGTTGGGTATCTCTACTATACAACGTTAGAGACATATGTCTAGTGTATTAAAAATATTCGTTTTAGCGAGTAATATCCCACTGGCGAAATATAAATTTACTGATTAATCTATTCACCTCTGGGGTTGTAAACTTAGGTTCACGAAATAAAATACGTGATGTTGATGGATGAACAGATGAAGAGTTCGTATAAATACCGTACTATATGTGTACATGATCCATCTCCGATGATTGAATTGATGTATTAATTATCAGAACGTTACAAATTATATATTTAAACAGGCTACCATTGGTAAATTCTCGCTATTTTGAATTATTCATTTTGCGTGTATTACAACTGGATGCAGGTCACCACCAGAACCAGCATATTTTGAATAGGGGTAAATAGAGATTTATCCCATGTAGAGGATGTTGGTGACGTATTATGGGCCAGAACGACTGATCGGATCATCAAGAGAATATACGCCCGTGCAAAATAATCCTTTTGATTATGTTATCATCTTCATATAATAACATAAATCACGAAAAAAAAAAAAAAAATAACGAAGACAGGAAGCAATAGACGCCTGAAAATTCTACAGATTATTCAACTAGAAATACTTTGCAAAAAACACAACTGAAATATCTATCTATAACATTTATATCATATTCACGGGTTGCTTCATTGATTTCTTCCAGTAGAATACGGTAGTAATTTTGTATCTGGAAAGAAATTGTGCAAGCAACTATCATTTTGCAGGATACCAAATTCTCGGATAATATCTAATATCAGTGAATTGAAACATGCTTTCTCGTGTACATAAAAACATTTATCATTGAATATCATTACGCACTTTTATTTTATATACATTACATGTACACATTTGTCTAAATTAATTAAAACAAAATATAAAATTCCGTTATTGTTATCAAATCCACGATGTCTTTGTAAGGCTTGTCAGTAGGTTTATGCAACCTTACAATTTTATAACACACACACATACACACACCACACACACACACACTCACACACACACACACACACACACATATATATATAATATATATATATATATATATATATATATATATATATATAAGAAATGTATTTATTTTTGGGCTGCTACATATGCGTATTTTGGGGTCTTTATTATTGTTATACTGTAAATCAATTAACTATAAAAAGGAAACGACTTAATAAATACGTGTTGAATTACTGCATTCGAACGCATCTTTAAATGTGAACCTGAGTAAATAAAGATAATCCCACTGCATAAGAGAGCATAGTATGTTACACACACTAATACACACGCATATATAAGTATGTTAAAGGAGCTAATGTTCACTGCGGGAAGAGTTTTATTTTAACTTGATGACCTAATGCT
>CM042141.1:52797729-52807729 GCA_023376005.1 Doryteuthis pealeii | reverse complement strand
TCAGTCTCTCATTTCTACTATAATCTAATAACTATATATATATATATATATATATATATATATATATATATATATATATATATATGTATATATAGATAGATAGATAGATAGATGGATAGGGGAAGAGGGAGACAGACACGAAAAGACAGAGACTGAGAGAGACTTAGTGAGTGAAATGAAGACACTCAGATTTAAGTAAGGTAAGGCGAGGGAGATTAAAATGGATGTCTGTGGTGAGACCATAGTTTTCAGCCTCATCTAAAATTAACAATTCACATATGTCATGAATGCGATGAAATAGACCAACAAAGAAGCATACGTGTACCCCATAACAGCATTATATATATATATATATATATATATATGTGTGTGTGTGTGTGTGTGTGTGTGTAATCTTGTGTGCGTGTTTATGTGCGTATATATATATATATATATAATATATATATATATATATATATATATATATATATAATCAGACCAAGGATATTTTTCGCGTCAGAAGGACGAAACATTTCTCTCCTACTTGGACTTGTTTGAGTCATTATTTTTGTTCACTTTTCCTTTTACCTCACCTCATATATATATATATATATATATATATATATATATATATATATATATGGTTATTGTTACATGAATACCTCTTGAGTATTTGCACTAATAATTCTGCTGGAGGAAACCATGTGAATTTAATCGATTCAAATTGTAATTTTCTTTTCTTTGCTCTCCTGAGATGAATCAAAATGGATCTATGCAATTCTAATTTCGCTTAGCTCACTGATTCTTTTACGATAACCACAAGTTAATGGTACACAGATCGTTATCAGAACTGCAATGATGTTAAATTTTATATTAGTAGACAACATTCTTAGTCACACATTGGTTTATAACATGAAATTAACAAACATAGAAAATATATGAAGCTTTAATGAGTTATCCATCCTTTGGGCAGGCCTTACCCTACGCACTGAAAAGGGGTATGATCCCACCAAAACGGAATACCCGTACTAAGACAAAAAAATCAATTTGATGATTAAGCTCTACTTTCTGACAACGCCTATCAGCTGGGGCTTTAAAATACACGACATTCCCATGCAGAGGGGTAAGACTCCCCCAATGGGGCCGCCTGTTATCCGTGGATGGTGATCCATGATGCTTAAGGAAGGAATCATGGTGCTGAGCAGTACATGACAACCAACAATCTATTTAGGCCCTTACTTAGGCGGTCGGAGAACCCCAGCTTCTTTTTATGATGTATGTGCTAGAAGGATGTGACTGACGGTCTTCCTATGCAGGGAATGACGTTAAAGTATCTGATGGTGAGGTTCCAGTTCTGGGTATATGGGAAATGTGGAGTCTGACTTTTTACTAATTCGTAGACCTCACACTAAATCTTATCGTTAGGTTATTCTTAAGATTTTATCTCTTCTATATGTACCGCTTTTTAGAAAAGTGACAACAAATATAAAATTATGCCCCATACATAAAACTGCGAACTTTATCCAATATTCAATCTATAAATGTTCGGTTAATATCATCAGATTTAGAGGACAGACGCAGCTGGGTTAAGTATAATTGAGTTAGAATGTCGTGTTACAGAATTATACACAGTAGATGACGTCTAAGTCATCTCCGCCCGGTAAGAGGTCAACACTTGAAGCACAGATACAAGCAGACGACCAGACAAAACTATTAAAAAAAACGTAAGACAAACACTGCTTTTTTTATTCTTCCTACGAATGTCTATTGTAAATTATTTCTTGCTAATTAATGGAACTGAATTGTATTTGTCAAGATAGAATATATATCTGCTAATGGGTTCGTGCATATATTTGTTAGATTTTACGGCATGCCACCCTTCTTAGATTATTTTATGTCGAAGACGTTTTTTTTTTTTAATTAATTATTGATGGCTATTCAAATTCTTTGAGACTCGACTTATTTTAAACACATCTTTTCTGTGTACCTCGCACTTATCAGAGCTCTAGGATTGAAACCCTATCACTAGCAGTCTGAATTTGATTTACGAAAATTCACAAACATTAGGAGCAAGTCCTGAATAAGTCGTGGAAGCAACACCCCACAAAAAAGTATGGCCACCTGCCCCCATCTCACAAACCATACGAGTAAGACGGGCTAGGCATGCGGAGCACTGCTGGAGAAGCAAGGACGAGCTCGTAAGCGACGTACTACAGCCGAAGCCAGCACATGGGCATGCTAATGTGGGCCGCCCAGCCAGGACCTACATTGACCAACTATGTATGGATGCTGGCCGCAGCGCAGAGGAGCTACCAGAGTTGATGAATGATAGGGAAGGTTGGCGAGAGATAGTTATGGATATCCGTGCAAACTGCGCGACATGATGATGATGATGATGATGATGATAGAACAATCAAAAACGATATTTCAGTGAATGGTAAATTCTAGTAGTCAGCTTTTGACTCAGAAGGGTGCCGTGTTTGTCTTCATGTTAGTGAATCGTCCCTGCAGATATCTGTTTGTTTGTTGTTGTCCGGGTGTGTGTCCTCTGACAGCGAGATGGAGTCTGTGTTATTGTTGATTTCTTCTCTGTGTTTTATGATACTCAGTGGGATGAAAAATTAATTAATTTTTTGGCGCAAACGCGCGTACGTAGTTGAAAGCACACTGATTCCTCCAATCAAACTTTGACCAATATACAAACATTTGTTTTAATCACTTTTCCTTAAGTTTAGGAAAAGGATTGTGTTCGTGTGTTTGTTTTTAATCTCTTTTCCTTAAGTTTAGGAAAAGGATTGTGTTGTGTGTTTGTGTTAAGTTCTTTTCCTTAAGTTTGGGAAAATAAATGTGTACGCGTATTTATTCTTATTTTGATATAAAATATAGAATTGTATTCTATAAAGCAAACGGTTACCAAACTGTTTATGATATCTGAAAATAGAACTGTACACATTTCTGGAGTATGGAATAAATTATGGGGTAGCATGAAGTTTTTGGGTAGGATGAGGTTTGGGTGTTTTAAGGATTAGATGTTGGTAATTTACCAGAAATCAGTAGCTGACTGGATTCTCTTCAATAAATACATTTTTATTCTACCTAGGATTGCAAGGACTTTTTACTTCTGAAATTCCAACGTTTTCTAGCATTTCCTTTACTAATAGGAGACCTAAACGCCTAAAACGAGGACATAAAATGTAAGAGATTTTTGAAGTGGGAGAGTCAATAAATTTGACTATACAATTGTGTATTCTAGAATTCATTTTGTTTCTATGTGTCCACTTTATGTGACCGATCTCTGATTTCTAGAGTCTAAACCAATTAATTATTTTATGATCTTATAATGATGTTTACAATTATTTTTCGTTTAAAGGATTAATTCAAATCCAATTATTGGTATTTAATCACATGAGCAATTATTTTATTAGCACAAACAATTCATTGTTTCGGACTGATGTCCTCATCTTTATTGAGGTATGTATAAACCCAATGTTCAACCCGATGTATCTTCGTACCTTGTTCAGTTTTTGCCTCTTTAACTTAGACTAAATTCATCATCAGCCGATAACCCTGAGTTCAAGCGGGGTTTCGGAGCTTTGATACCGTTACTACTCATTCAGCGCACTCCTAGAAGGATAAAACCCACCAGACTTATTGACAGGAATTATATATATATATATATATATATATATATATATATATATATATATATATATATATATATATTGGTTAGATTCAGATTAATTTCTATTAAATTATAGACATAGAATAAATAAATCGAATCATGGAAGAAAAATTCCATATTCTAAAATAGAAATTTCACAATATGTTGCAATGAATGCTATTACTAATCTCAACCGTTTATGTTTTAAATATTACAATAAAGATGAGGACAACTGTCCGAATTATCAAAATTATTCACATCAAGCCTCATCTAAAAAATACAGAGAAATAATTCGTTATTTTCTTTTTAATTTTGTGAATTACATTATTTGCGATTAGTTACGTTTTCTAGGGAAATGGTTTGCTGCTGAATATAGTTTATTATTAGAATCTTCCTATCGATTATGATCCTACTCTTCTTTTTCCCTTATTGAACAAGACTCTTTTGGTTACAACATTCTTCTGAGACCAATAAATATCCCTACTAAATTTGATAGCATTATGTCAAACCGTTCAGCCGTCTATGTATGCTGTTACGGACAACCTCTTCCGAAAACGGTTACCAAAATAAACTAATATTGAGAATCGAAGGAAAAAATATACAAATAATAATAATAAAAATCTTATTATAATGGAGATTGTGTGTTTTTCTGTATGTAACCGAAACTATATTACTACTCAAGTCACAATTCCCTTTAGTTATTTACATCACATTCTCCATGATTTTATTTTTATTTAAATCTCAATTATTAATAAAATTGTTTTACATTATTAATGCTGTTGACCATATCCACATATTAATAACATGCAATTATATTTATATATACAACAAAATAACGGTTTACAGTGTGAATGGGAAGGCTAATTTGCATATTGATATTTAAAATGTGATTTTAATAAATACTTGCTTAGTATTATTGATTTCTAATTGTTTGGTTTTATCTTATTGAATATGAGCAAAAATCTCGGGGATGAATCTTAAAATAAATCTATTAACAAGAAGAAATAACTGTAATATTATTCTTTACTTCCTATTTTAACTAAATAGTTAAATTAGGAAAATTTACCAATGAAAGACGGGAGTAATGGAAAATGATGGAAGAGTTAGTTTCAAAGTTGTTCTATTTTTCAATCATACTCCCTCTGTTTCAAATCTTTTTATCTGCATTCTTATTCCGTTTCATTAGCCTTTCTAATTTAATATGATATTTCATTATATTAAAACTTAAATACTAGCACCCGGAGGGTGCATATATTTGCTAGTTATAATAATAATAATAATAATAATAATAATAATAATAATAATAATAAAATGAAGGAATATGATTTGCATTACTCAACTTTAGTAATAATACATTAGTCACGGGTAGTAGTAGGATTGGGGTACTTGCTACTCACATAAATCCCATAATGGGATATATGGAGCTCCTGAATCTTGGGAAGCAATCCCTTTAGACTAGGAAAAGTCTGTTATAAAACCCCCGCTGCCTAGAGGCTATACATAATTTCAAGGAAAGACTAGGGGAGTAAATCTCGAAATGAAATTTCGGAGCTGGAGTCCCAAAATAGACTCCCTTGCTTTCCAGCTTTTACCGACAACAGGCCGCTTTGTCGATTTTATTTATTCTTATTAATAATAATATTGATATTTTCATCCTTTCAATTTTTTAACGAGTTTTATCTGTTTGATTTTTCCATTGATGACAGCAAATTTGCTCCGGTCTACAATACTCTTCAAATTATTGTAGCTGATTTTAACAGTGCTTTACTCCCGATTCTTCCTCTGATTTTCAGTTTCCAGACCTGTTGGCCGGGGCTATAGAATAGACCAAGTGCACTTCGGCAGAGGGTTCAGACCCCTTCTCAGAATCCTGGTGGGTGGGCAGTCCATATAATACAACACTCCACATCGATGGATGGTCACAGGGACCCCTTTCGATCAATCGGCTCGTCATGTCAGTCCCTAGCACCTATATAATTATCCCAACCCTATTGACCTCATGTCAAAACCGTACCCTTTTCTATCATATATGTGATGGAAGGCATTGGCTGAGGGTCTCAATGTCCACGTGTGACGTTAAACTCTATCTGATGTTAAGTTCCACTTCTGGAGCTCTTTGGAATTTGGAGTACCCCTTCATCCTTACTGCTTCCAGGTCTGCTTTTACCCGACGAGTTAGTACATGTTAAGATCCCATCTATGTGTTAAATAGAAAAATGAGTTTAGAAAAAAATTGAGTCTTATAAAATATAAATTGAATACCCATCCAGAATGTATAATAGAAAATATTTTCGGCATAAAATACTCCATCAAGGGATGTCATGCTGTAAAACCCAAACAAACAGCCAATCACTTTTCCCCAGACTCTTTTCCAGATCGTTCCAAGAATGATAATTACAATCTGCATCGCCATCACGTTACATTTCTTTTTTTAATCTCTATTGTAATATCCAGGTATTTGTCTGTTCCTTTTCTATATTTTCTTTTCACTCTTTAGTCTACTTGAAAAGCAAACCTCAGTGGATGACAAGTTATTTCCTTCTTCTTAATTAGCACTAGACATGGTCATCTGACCGGGATTGAATGGCCTGTTTCTATTTGAAAATAACATAGAATTGTATACATCTCATTTCCGAGGACACATTCTAGTTTGGACATATAATATTTGTTATTCTGACCAATAGAGACTTTACAGATGTACATTAAATAAGCTATTGATTCCTTAAAAGGAAACTATTTTGTGGCATTCTGAAATATAGCAGAACAATATCAAAATACAATGCAGTCGTACGGGAAATATTCTTCGGAATCTAAGACTAAAAAAAAAAACGAAAATACATTTGATACACCCTAGTGGAATACAGGATTAGGGTAAATGTATTTATATTTTTCTCAGATAATCTCAAGATAGAAATTAACCTAGTTACTTCCTTGTTATTGGTTTTGTCTGGTCTGTTGGATTTTACGGCATGTTAACCATTGTTGGGCTATTTTATGCCGAATAAGTTTTGTTTGATTCATTCTTGATTGGTACTCGATTTTCATTTTATAGTAATTTTTAAACACATTTTTAAAACTAATTTTTTCTATTCAACCCATACGTGAGACCCTAACTGGTATTATAACTCCAGGTCAGAGTGGATTGTGACTAAGGGTGACGATGGGTTACTCTGCATTCCCCAGAGCTCCAGAACTGGAAATTCACAATCAGAGTTTAACGTCATACCCAGGACATCAAGACCCTTAGACACCGCATTCGAGCACATACATGATACAAAAAGTTGGGGGTTGTCATAAGGGCAATAGGTTCGCGAAAATAGCTGCTAGGACTTGACGTGAAAAGCCAAATGATCGTAGGAAGGCTCGTCTAGCTTAGGTAAGGGTCAAAGTGGAGTGTTGCATGTCTTGGACTGCTTAGCCACCAGGATTCCATCACGTTTCGCTATCTACGGCCAACAGTTGGTATCATTGGGATGTCTTACCACTCAGAAATGGTTGAGTCGGTGTATTCTAAAGTCCCAACTAACCGGTTGTAATAATCCGTTTCAAGAGACTTTAAAGAAATTATTCTATTTACTTCCTTGTTATTGTATAATAGAAACCATACGAATTATTTTTGTACCACTAGTACATTAAGTCCGAATTAGTGTCTTTTTACACTTATTTGTTTTCTTTAAAAAAAAAAACAATACGGAAAGCGGGTTTTAGAAAATAAGTAGTTTCCTATTTGAATTAAAGTTAAATGCAGAATTCTTCTTTTTTTTTCACGAAAACCATGTTTCATTACTATTGTATGTTATCACGAAAGACAGTAGAATTAAACTTTGCTTTTAAAATATTGACATTTTCTTGGTTTTATTCAAAAAAAGACATAAGAATAAATGTCGGATTTCAATACAATTTAAAACAATGAAAAATATTCTTAGCAAGCAAAATAAGAAGAAATCTGCATTTTCAACGATATAATTAATTGATAAGTACTAAATTAATGGCTCTCATTAAGTTCTTTCAAACGGCAGAAAAGCGTTGGCACGATGTGCAAATTAAAGTACTTAAATACAGAGTAGAAAAAACAAAAGAAAGAATTATATTGTCTTAGTTTTCTTTCTTTAAGAGATGATCTTAGATGAACTTCAGAAACTGCTGGTTTGACTTGAGTTTTTTGTTTTGTTTTGTTTTGTTTCTTTCGTTTTAATGTCGGCAATCAACTTAAATTTCAATCTGTCTTTCTTCAAATGTGTTTAAGATGATTCTTATCGTTTAAACACTTCAGCTTGGCTATAATTTTTCTTATCTTTTTATAACACAGAATAAGTCAGCAGATTTTGTGTCTTCATTTGACACACATTCTTTGCCTTTCTTAAGACGTTGTATTTCCATTAGCGGTAAAATAAAAGTATAACAGAATCCACTGATCCGGAGATTTTATACTATTAGTATTAATGAATTAAATGAACAATTATTCTATTATCAATTACTTTAGTGCTACCAGCAAGAATATATTTAAGTTTTAATGTAAGTAATTGTATTAGATTAGAAAGTAATACGTTGGAGAATAAAACAATAATATTAGATATAAATATCACCAAGTTATTATTCATTGAACCCAGTTTTGTTAAAACCAATATGCAAATTAACCACACCATATCTGAAGTATACCTTTAATTCATAGTGATATATCGGAGATATTGCAGGATTTTAAAAATGCCTTAATAACATTGGCTGTCTTGCCTATCTTAAAACGTTGTATTTCCACTAACGTTACAATAAAGTATAACATAATCCATCGATACGGAGATTTAAGTTAGAATATTTCATTTCTAGTTAAACAACTATTCTATAATATATTATTTCTTTAGTACTATGTATGATATCATATTAGATTCTTGTTCTGTAAAATCTTTGACTATAACCACTACTGCAAATTGTATGCTTGTTCCTAAATTTTCCGTTCGTTAAAACCGTCCAAATGAAATACAAAATGTAAATACTTATTATCAGATGTCTGATGACAACACTCATAATAAATAAGAATTCACCGGATGTGAATTCTTATTTCTTATGAGTGTTGTCACCTCAGACTCATAATGGAATATTACATTTTTTATTATAAAGAAGAACAGGATATGCTATACATAAAACATATAACAAGAAAGAAAGAAAGAAAAAGTAGGATAAAGATAGAGAGAGGGGGTTAGAACACTGAAGCGATAACGCTAATATGTCTCAATCGATGATGAATAGAACAATAAAAAGAAAAAAATAGTGAGAGAGAGTGGGAGATTTTTATGAAGAAATAAAGGGAGGAAAAAAGAAAAAATATAAGATAGGAGGAAGTAGGAAAGAATGAAGGGGGAATAGGGGAAGACAGAGAACGAGGTTGGGCACACGAAAGTGCTAACAAGAAAGAAAAAAAGACCGAGAAATTTAAATGAAGATTATTATGCATTTTACATATTGAAGTATTTTACAGTAGCTCTTTAGTAAACATATCAAACATTGTAATACTCTTCAGGTTTCTTCATTTCTTTCTTTCTATGTATCACGTACATTTTCACCCCATTCTTTCTTCATAATTAAACGGAAGGGTCCATTATTTTGCTGAAGTGACCAAACTCAGAATTCGGCGGAGAAGCAACAAAAGTTAATCCGGATTTAGATTTTTTTTTCTTTCGTCATGGTCGATTTGGACTGTTTCATTGTTAAGCAGAAGGTGTTACAATATGATAACGCTCGTACAATTAAGGAACATGAGTATTATTATATAGATAATGTATTGAATTCTTGGACTGTAAAACCTGTTACTATAACTACCACGGCAAATTATTTAATATTCTTAACTGGATTATTTTCAATTCTATAAATATATATATACTTCACCTACTGAAAATGAAGACATGTATTTAAAATGTATTAAAGAGTTTATCAATGAAAGTATGGCGAATTATCTTCTTATTAAAAAAATAATGAAAACATTGAAAGCAGCTCAAATAAACCACAGTATGCTAATTTTTTATTACATTAGATAAGTTTACTTAAGAGCTAGTAAAAAAAACTATGATAGTCTTGATTGGACTCTCTTATTTTCTTTCTTATTTTCTTTCTTTTCATCTTTTCATTATATTCGATTAAAACATATTAGCGTTATCACTTCCGTGCGCTAACCTCCTCTCTTTATCTTCCCCTACTCTCTGTATGTCCTTATGATTATATTTATTTTCTGTACCATATCCTATTTCTTTCTTTCTTAATAATAAAAACGGAATGAGCCACTATTTATATTAGGTGACAAAACTCATTTGGGCGGTCTCATTTTTAACCAGCGTGTGTTGCAAGATGATAATGGTCGTACTATTTTGG
>CM042141.1:52775229-52792729 GCA_023376005.1 Doryteuthis pealeii | reverse complement strand
TAAATATATATTATATATATATATATATATATATATATATATATAATGTACTTGGTGTGCTGATATCATGGACTGCTTAGCCATCAGGATTCTTAAGCACCATGGGTGGCCGCGACCCACAGATATTCGCATTGGGAATTTATCCCTCTACAGTGGTGCATTCGGTGTATTTTTATGGCGAATTGAAATATCGAATAATTTGTTTGATTATATTTTCAGTTTAGTTTAATCACAAGACAGTTATGGTGAACCCCTTTACTGAAAGGGCATGTAAATAGCGAGTGGAGGTCTTAAGGTTTCTATTTCTCCGGCGGGTAATCTTCTTTTGGGGGGATTTCTTCCCACGGTTGATACGGCTTCTTTTATGCTGGGCTCCGGTTATCTTGCTCATTCTCTTTGTTTTAATGATGGACGCAAGACTATATTTTTCTCAGATGTCTTTATAAAACCAAAAGCCTAAAAGTGTTTCAAACGCGCGGTGAGAAGATGCTTAATGGGGAACAGACGACCATCACGTCAGGCCCCTTTGACTAACCGCCAAATTTCTAACGACCTCGGTTCCCTTTACACACTTTTCCTTTAACCATCAGAAATCAGCGCTTCGGTCAGAGAAATAAACTGTTGTCAATAATTTCTATAACGGTCATGCTATGAATCAAAGGTAACTTTCCATTTACAAATACCGTTATTTAACATTTTCTTACTCTACAGTCATAATTCTAGGAAAGCCATGAATTATGTAAGGCTATGATACAATGATTGACTGACTTGAGGCATACTTTTCCCACCTCGTTCGATCTATTGGCTTTATCTTTAAGCATGGGCTTCCACCCACGGCCCACAGGTGATCCTATTGTTTTCTTTTTTACCTCACAGCAGAGGTGCAGTCGGCGCATTCTTTTGACCTAGCCGATAGTATGTGTGTGATTTTGCAATACTTTATCTTTTATAACATTGGTATGAATCGCTGTCCCCACATTTATGACCGTGTGAAAATATTTGAAGTGTCTACGCTGATGTACACATAAAAGCGGTTTGAAGGGAAAACGACGGGAAGTTCTTTTGATAAGTAAATCGACTTATCGGCAAACGTCAGCATTATTGGCAACGTTCTTGTTATGCAGGACAAATATTGGTCTACGAATTGACATATCGATTAATTTGTTTGATTGTATTTTAAGTTCAATCACAAGACAGTCACCAGTCTCCGAGCTATGGTTACCAAATTTGAGACTGATGGAATGCGTTTAGACAGACTTTTCCGAGGTTCTTCGTTCAAATAGTATCAAACGAAGTCTAATGTTAATTCAGGTCATCTGTATTTACCATCACAAACAACAATTAGTCAATAATTAGACATCTAAAGGAGAATCAGTGATTACATTGCAATTTTTCCCATCAAAGACGGGTTGACGGTCCGCTGATAGTGTCATAAGAATGAATTTGTGACTGTAAACAAGGTAGGTTTACATATGAATAGCTTCATTTTTATCACACACACACACACACACACACACACAACACACACATATATATATATATATATATATATATATATATATATATATGGGAGAAATGTGAAGAGGTTAATCCGACAATATGTGGAGAAAGGTAGACAAGCAAGGGATGTTATGGAAACTGGATGTTTATTGTCGACGATGCAACGTTTCGGTCTATTATTAGACCATCTTCAGGACTTGGATATAGTTCTTGCTCCAATTTTGAGAATGTCCAGCATAGGAGCAAGAACTATATCCAAGTCCTGAAGATGGTCTAATAATAGACCGAAACGTTGCATCGTCGACAATAAACATCCAGTTTCCATAACACCCGTGTTTGTCTACCTTTATCCATATATATATATATATATTATATATATATAATATATATATATATATATATATACACACTTGTTTTCTTAATTGTTCGACGGTTCCCATCTTGCAATACCGTCTGGTGGAAAATGAGACGGTCCAAACCGTCTAAGATGAAATGTATGTCCTGATTTATTAGTGTTGCTTTTGTACCGAATTCTTATTTCTCATGAGTGTCTTCACCTCGGCAAAATAATAGACGATTCCATTTTTAGTCAGAGAAGAAAAAAGACATTCTATAGAAGGAATATAAAAAAGAGAGAAAAAAAGAAAGAAAGCGAATAGGAGAAATATCTAGAGGAGGTGGCGCGTGGAACCCATGACGCTAATCTCTTTCAGTCAAGCAGGTTTAAAAAAGGAAATGAAGGAAAGAAAGAAAAAAGAGTGAAGGATTTGAATGAAGCTTATTATACCTCTTACATATTGAACTATTTAGCAATAGCTCTTAATTAAACATATCAAACGTTTTAATAATTAGATTATCATACTGAAATATATCCATATGTCCTGCTAGTATTTTTGTATTTTCTGGGAATATATATTTGTATATTGGTTGGTAGGTTAGTTGGATTTTATGGCATGATAAGCCTTTTGTTATTTTATGCCAAATCTGTTTTTTCATAGTAATTCTTGTTGGATATGCAATGTTTTAACTCAGTTTTTTAATATATTTAACCTTTAATAGGAGGAACTATAACAGGCACTATATATATATATATATTCATCTTATGTTCATTTCTATCTATTTTAGTCGGATCCTATCTTTCTATCAATCTATCTATCTATTTATCTATCTATGTACCTTAATCTGCTTATATCTATCCACCCATCTATCTATTTATCTTAGTAGGATTATATCTATCTATCTATCTATCTATCTACTACTACTACACACACACACACACACACACACACACACACACACACACACACACATATATATATATATATATATATATATATATATATATATATATCAGTGTGTTTGTAAGTATGCATGCATGTATGTATGTATCTATATATCTATCTATCTATCTATCTATCAATCTGTCTCAGTATGTTATGGATCTGGAAGTAATGGCGATGAATGGGTACTCCGGAGCTCCGAAACGACTTTATTTTATGCATTTTAATGTCAAATCGAACGAATTTGTAAATAGGATTAGACACTAATCCCTACAGTACTATATGTGTTTAAAGCTGATGATGATCTAGAAATATCATTCTAAGGGCGCCTCATCGTGCTATAATCGTCATCAAACAAATCTCGCAGATATATTACTACTGAATAGCGTGTTCTATGCTCACTGAATGCCCCATACTTGTGTCTTTGTGTCACATCCCACCCGAACAAACGGGTTTGGTAAATAAGTACAATAATTATAACAATATATCTATGAGATGTATATCAACTTAAAGAAGAAAGTAAAATCCATTATAATTCTAACTTAATTGTCAAACAGATAATCTTAATTGTTTTAATCGGATTTATCGCGGAATATAACTCCAAGTATTAACTTCTGATTAGAAATTATTTGCAATTATTTTTATTGTAATTTTCGGTTTTATAATAGATTTCTGTATATTTGTATATTCTTCTTTGAGAGACAGATTTACATTTTGGATATTATCTATTTTCCGAATAGTTGAATGATGGTCCCGATAATTATTTTACAGAAAGTGTGAAAACTAATTGTTTATATTCTATAGCAGCATATTTTTTCAATAACGTTCAACAGTCTCGTATCATAAAGTTTAACATTATTTCTCGTATATCTAGCTGATGGCCTCTTGTATTATCCATTCCCAATAGTGATGCAGTTTTTGTCATTTCTGGAACATCGTAAAAATTGATAAGAAAACAACCAAGTATTTTCTATTAGATTTAAATCTGCTTGGCCATTGGAGAGCAGTTATCGCTGCCTCATGTATCCTGTGTTACGGTGTAGTAGTAACAGAAATACTAACTAATTATGCACCTCATTTATGCATGGTATTATAAGAATTGAATTTGTCAGGTCTTGGCTTTAGTGGCCAAAACTGGTTCTTATTATACGTCATTTGCATGTGAGTTTTTGGCTGTACGATTCTTTTAGTGTAACAGGGTGAACTATCTTGTTGAAATACGCCAGTGATACTGGAGAACAGTGTTGCCATTTTGTAGATGTGGTAGTCTTTCGTCGGGTCATAATCTCTTCTCTCCTTGATGCTGAGCCGTTAGGCAGTAACGGCAACTTAACGTGAATATCTCACCAATCATATCGTCTCTGAAATGCTTGGCCGACTCTTCTGATCCTATCAATTTGGCATTTATCAAAGTCACATAAATCATCTTGCCAATAACTACAGCATTCAGCACATCAAAATGCAGTAATCAATGCCTGTGTATCTGCATATGTATCTCTGTGCACGTTATGCATTTTGGCTACGTTTTAGTAGGTGATATTCTCGCTACAATTTCAACGGTAGATTGCATGATAGTTTATCTCAGGGATATATATATATATATATATATATATATATATATATATATATATATATATATAGATAGATAGATAGATAGATAGATAGATATAGATATATCTGTGTGTGTGTGTGTGTGTGTGTTGGCATCCTTCCGTTTATTGAAGACGATGGTGCAGTGTCCACTTTTATTTTTAATCTGCAACTGTGTGAGTGGCTGAACAGACCAATTTTTGAATGGCTATCTCTGGTGCAGTGATTGCAAACAGCGGTGATGCTTGCTGGAGATGTTGTTGTCTCTCTTTCCTTATAAATATCTTTTCTTCTTTCCTCACTTTTTCACTCCTTTTCGTTCCTTGTTTGACGAGGAGGAGCCAGTTCGTACGGTCTTCTGCATGAGCCTCCCATGTGTTGATATCGATGCGGCATGTCTTTAGTTCTATCTTGCAGAAGTCATTAAAGCGCAGGCGGAGCCTCCCTACCGGTCGGATTTCCTCTACTAACTCACTTTATATATACTAGCAAATATATGCACCCTCCGGGTGCAAGTATTTAAGTTTTAATATTAAAAAAAAGCATTTTAAATCAGAAAGGCTAATGAAACTAAATAAGAATGCATATAAAAAGATTTGGAACAGAGGGGGTATGATTAAAAAATAGAACAACTTTGAAACTATCTCTTCCATCATTTTCCATTACTCCCATCTTTCATTGCTAAATTTTCCTAATTGAACTATTTAGTTAAAATAGGAAGTAAAGAATAAAATGACAGTTATTTCTTCTTGTTAATGGATTTCTTTTAAGATTTATCCCCGAGATGTTTGCTTATATTCAATAAGATAAAACCAAACAATTAGAAATCAATAATACTAAGCATGTATTTTGTAAAATCAAATTTCTAAGATCAATATGCAAATTAGCCTTCCATTCACACTGTAAACTGCTATTTTGTTGTATATATAAATACAATTGCATGTTATTAGTATCTAGATATGGTCAACAGTCTTAATGATGTAAAACAATTTTATTAATAATTGAATTTTAAATAAGAATAAAAGCATTGATAATGTGAGATAAATAACAAAGGAATTTGAGACTCTTATAGTAATAGAGTTTCGGTTACAGACAGACAAACACACAATCTCCATTATAATAGATATATATATATATATATATATATATATATATATATATATATATATATATATAGTAAGTAAAGTTATCGGGGCGGCCTAATGTCGGCATCAGCCAATCAGCGAGGGAGTCTATCCCCTTTTCACTAGTGCTAGACCAAGGAGATTATTTTTTAGCATCTGAGGTGGAGCGCCACACCTACCATCAGCTCCTCACTTTACCGCACAGATCCCTGTACTACTCATGCGCTGAGTTGGCGAGGGCCGGTATCGAACCAGGAACCTTGTGATTCCTAGCCGAACGCTCTACCGACTGAGTTAAGCCGGCCCATCAAAAATATGCTCCCTCCACCAGACGCAAGTGCAACAGAATATTATAACAAATTAGAAATACTAACGAAACTAAGCAAGAACACATAAAAATATAACACTTATATTTATTTGGTTCTGATTGATTTCTCTTTAAAAGTATTCATATAATTGTTTTAACACGTTTGAGAATAAAACAATATTAGAAATTAATAACACCAAGTAGTTATTTATTAATACCGGTTTTCTTAAAGCCAGTTTGAAAATTTCCCATATACTATACAATGTCAACCTTTATTGCTTAATGATATATAAGACACATTGCAGGATTTTAACCGCAATAATAACATGAGACAAATCTAATTCAGCAAGTCTTTAATAAAAACAACGTTAATAAATGATAATTGAGAATATGACGTAAATGACTTAGGGACTCTTGAAGTCGATGGTAACTTTACATCGATTACGGACACATACTCTCCATCATAATATATATTATGGACTCTCCCGTCGACGTATGAGGGTTCATACACA
Organism: Doryteuthis pealeii; assembly: GCA_023376005.1. Taxonomy (NCBI): domain Eukaryota; kingdom Metazoa; phylum Mollusca; class Cephalopoda; order Myopsida; family Loliginidae; genus Doryteuthis; species Doryteuthis pealeii. The sequence continues at coordinate 52,786,416 of CM042141.1, read as the reverse complement.
CAATGAACACCCACACAGTGATTTGTTTATAGTGGTGAAGGCTTGTGTTGGACCATCCACACTTTTTGGCACAATCGATAGGAAAGAATTGGTGCATCAAGAGTTGCCACAAAACCAATCAACGACCAACCTCAGGAATTTTGAATTCAGAGTTATCCCTCTCATAGACTGGTTACCTACCCAAGGCTGATGGGCCCAGTCTGCCCTACTATTTAACCCATAGCTGAAGGGAGAATATATGGATTCATACCTTTCTCAAGGGTATTAGCGCTTTGTGAAATGCCAACAGTTTCGTCTAGGAATTGAACTCGAATCGATGAGTCCATTTTCCACGATTCTAACCACGCGCCTCCATAATATATATATATATTCACGTGTATGTAATTGTGTATACGCATATATCTATATTATGTATAAGTCATGCTGAAATTACCAGTTACAGCTATATTATCTTTAGCAAGAGCAGAAACTGTAAGCAACATTTGAGTCCTTTGTCTATCAAAATGATTTGATACGGCCTTAAATTTCGCGAAAAGTACTAATAGGCTAAAAACAAAACCTAGCAAACATTTCTGTGAGCTGAATATATCTACAATGCTTTTCTTGTACACGTCATGTATTTTGGCTACGTTTTAGTAGGTACCATTTTAGTTAATATTTCAAGGGAATATTGAATTATATTTTGACTGAGGCAAATTTATATATATATATATATATATATATAATATATATGTGTGTGTGTGTGTGTGTGTGTGTGTGTGTGTGTGTGATTAAAAATCGGACCACGTAGATCGCTTATATCCAGGGTAATTGTTTTACAATATAGAGGTGGGTTATTTCCATTGTCAGTGTGGCAGATGTCTTACTCCATGAACTAGGCAGAGTGTGTTCTTATTTTCATGGCTGCACTTATTTGTTAACTCTGACCAATAGCTGCTCTGAGTCACTAAATTCAGCTATTTAAATTTGTCCGGTAGGCACAGTATGCAAGAATTTCTATTCCCTTTATGTAAAGGTGCTTTTTTTAATGATTCTCTATTCTAACTCAAGTTCCTTCTTCATATTGTACAGCAATAGAGGAACAACAATTACTATATATATATCTATCTATATATCTATATATATAAATCTAATGAGTCAGACGAACCTAAGATCTGACTGAGTCAGATCTTAGCCCTGAAGAGCATTAAGCGAAACTAATAGTAGGTTCGTCTGACTCATTAGATTTATCTTTATTATTTGCTCTACTTAGGTATTGAGCACTTTTAACTTATTAGCTATTTTCCTAGCGGTTATATAATATATATATATATATATATATATATATATATATATATATATATATATATATATATATACATATATATACATATAAATTGTTTTTCTTTAGGCCAAATACTGTACCAATAGATTATTTTTTGTTGGTACGACTCTTGGTCTTTTCTTTTTTCAAAAAATGTTTTCTCCTGTTTGGTAGTATATTTTTACAATCAAACTATTTGCTGGGTTTTTTCTCACCGCAAGGATTTACCAACACGCTTGGTATATTATAATATATATATATATATATATATATATATATATATATATATATATATATATATATAATATAAAAGCGTGTTCGCAATTGTGTGTGCGTGAATATATTTACGATGCTTATCTATGAATGGTCTATGGCCAGAAGTATGGTACTACGCTGAGAAATAACTGTCCATCAATTGCCTTCTACCCTTGCTCGCTCACTATTATATAATGCGAGCAGCCCTTATTTGTGTATTTGCTGTGCAAAATATTCTTGATTATTCCCAAAGAAATTTAATGCGGAAAATAATAAAATGGTTTAGTCGATCGTAGCTTCAATAAAATAGTGAAAATAAGAAGAACCTGATTTGAAATGTTCATGCATTGAATAAATCCCAAACATGTTATACAAGGGATAATTGCCCTCTATTTTCAGAGCAGTCTCCTTAAAATAGAATAAGTCGAACCAAACTTTTGTACAAAACAAAATATGTGGTGTGCTGAGCGAACGTAACCATCTCATAATATTTTTGGTTTAATTAATTTTTATTTTAATATTTTACATATTTATAAGATTTTTGGATGTTTTTTTTTTAGAAGCATTGTTGAATAAATTATAAATTATATTTTTGCATGAAGGCAATTGCAATGCATGTATCGCAAAGTATCGAATTTTCTGCGATACAAGACAAAGAGAAAGGGAGTTCCATGTATGTATGTTGATAGAAATGTAATAGAGTCGTGCTGTCTGGATGATCTCAAATCTCCCTCTGATTTCCAGTTCCTCTAGTATCTTTTCTAACCTTTTAGGGATCGTCCCAAATGCACCAACTAGTTACCTAGCCATGGCTAAAGAACCTAGTCTCACTTAATATTTAACCAGACCTGGAGGGAAAGTAATTGCCTTCAAGCAAAAATATAATATTTACATATTTATGTTTTGTTATTTCTCGTTATATTCTCCATTCATATTGTGGTATAATTCATATTTACTTCTTTAGAAATATACATGGGCAACTCAGTAAGATTCGGTGATAGGATATTGTGCTACGTCAAGTTCCAGTGTTTAGATCAGTAGCATATCTTAGAATTAGCATTCATAAAATATATCTATTTCTGATATTAGGCTTAATTATTTCCATCAGTGCTTTTCGCACCTGCTTAAGCGGGTCGTTCACTGAGTGCTGAGTGAGAGCGAGTCTTCTCAGGTATCCAGGACTATTCTGAGTATTCTTGTTGATTTCAACAATGCTGTTGTCTGGATGATCTCAAACCTCCCTCTGATTTCCAGTTCCTCTAGTATCTTTTCTAACCTTTTAGGGGTCGTCCCAAGAGCACCAACTAGTCACCTAGCCATGGCTAAAGAACCTAGTCTCACTTAATATTTAACCAGACCTGGAGGGAAAGTAATTGAATTCATACCTTCCGCGAGGTTATTAGCGCTATGACAAATGCAAATCCAGAATTTGAACTCGGATCGATGAGTCCATTTCCTACGCTTCTATTACATTTCTGTCAATATACATACATGGAACTCCCTGATACGTGTATCCTTTTTTCTTACTCTTGGTTTCTAATAAATTTTCTACAGTAGGCACCACATATTGAATTCTCTATTCACTTTTGATTTCAAACTTTCTTCTAACTAAACACATTTTTATCAGTTCAAAAGATTTGGTTATAAAATCATAAGACATTTTCTCTAATGTCATTGTCACACATTTCTATATTCTTTTTTTCAAATTTAATCTGATGTTTGCTATATATTAATACTTGAGTTTGTTTTCGAAATTTACCCCCCCCCCCCACCGTCCTTCAATTTAAAAGAAATGTTCAGTTATTTGGTATTTATATTCATTTAATTGCGCGTTTGATTTATGTCTTTCTTCTTGTTATATATTTTGCTACTACTTCTACTACTACATTTTCTATTCGTGTTTTATTCCTGTTCTTATAGTATATTTTGTATTTTTGAATATTTTTTCATCGCATGCTTCTTCTTCTTCTTTCTCTTCTTCTTTTCTTTTTCTTTTCTTTTTCTTTTTCTTCTTCTTTCTTCTTTTGTTCTTCTTCCTTTTCTTCTTTTTGTTCTTTTTCTTCCTTTTCTTCTTTTTGTTCTTTTTCTTCCTTTTCTTCTTCTTGTTCTTTTTCTTCCTTTTCTTCTTCTTCTTCCTTTTCTTCTTCCTTTTCTTCTTCTTCTTCTTCTTCTTCTTCTTCTTCTTCTTCTTATTATTATTATTATTATTATTATTATTATTATTATTATTATTATTATTATTATTATTATTATTATTATTATTAAGCATAGTTTCCTATTCTTATTTGTTTTTCTCTTGACAATTCCATAATCTTTGTGTATTTTCTTTTAAATTCTTAACATTAATCACTTATTTGTCTCACCTTTTAAATCCTTCATGTATTTCTTGCACCCAATTCAGATATTTCTATTTTCGTCTCTCTCTTAAACATTCACAAAATTTATCTCCTTCGTTATCCCCTTTATTATTTATTATTGGCTCTTTAATCACAAACATATTCTTCTTCTTCTTTTTATAAATATTTATAGTTCTTCATAAAGCATCTCATGGGGAGTTTCGAACCATGTTTTTCTTTTAACTTTATTTTCTTTTAGATATTTATTCTACTTTATTTTTCCCTGTCAGTTGTCCAATATCATCCTTTCCACTCTTTTTATTCCTTCTTCTTTCTTAAATAACAAGAAAAAATACTGTATTGTATAAAAAATGGAATATAATGAATTATGTGCTGTAATATGTTTTAATGTTTATTTCTTAAAGATGTTTTTCTTTGGCATAATAAATTCTGAAAATCAAATGTTTTTAGTGAACCTATTAACATAAGCATATCTGAATCTCGCTCGTACCACAAAATTTAGCTCTCAACACAAAGCAAAAAAGCCTGACTGACAGATATAATTTGGAAGCTCATAACTTGGAGCACTCGTAAGGCAAAATATATATCTTTTAAAAATAAGGATAGACTAATATAGTTTACTTAATTACAAAGGCCAGCTATATGGAGCTCTCATTGGGATATAACTCACTACTTATGGTCTGCTCATCTAACTTGCTAACTATTATGCTACAGGAGAGCCCCATGATAATTATAGGCTTTAGTACCAATATATTATTTTTCGTTCGTTCCTTCTTTCCTTCCTTTCGCTTACTAATCAATTATGTTAATGTTTTCCCTTATTTCATACCTTAATGTCTTTCTTCATCCTTTCATTTCTCTACCATCCTCTTTTCCTACATTTTACTTTCTGTCATCATTCCGTTTTTGTTCTCATACATTCTCCCACATCTTTCGTTCCTTGCTTCTTGTCATCCATCCTTTCAAACTTTCAAATTTTTTTATTCATGTTCCTTCAATCCTAATTCCTCTTTTCTTCTTTCATCAGTCTATTACATCCTATTATATCCTCCCCCTCTCTCTCTCTCTCTCTCTCTCTCTCTTTCTATCTATCTATCTATCTATCTATCTTTCTATCTCTCTCTATATATATCTTTCTCTCTCTCTCTTTCTCTCTCCCTATCTTTCTCTCTCCCTCTTTGCCTTTCTCTCTCTCTCTCTCTTTGCCTTTCTATCTTTCTCTTTCTCTCTCACTCTCTTTCTCTCTCTTTCTCTTTCTCTTTCTCTCTCAATCTCTTTCTCTCTCTTTCTCTTTCTCTTTCTCTCTCACTCTCTCACTCACTCACTCTCTCTCTCTCTTTCTCTCTTTCTCTCTCTCTATCTTTCTCTCTCTCTCTCTCGACTTTTCTTTCTCCCCTATCGTCGTATTGCTTTTCATTATTTTACTCATTATTTACTTATTTTCTTTCCGTACTTCCTTTTTACCTATGATTTCCTTCTTCTTTTCTCTTCCCTCAATTCCTTGTAGAACTTTTGCCTCTTTTATGTTTCAATATAAATATTCTTATAGAGTACGACCAATTGTTCATCTTTTTTATCAGTTCTTAATACATTCTCTCTCTCTCTCTCTCTCTCTCTCTCTCTCTCTCTCTCTCTCTCTCTCTCTCTCTCTTCTCTCCATCGTCTCTTTCTCTCCACTGCCATCTTTTTCGTTCCTTCTTTGCCTTGCTTCATCTTTCCCTTCGTCTTTACACTTTCATTTCTTCTTATAAACCACACATTATTTTTCTTACTTAATTCTTTTCTTTCCATTTTCTACGGTAAAACAAACTGACTTTCTTTCTTATCCTCCGTTCTTTCTTCCATCTTTCCTTCCTATATTCCTTTCATCATCTTTCCCCCTTCCTTCTCCCCTGCATACGTCCATACCTAACTACCTTCCTTACATTATTACTTCCTTTCTGTATTTCGTTCGTCTGCTCCTTCCACTTATCAATTTTGTTAAACAAGCAGGACCACATTATGATACATTAATTAATACAACGTTTGACATGTTTACTTCCTCTCTATCGACACTCCCTCTCTATCGACTCTCCCTCTTCCTTCCTCCGTACACCCGTAACTACTTTTCTTTACATTATTCCTTTTTCTTTCCCGTAAAAAAATAATTCCCTTTTTTCATTCCCATTATTTTCAATATTTCTTTTAAAGTGGAGTACCCATTCATCATCATTATTCCCAAGTCCAATCTTACACGCAATGGTAGTACCTCTTAGGGGCACACCTATTGATTAAATAGATAATATGTGATCAAGATATTAAGTTTTAAAATGTTGAATGCCCCTCAGAAATAAATAAAACAAGACATATTCGGCATAGATTAACCCAACAAGGGTTAACATACCGTAAGATCCAACCAACCAACAATCTCTCTTTCAACATTCTTCATTTATCCGTTCTGATTTCTAAATGCTTCGTTCCTTATTTCCTGAATATATTTTCATTCCCATAATCCTCTGCTCTTTCCAAATATTATCACGTTTCCTTTACAACCACGAGCACCACCATTCTAGCACCATTTTGTTTTCTTCTTACCTCTCCGCTATTTTCACCCTAATTTAAGAATGTTTTATTGGAGGATTGGCCACTTCTTTATTCCCGAAAAAGAAAAAAAAAAACTGTTTTTGCTTTGTGCACATTTTTCATTGAATGTTTTTTTCTTCTCAATATTTTTTTCTCATAGTCAACTGATTTCTTTCATCGTTAGAAAATGTGTCGATCAGAATAGAACGATTTTGTCCCAGATAACTCGTGTGAATCTTGAGAATCAATTCCTTCATTTATTTCATGTGAAGCCTGTCAATTTCGGCCATGTTGTTTATCAAAACCCGGAATCCACATAAACAACCACTTCATTCATTCAGAAAGAGAGAAAGAAAAAATTCAATAAAAAATTCCAATCTGAACCGAAATAGGTTCGGATAATTTTTTTCATTCTGATGTCGTTGGCCTTTGAGTAAATGTGAACATAACAAATTTTGTGTTGTAGAAAGTTCCAAAATAAAGTCTTGTCATGAGTAGATATTTACCAAATGCGTTCTCCACGGTTAGGATGTGACACAAGGTCGCAAGTGTGAGGCATCCAGCAAAAAATCGAACTCGCTATTCAGTAGTAATTATTATACGAACATAAACTTTTTGTTGTATAAACTTCTTCATAAAGTCTTGCCAGAAGTAAATTTTTACCACATCCGTTCTCCACGGTTCGAATGGGACACAAGGTCGCAAGTGTGGGGCATCAAGCAAAAATCGAACTCGGTATTCACTAGTAATTAATATGGGGACATAACAAATGTTGTGTTGTACAAAGTTCTTCATAAAGTCTTGCCATAAGTAAATATTTACCCAATCCTTTTGCTACGGGTAAGATACTAGGTCACAAATGTGTGGAATCTAGCGAAAGGCAAAGTCTCTATTTAGTAGTAATGGATATGTGAGACTAGTATTCTAACCATTACACCATGATGAGACGCCCAAAGTATTTACCGAACATATTCGTCACAAGGTAGAATGTAACACAAAGTCGCAAGTGTATATATTTATTCCCAAGCAATTCACCATAGATAAGAAGTGACAAAAGGTTGCGAGTGTCGAGCATCGACCTCGGATCGAACTTGCAGTTATGCAGGATAGGCATATGTGCATGCAATAGCTGAACTAGTCGTTACAAGGGATTTCGGGTCTCTCAAGTGGTTTCATATGTCTGATCTGGCTGGTTGGTTGGATCTTTACGGCATGTCAACACTGGGTTATTTTATGCGGAAGACTTTTTCTTAAAACTTGATGGGTACTCATATTTAAACTCATTTTTTCCTTTTTTTGCCCATAAAGGGACCCTAACAGGTACTACCACTCCGGTGGACCTGGAAGTAATGGTGATGAAGGGGTACTCCCTATTCCTCTGAGCTCCAGAATTGTAACTTCACTATTAATGGCATGCCCAGAACATGTCGACATTGACAACAGAAGACCCCGTGCAGTTGGTGTATTCTAAAAAATAGTCATTTAATAACTCATCTTGGCTTGACACCGGATCAGAACAGCTATTTTAGGGGTTGGTTTAGCTCAGTCGGTAGAGCGTCCGCCAGGAATCACAAAGATCCCGGCTCGATAACAGCCCTCACACACTCAGCGTATAAGTAGCACAGGGACCTGTGCGGTAAAGTAAGGAGCTGATGGTAGGTGTGGTACTCCACCTCAGATGCAAAAACAAAATAAATGAGTACTTAAACGTTAAGTATCGAAGATGATCTAGAACTCATATTCCGTGATATTCAACCAAACTTATTTGAATAATAATTAGCTTCTTAACTCAGTCGGTAGAGTGTTCGGCCAGAAACCACAAGGTTCCTAGTTCGATACCGGTTCTCACCAACTCAGCGTATGAGTAGCACAGGGATCTGTGCGGTAAAGTAAGGAGCTGATGGTAGGTGTAGTACTCCACCTCAGATGCAAAAACGATCTCTGATATCTAATATGATGTCAAACGTTTCACTGGTTACATTGGCCAGCGATATTCATTGTCTCGACCGGAAGAGGGGTGTCGTTGTTGTCAACATTCTGGGCGTAGTAGTCGGGCTAATATCCTAGGAAAGATATGACGATTATTCCCCCCTAGTTATAGGTTAAATAGTACCCTATAGCTCTTCTAAAAGGATTGCTTTGGCATCAAATAACCCACGCAAATTGATATGCCATTAAATAAAGAAACCAAATCATTGCATCAGTCACTACCCCTACCACGAAGCTAGATCTTTAGAGGTGAGGCTCTTCTATGTCAAATGTGTTAACGGTTATTAAATTACTACAATTTTTAATTTTCTTTTCGGCACAAATATTCAGCTATATTTTTCAACCTTTTTCAAACGTCCAGTTAAAATATTTTCATAGTTTTGATAATTGTTTCGCTTCATTACTGTCTACGTTAAAAATAGAAGATAAAAAAAAACAAGCGTAAAAGTATTTCATTGGTGGAAATTTGATCTTTAAAAATTATCAATAGAAATAAACGAATGATTTATACAATCGAATTGAACATAACTGAAAAGTGTTGACTTTGGCTATTCTACAAAGAAAAAAAATTATTGAATAAATAGAAACCAAACAATCCAGAGAAGAACCTTTTAAACTTTTCATGGTATTCATTATTCCTTAGTAATCATTTGATTTCATTGTATTGCTGGGATTTTGCTTAAAAAACATTTTTGGAAATGAATGTCAGTTACAAATTTCATGAAAACATGTTTTCCTCGGAAATTTTGAATGAACTATGAATTATATTGTCACGGATTCATTGTTAGACAAAATGTAGCAAAAACTATAAAGATACCAAGGAAAATGCCCAAATTAGATTTGTTAATTTAAAGGATATTTCCGTATCTAAGCCGCACTAAAAGCAGTTAGAATTATTAAGACTATTAAATTAAAACTAGCAAGAATATGCGCCCACGGCGTAAGTATTTAAGTTTTAATGTCATGAAGTATAAAGTGTGTCATAAAAGTATCGAGATTGAAACTTACGCAGCTCGAAATACACAGTGTCCATACACAGTGATGTTGATAGCTTTTTGATTTAATGCATCTGAGTTCGACAAGAAATATCTTAAGAGAGCCTGAGGGCACTTCGACCGAAACATTGTGCAGATAACAATTAAGATGAGGACAATAGTTCGAATAATCCTAAGAATAAAAATTATCAAGCCTCATCTAAAAAATTCAGAAAAAAATATAGTATCCAATTTTGTTTATAATTAAATATATGTGATATAGTTAAGTTGTTGTTCTGTTATTTACATTATGTACATGTGATATTACAAGAATAAAGGGAACGTTTCAGAATACAATGTGTCAAAAAGTACAAAAAACCTGGATACTTTTTGACACACCTTGTATATTAAACCAGAAAGACGAACGAAATTAAATAAGAACGCATATAAAAAGGTTATACTTATTTTAATTATATTTTAATTGATCTCTATATGGAATCATTCATAGGATTGATTTCAGTACGTTGGAGAATAAAACAATGATATCAGCAATCATTAACACCAAGTAATTCTGTATTAAATACGATTTGTTTAAACAAATTAACCACACCATATATTATGTAAACGTTTATTTTTTAGTGATGTATAAGAAACACAGCATTATTTCAAATGTACGTTTAAACGTGGGCTGTTCTGAGGCAAATTCAACTCAGATTTTTACAGAGATGTCCTTTAATGAAAAATATTTATTCAATGTATCAATGATTTTGATCATATATTACATATTCATTGACAAACATATGGATGTCCTGAGGGTATTGTGACGTAGTTTTGGTTACAGATAGACAGTCACCGATAGACAGTCGTCTTTATAATAATATGACAATTGTGTAAGAAATGACCGATTCATGTTGTAATCCTGGACGAGGCTGTTTGAGTTTCATTTTGCGCTATTGTCATTTGGAAGGGAATCGACATGTCTTTCTTCTCAGTGCGATAGACTAAGTTCTTTAGCTTTGGTTAGGCAATCAGTTTAGTGGAGGGAAAATAAATAATTCAAACAAGTTTTAAAGATTGACCTCGTTTCACAACCCACCTGTGTCGGTTAGGTTGGGTAAGTATAAATTAACTTATTTATCTTTATTTCAATGAGATGTTATCATTTGGGGGTCTGAAATGTATATTTTATTCTGTGATTAAAAAGAAACCCTGTGTAATGGAACATTCAAATGCCTAATGGTAAATTTATGGACATTTTTGCAGGAAGTTTACCATTATGTTTAGGTAAAATGTTCCATGTACATATTATTACTGGTATTCCTTAAAATTACGAGCGTTATCATCTTGCAACACACTCTGGTTAAAAAATAGACGTCTAAATCGTCCAAAATTGAATGCAAAAATGTAGATCCTTATTAGCTAGTGTTGCCTATCTGCCGAATTCGTATCTCTTAAGAGTGTGGTCAGCTGAGCTAAATAATGGACTAATCCGTTTTATTAGAAAGCAAGGGAAGAAATCTACTTTCATAAGCATGATATTTACACATAAATGCAGGAGACAAGAATATCACACACGCACACACACACACACACACACACACACACACACACATATATATATAATAATATAATTATATATATATATATATATATATATATATAATATTGGTTTGGCTATCACAAAAGAAAAATGACGCAATTATGATGCTGTTCGTCTAAATTTGATTTACGTTCTTAATATTTCAGG
>CM042141.1:52767729-52770229 GCA_023376005.1 Doryteuthis pealeii | reverse complement strand
TCAATGGTAATATTATGGTTTCACACTCATAACTTAAAGTTTCATGGTAATCCAATCATCAGATGAGAACAATGGTTGAGATGTCAAAAACCAGTCGTGAAATGGTTGAGATGTTAAAAACCAATTTTTTTAGCGTTTATATGACGCGTTTTTAACGCGATGGGAAATGTAAAGCTAAAAATTGTTTTCTTTAAACTGTGGCTTGTTTAACGTTTATGTGACGTGGATTGTGTTCACGTGATGTAATGTCATGACGTTAAATTTGTATTTAAAAAAACATTATAATCAAACAAACTTGCATTGGTGTTAATGCACGTGGTGTTCAGATGAATATATATATATATATATATATATATATATATATATATATATATATATATATATATATATATATATATATATATATATAATATTTTTTTATTTCTAATCTCCGACAGTATAAAAAACCGTTTTTATAATTTGTAACTACACACTAAAAACATTGGCCTGGAGAAGAAAGAATGAGTTTTTAAAAAATCGAGTACCCATGAAGAATGAAATAAAACAAAACATCTTCAGCATAAAATGACCCAACAAGGGTTGACATGCCATAAAATCCAACCAACCAACTCTTTCTCTTCAATGGGTTGAATAGTATCACTACTGTTCTTCTACAAAGATGGCTTTGGCATTAAATAACCCATGCAAGTTGATATAACATTAAAACAAAGAAACCAAACTAATCTCAAAGCAGAGGTAGTATATGTAGGTTTCTGTACAATCCATGATTTCCGGCTTCCGAAGGTGGTCTCGGAACATATCCCTGCCCCCCACCCCCATGAATAATGGCAGGGAGGGAGGGAGGGACTACTGTATGTCTCTGATGCTGCAGTGTTTGTCCTAATTACCTGTTCAATAAAAGACTGTAGCATAATGCAGTCTCTGCACAAAGAGGCGTCAGTGAATCAAATAAAACAGAAGAAGCTACCCCCATTCCACCTCGGCCCCACCGTAGTGTTGTTCAGGATGGCAGTTTATCTGGTGATTTGTTTGTTTGTTTGTTTATTCGCTGCTTGGTGTTTTATTCTTATTCATAAAAAAGTAAATATAACAGATGCCCCACCTGGTAATAATCAGATAAAATCAGTTACACTCATAGTGCACATCAAACTTTTGCTATTTAAACATTTTGTAAGACTAGTCTATCTATAATTGCAACACAGAGGGCTTTTTGTGCTCATTTTATGTCATGTCAAAATGATGCTGTTCCACATAGAAAACCAATATTGATTCTAGTTGTTAGTTTTAAGTGAGTACTGCAATAATCAGTTTCTTCAATTGAAAAAAGTATTCTGCCGGCAACACTTCCAGTAGTTCTTACACAATTCGTCAAAAGTTCACTTCATGTTAAGATCGAAACACAATACACTGTTCTCTCTACTGGAAAACTCGCCTCAGAATTTATTTCTCTCAGTAGCCAAACCACTTCAGCTAACCTCAATTCCACTACTCATGATCAGGAGGTTTTGAGTTCAATCTCAAGTCACTCACTATACCCCTCCCCTCATGCAGGCTAGACACACATGGACGCGATTAGTCCTTGGGGCAGGGAATTCTCAACTACATGGTCACCACCTCTGCCACTCGGCCTGTGATCTCTGTCACACTGATATAGGATGAAAATTATATCCAGTAAATGACAGGAGCATAAAATTCTCTGTATCATTCAAAGTTTTACAAGCCTTAAAAAAAAAACATTCCAAAAGCGAATGCAAATTGTGCACCAGTCCAAGCCAGGATTCTAACTGATTGTATCTAAAATTTTATTTTTTAAAAATTATTTCAGATAAGATAGAGAGAAGGGGTAAGCGTGTGAAGCAATAATGCTAATCTGTTTTAATTGAACATATTGAAAAGAAGGAAAGAAAGAAAGAAGAAAAGAGTGAGAGAGAGTTAAATCAAGATTATACATTTTACATATTGAAATAATTGCAATAGCTCTAAAGTACACATATCAAACATTATAATAATTAAATTATCATACTGTGTTATACCAATAGGTCCTGCTAATAGTATGAATAAATAAAGAAAATAAGAAAAAACTTCTATATGAAAATAAAATCTGATTGTAAATGAAAATTGACCAAGAGAAAATAATACTGAAAGAGATATCTAAGTTGAATAAAGTGCTCAATACAATAAGTAGAGCCAATTGATAATAAAGTAAGTCTAATGAGTAAGAGTGTCTACCTATAATTCTCCAAATAGATCATCATGATAATTCTTAATCAAGTCAGAATTATCCTGATGATCCATTAGGAGGAACCTTAGTAGATATGTAGTCGCGGTGGCCTAAAGTCGGTATCAGCTAATCAGCAAGGGGGTCTAGCCACTGTTCACTAGCGCTATACCAAGGAGATTGTTTTTGCGTCTGTGGTGGAGGGCCACACCTACCATCAGCACATCATTTTACCGCACAGATCCCTGTACTACTCATACACTGAGTTGACGAGGGCCAGTA
>CM042141.1:52722729-52765229 GCA_023376005.1 Doryteuthis pealeii | reverse complement strand
GGTTTTATATTAATGAATATGAGCAAAAATCTCGGGGATAAATCTTAAAAGAAATCCATTAACAAGAAGAAATAACTGTAATATTATTCTTTACTTCCTATCTTAACTAAATAGTTTAGTTACATTAGGAAAATTTACCAATGAAAGACGGGAGTAATGGAAAATGATGGAAGAGTTAGTTTCAAAGTTGTTCTATTTTTCAATCATACCCCCTCTGTTCCAAATATTTTATCTGAATTCTTATTCAGTTTCATTAGCCTTTCTAATAATATGATATTTTATTATATTAAAACTTAAATACTTGCACCCGGAGGGTGCATATATTTGCTAATAAATATATATATATATATATATATATATATATATATATATATATATATATATATAAGGGTTTTATGATTTGCTTCAATCAATTTGCTTGTGTTTATATTGGTTTTGTGGTTGGTTTTGAAGGCTATCACAATGCAAGTGTAAATAAAAATTAGCTAACAATGGCGTTTGTTAACCTTTGATTTATTCTTAATATTTCAAGATAAAAAATCTCTTCTACAGAAGATATCCGGAACTGAAGTTGTTGTCTTATGGCATTCGTCAGGTAAACGAAATTGTTTTGGAAATTATACAAATGGTATTTTTTAAAACTGTATTCTCATGTTGCATGTTTACGTGAATGCGACTTTTTGTTTGTACATGTACGTATGTTACCATGCGCGTGCGCATGAAAATGAGTAAGGACTGTGACGTTATGATCGTATCCACGCGCGTGTGTGCGTATGAATGTGCGTATTTGTGTTAGATGTCCTTGGTGATGTATAATATTTCGTGTTGGACGTAATATAACGTATTTATTTATTGTTTAAATTATTTTTTTAAATTTCTTATTGGTCTTGCCCATATGTGTTTGTGTATATGTGTGTGTATGTTTGATTTAAAAAGGTTAGAATTATCAGATTTCTCAATATCCAGAGTAAATTCTATTTATTAACAACTAGTGTGCATTGGCTTGTATATATATATATATATATATATATATATATATATATATATATATATATATATATAATTGGAATAGAAGGAACAACAGTCTAATGATGAAGCTTTTGTGAAGGCAGATGTAGGAAATATAAATTTCAAAACAAAAACTAGAGAAGGAAGCATCAAACCTCTTCTCAATTGTAATGATCCTTTAGAGGTAAAAAATCTAAGAAATGGTATTCTTAAATAAAACCTTCACATAGTATAGTCACAATTTATCTAGCTACTAGAAGTGGTTACCCGGCGTCGCCTGTGTAGTGATGGGTAAAATAGTAGTCTTGCAGATCCATTATTGTTGAATCGTACGTTGGAGCTTCGCCTGACCCCCCATTAAAATCCCTATGTAAAAAAGTCATTGCGTTAATGAAGACACCCAGTAAAAAAAAAATAACATTCATGCTGTTATCATTCAAATTGTATTTCTTAGTCATCTTCACGAATATAAACCAAATCTTCATTATTTTCCCTCAAAAAGCAAGAGCTGGTGATAATTAATATGTATATATTTACTTTGACATTAATTATTTCATTTTCATAGTTTGCTCCGGACATACATAAACACAAACTGCCGTTTATATATGTTTGTCACTTGGCTATAGTTAAATAGACCCGGGGAGAGGCAGAAATGCCACACAAGCGTATATCACTATAATCCAACGACGTAAATATATCCTATAAATTTAGTCATCTTACGCATTTTGTGTTTATTTTTAACAAGATTAATTAGTTATTAATCAGGAACAATTGATTATATATATATATATATATATATATATATATATATATATATATATATATATATATATATATTATCATGCCAATCAATATTTCTCACATATCCATTCTGATGAACAAGCAGGACCTGTGATATACCACAATATGATAATTTAATGATTACAATGTTTGATATGTTTACTTAAGAGCTATTGCGAAACTGTTCAATATGTAAAAAGTATGATAATCTTGCTTTAACTGTCTCACTCTTTTTTTCTTTCCTTCTTTTCATCCTTTTATTATGTTCATTTTAAAACAAATTAACATTATTGCTACCATGCGTTCTCCCTTTCTCTATATATATTTCCCTTAATTTCATTTTTTTCTATTATAACTTTTTTGTAGAGCATTTTCTTAGTATTCCCTTTCTTTATAATAAAAATGGCCCATTATGTAGCTGAAGTGACGACATTCATAAGAAATCATAATCAATACCAGATAATCAGGATTTACATTTTGGACGATTTAGATTGTCTCATTTTGACTAGAGGTTGTTGGAAGATGATAACGGTCGTACAATTAAAAAACATAAGTATTGATATATACATAAGAGTGCATGTGAAGCTTCACTCGGAGTTTGTGATATTACGTGCTGGAGTGCCAAGCACGTGACCAATCCTTTGATTAGTAACAGATATCGGACTACTATTTTCTAGTCTGATGTTATCATAATTTGAGAACTTTCTCGTGGCTAAGGTGCTTTAATTGGCCAAACATATAAGCGTAACTGGAGGGATAAGTAGTGTCATATCTTTCCCAAGTAATTAGTTTCAATTGAACGCTAACACTACTGAATGAAACTCTTTATTCAGAATTATATTGGACTATTTTGTTTCTCAGAGAATACAAATTCAGCTAATAATTGATTAGCATTCTTATTTATATTTCTAGATATTTTTGACACACTTTTTCATATCTTCTGAAATTTACAATACCTACAAGCACACACACAAATATATATATTCACCAACCCCTCCGCGCGAGCAGGATGCGACACAAGGTCAATTTCTTAATCGGAGTTTAGCAGGTTTGAATTTAGAGTTTTCCTTCTCCTAGACTGGTTACCTAGCCATGGTTAAAGAGTCCAGTCTGCCCTGCTATTTACCAGTAGCTGCAGGGAGAATTGGATTCATGCCTTTCCCAAGGGTATTAGCGCCATGTGAAATGCCAACAGCTTCGTCCAGGAATTGAACTCGCGTTGACGAGTCCATTTCCTACGACTGTAACCATTAGACCGCACACCTCCATAAGTGTGTGTGTGATAGTGGGTGTGGTAAGGAATATGCTTCAAGATCGGTCATATTAACAGTTATAATTCTATTACTATCCTTATGTATATAAATATGAATATAATCTTACTGAGTATCCGATCATCAGACCAAGAGGTGATAAACTGACAGTTAACCAACGCCGTGAACTCTCGGTCTACCCTATCAATATATATATATGCCGATTTTTTTTCCTTTCTGCATGTTTTGTTGAACTTGACAGATATTTCCTGTCTGACAAGTTTCTTTTCTATCCTTTCCAATTGTCTGGCCATCTTTTTTTATGTCGGGGTGTAATTCGTGAATGAAAAAACCAAAGGTTCTTACACTACTTAGTGCCATATTATATATATATATATATATATATATATATATATATATATATATATATATATAATATTGGTTTCTTGGTTGGTTTTGAAGGCTGTCACAATGCGAGTGTAAAGACAAAAGAAGGTAACTATGATGTTTTTTGTTAACCCGTCATTTATTTCTCAATATTTCGGGACGAAAATTCCCATCCTCAGAAGAATACTGGAACTGAAGTTGTCTTAGCGGCTGCTAGATTCGTTCTGTCTTGGGTCTTCCAAATTCTGTGTGTGTATGTGTATGGTTGGGGTGCTTGCTTATGTGTGTGTTTGTGTGTGTGAGTGTGTGTGTGTGTGTGTGTGTGTGCGTGCTTGTGTGTGTAAATGTAAGCGTATGTGTGTGTGCGTGGTGCTTATGTCTATGTGTCTGATCATTTCTTTTTATTTTATTTTAATTATTATTCCAGATTTCATTAGCCTCTAAGCAAGGTTTTATTTTTATTTTATTTTATTTATTTATTTTTTTTGTTTGTTTATTAACAGGATCATCTGATCTCTTTTTTATTGATATGTGTCTGAGACTAACATTCCAGATATTGCTTGATTGTTTATGGGTGCGGGTGTGTGAATTTACTGTCTATCAGGTGGCCTGTAACCTGTTGTGTGTGTGTGCGGTGTATTTGGTCAGTCTTAACACCATGAGTGTGTGTGTGTGTGTGTGTGTGTGTGTGTCTGTGTGTTATTTGTGGGCGTGTATGCCTATTTCCTGTACATTAATGTATGTGTGTGTTATTTATAGTGTGTGTGCTTTGTACATGTACATTAATATATATATATATATATATATATATATATATATATATATATATATATGTGTGTGTGTGTGTGTGTGTATTGGTTTTAGGAGCTTAGTATGAACTTAATTTTATTAAAAATTGCGATTATAGAGTCTGCTAGATTCTATTCTGCTTTGTTTTTTTATTTTTTAGCATTATATTTATCTTATTTCATTTCAAATTATTTTGTTTTATTTACTTTTATTTTATATTATTTTATTTATTTATTTATTAGTTATTTTTTATATATATATTATATATTTTAAATTTTATTTTATTATTTATTCGTTTTTATTATATATTCATTTATCTATTTATTTTATGAATTATTTTTTTTTCCTATTATTATTATTATTATTATATTATTATTATTATTATTTTACATATATATATTAATCTCTTACTTGTTTTGTTCTTGTAAATGCATTTCTAGTGTGTGCTGGGTTGAGTTTTTAAAAGGTTAGAATAAAACTTATATCTATCAAGAATTATGATTTTAGATTCCGCTGATTTGTTTTAGGGTTAAGGTTAAGGGCAAGTGTGTTCTATTTACGTGCATGCCTTCTTCATATACGTTAATATGTGTGTGGATTTAGGGGATTAGAATGAAGTTAATTTTATTAAAATTGTGATTATAGAGCCTGCCTGGTTCTACTTTGTTTAGTTTTAATATACATTATATATATATATATATATATATAATATATATATATATATATATATATATATATATATATATATATATATATATATATATATATATATATATATATATATATATATGTATGGGGGCAACATTTTTTCATATATGCATATTACATTGAACATGACGGACATTTAATCTCTGGCAAGACTATTTTCGAAATTTTCAAGTTTTCTCGTCAGCTTCGAAATATTGGAGTCAAGTATGTTGATGAGTCCAATCAATTATATCTACCCCTGATGATGGAATATCGGAGTGCTGTATATAATAGGGACGAAAACTTTGGTGCACGAATCAACATACTTTACCGCAATAATAATAAGCTGGCCAGAAAACCATATTTGATCGAAAGACGTGAAATATCCGTATCGTTCAACACAGTATACATATATATATATATATGGAAATACGGTGAGGAAATTAATCTGACAACATGAGAAGAAAATATTTAAAAAATCTAACAAACACAGGATGTTATGATAAGGGGAAACAATTTTATGTGTCAATACTTAAGCATTTCGGTGTATTGTACCATCTTCAGGACACTGTTAAGTAATGTTCATGTGAGGGACAAAATGAAAGATGTATAGTGAATGTGTGAATATGATGTTATTAACCGTTAATTTTTATATGCACGTTTGTTTACGAAAGCCAATGACGTGATCAATGCATGTGCAAAAATGGAAGGTGAAGATGACGCATGCATGAAGGTGAATAGGTGGAGAACGGAAAGTTAACAAAGATATGACGTATTTCATATGGAATATTAATGCTAGAAAAATAAGATTAAAACAACATATAAATAAATATAATCCATATATACACATATGATCATACAATAATCGGTGGTTAGTGCCACCATTTGGTTTCTTGCTTCAGGCAACGAAATTGTTTTTGAAATTTTTTTTTTTTTTTCAAAAACAATTTCGTTGCCCGAAGACTGCCACAGAGCAAGAAACTAAATGGAGGTAATAATTGTTCCAATGATAATAAAAAAGCTAAACCTTTTATTTGTTCATATATATATATATATATATATATATATATATATATATATATATATATATATATATATATATATATATATGTATATGTATGTATATATATTAATAAATGAAGAAAAACTCTAAACTTGCTTCATTACAATAATTTATTGTAAGAGTCATGTTCTTGTGATTACCTGAAGATGCCGTATTAATACGGTTGAAATAAATTATTGTAATGAAGCAAGTTTAGAGTTTTTCTTCATTTACTAAATATCTTGCTCTGTCCTTTTACTCACTGGTATTAGGTACATTGAGCTCTCCTTATGGTCTACCTGCATCAGCTTGGTTAAACCACACATGGAAAGACCCTAACTACGGAAAAAAACTATATATATATATATATATATATATATATATATATATATATATATAAAATTTGACTGTACTGCCAAAAGACTTCGACATATTCAGCAAAATTTATATATATTATATACAATACTGTAAACATGTGCTCAATTAAAACATTTAAAAAAATAAAAGTGCTCAATAACCAAGCGAACGAGCAATAGATCAATTCAATTATTTAACACAATTCAATCCATTGAATTAGAAATACATGAACATTATCGATAAACAGACAACACGAATACAGAATTTAGACCATATGTTTATTTATCATGGAATTATCAGTATTTTTTTCCGTTGCATCTCAATAGAAATCAGTCGTACACTGATTAAACCTTTTCACATTGACTTATGTTAAAGCTAAATGCCTGGAACCAAAGAAAACAGAAAAGAAAATAGAAAAACAAGAGAATGTATCTTTGAATTCAGCATGAAATGGCGATGGAGATATTTCGAAAATCAATAACATCGAAACACAATGAAAAATAATTGAATGATTATGAAAAACGATGAAAAAAAATAAAAATTAAAGTAATATATGGAAGCGGAAAACGGAAACAAATATTCCAAAGAAGGACGAGTGGAGATGAAGATATGAAATTTGTAAAATCTATGGAAGCTTCAACAAGACATAAACCATCGATGTTTTGATAGAAGTATTTTCGATTGGAATTGGTGTGTTGCATAATAAAATATAAGTTTGGAAATCATCTAGAATCAAGTCTCCTTTCTTTTATAATACAATGTGAATTATCAATTGTAGAAATATGTTAATGG
The DNA here is from genome assembly GCA_023376005.1 of Doryteuthis pealeii. Taxonomy (NCBI): domain Eukaryota; kingdom Metazoa; phylum Mollusca; class Cephalopoda; order Myopsida; family Loliginidae; genus Doryteuthis; species Doryteuthis pealeii. Next base: position 52,758,137 of record CM042141.1, on the reverse strand, counting down.
TATGTATTATCTGGATTATTCGGACTATTGTCCTCATCTTTATTGTTATCTGTACGACATTTCGAGATAACAATAAAGATGAGGACAATAGTACGAATGACCCAAATAATACAAGTCAAGCTTCATCTCAAACATTCAAATAGATGTTAATATTTTTAGTATATAGATAAAGATTGCTTTGATAGGTGCCCTCAAATTATGTTTATATGTTAGGTAATATATATATATATATATATATATATATATATATATATATATATATATATATATATACTTATCTAAAAGTAACGGGGATTGTGGATATAGGGAACGTTCACTTAAACACATGTGGATGAACGAAATCATTCTACGTAAGGTAATCGCTGAACTCATGTACACGTTATCATGATGAAGCCTTCGCAAATATAGTGCAAAACGTTAAATAGATTCTTCAAAACTAAAGAGAAAATGTGAAAAGAATGTATATGTATTTCCCCAATCTAAACCAATTATGAAACCAGTTGCACATGGGTATTGAATCCATGTATCATTCTCCTATACATTTTGCTATTATAAAACCTCCGCTGTCTAGCTCAAAGGGAACTCCGAAATAAAATCCGAAGCTGGAGTCATGCTGAACCCCAGTGCTATCAAGCAATTCCTTTGCAAAACTGAATTGGGTTATTTTTACCTTTCCTTTGGCCACAACGACAGTGTGTAGAGGGGGTACCAGCTGATGGGTAACAGCTCATTCTTTATATCAACCCATCCAGGCTACGGGTTTCCACGTGCTTTGGAAACTACGCCATCGTTTACAGTAGAAAAATGGATGAAAAACAACAACAAAAAACTCGTTGCTTAAACAACTATAAATGGATGAGACAGTCTACAGGACAATTTTCTTATAACTGATTGTGCGAGTGCGCCTATGTATCCGTGTTTGTTTATATCGGAATATACACTCTGAAAAAAGTATTCGTAAATACTTTTTCTGTGTTCAAGTACTCAAGCATGATAGGCATGTTGTGTGGACTACCCCATCCGAGTAGTTGAATGGGACCAGACAATTTGAAATATTGTTCAATATGTGATACAGAATAGTTAAACTGTCCCTTGTGTCTGGTTGACTCTCTCTCTCCCACGCTTTCTGAATGAATGAATCAGATAGCTATCAACTATGAAATTCAAATTGTTATTTTTCAACCCTGTCATACTAAAATATTTGAAGGACCCTTAAGCGACTTATCCAAAGCTTTTATAACATTAAATTAAATAAAGAATTAATGTATATATATTTTAATGATATTTAGGAGCCTACATGAAATAGTAATAAATAAGACGAAAAAATACCTATCACAGTCATAGAATCAAAAGAAGATACTGGAACAACAACGATGACAGGTTGTAATGTTATATACCCACTTATTACTGGGTTTACACACACACACACACACACACACACACACATATATAATATATATATATATATATATATATATATATATATATATATATAACATTGTATACCCGTCTGAGAATCTATTCTCGTATGAGGACACCCGTGAATGTGTCCTCATATTTAATTTTCCACACAATTTAATCTTACTTGTGTTGTCAGTCTGTAGTTTTTTGGCTAGTATTTATTTTTACCGTGAATTCTTCTGTTTTGTTTTTTTTTTTGTTTTTTTTAAATTTTTTTTTATTTAGTAGCTATCGTCATTTCTATTTCTGGGTTTTTTACTTGTGCTTTCTTTTTTATTTGTAAATAGCTATCTTCATTACTTAGTCTTTGGTTCTGGATGGCTTCTGCTAACTTCATATGACTTGGTCTTTCCGGTTTGTTAGCAAGTATATTAAGAGATGCCAAGGTTGTCGGTGTTTTTAGAGACTAACTCAAGGCATATATGTTTGTGATTAATTCATAAACACTAGACATTAAACATCGCGTAGCGGAGCCCTGCCGGGGTACATCCTTACATTGCGGCGTCCAACAGCGGACTAACTCTACACTAAAAGCCTTTCTCGCAGTTGCCTTGCAACAGGAAATCAAGGGTTAAACTAAGGTTATTAGATATCTCAATCTAACAGTCAAAATCCAACAGCATCTGAATTCAAATCTATTTTCTACTCTAACCGTCCAAAACCGACAGTACGCTCATCAAAATCTAACAGTAATGCAAATCAATGGTTTTGGTATGCTTATCTTGAAATAAAACATTAAATCAACAATAGAACAGAAATCGAATCCAAGGATAACAAAAATTATATACTAAATTACCTAGATAATTACCAATTATTACGATGTATAAACTTTGATTTCCATAATCATGTTTTATCGATATGTATTATCTGCAAAGTTGAGTTGAAAGTTTACATTATCGTGTTTGTTATTTATATTAATATTTAAATATAAAAGAAAAAACAAAACCAAACGCAGTATATCTATTGAATTTGTGATTTTTATAATGGATATGTCTGGCTTTCTGTTTTTTTCTTTCGTTTAAACTCAACTAAATAATCAAGGAATACAACCATCTGCAATGATATTTTAAAGATTGTTTACGAGATAATATTGGTATTTCAGATTTTCCATAATATTCTTATGTATCAACTACAATCTTTTGATAGAAATTTATACGGCAGTGCGTAGTGGCTAACGGGTTTGATTGTGACATCATAATAAGCAAGTTTGAAATCCAGTCACGCAGAATCTTTCCCATTGGGACTAAAAACAATAGAGTTGGCAGAGTGGCCTATTGTCGGAATTAATCAGACTGGGACTCTATCCCCTGTCTGTTAGAGTTAGACCAGGAAGATTGTTTTTGCTGAAGTAGAGCGCCACATTTACCGTCAGCTCATTACTTTACTGCACATATCAAGTTAGTAAACCTCTTGCACTATGTTGGCGGGGACCTGCATCGAATCTGGAACCTTGAGATTCCAAGGTCAATGCTCTAGCGAATCATTAGGAAAGAAATAAAATCCCTTATCCCCCAGCTCTGAGTTAAATAGTACCACTGCTGTTCTACACATATGGTATTTGGATCAAATAACCCACAAATATCGATATGCCATTAAAACAGTGTTTGAGTTTATTATCAAGTAGGTAGTGCATGAGTATTCTATTTCTCATAGAAGATGAAAAAGAATTCATTGTTATCACAAACAAGGAGAAAGCAAGAACTGGGGGTTAACTCGGTCCCACGTGACTTCACATATTTCGCTGCTTTCTCTAATATTCCATGAAAAGTCCCGCCCGTGATATGAAAAGGGGCCATCCCTTTAGAAATGCAGGGGGTTGACAATAATGTATGCATAGATTATGTAACACTCTCAGAGAAGAACAATGAGAGTTTTTAATTTTAACTGATGTTTCATTTGTGGTCTTCTATACCCTTGTATTTAAGTTGTTTTCTTGAATACAGTCGACGCTCAATAATACCGTAAACTAAAATGATAGGACAATAACAACAAAATAGAATAAAAGTATCAAATAAATTAGTCATGAAGAAAGGAAATCCTTCTTATGCTACGTGTCATTTAATACGGAGGATTCATACGCCTATTCTCAGAAGCATTCAAATCAAGGTGGATAACTTCTTGTGCTATTACTCAAGATATGTCCAGTAATTTTGTAATTAAATCCAACAAAGTGAGATACCAGTGTAATGTAGTTTCAACGTTATATATACTTGGAATACGAATAACTCCGACGAAGGTTAACGGACAAAAACATTTAATATATATACAGCACATGGACATGAAGATACAAAGTACGTGGTAAACAGAGTTACATATATAAGAGTACATAAATAAGATAAGACACATTCATGAATGGTACATTAAAACATAAAAGAGTACAGACATGAGACTAGCGATAGTCCATGCTGTGAAGACTTACAGTAAATGTAAGGGGGGCGGAGCCCCAACGAGAGGGGTTAGATAAAATCTACCCCATGTGGCTCGTAGTTGCTGAAACAGGAAAAAGAGGGCGAAAGGGTTTGAACCCAGCGCTTAAATACTATGGTGCCCTAGCGGGCACCAGCAAACTAAAAGGGGCAGACAACTCCACCACGCAAATACAAACTAACGCTACACCAGTATTATTTTCATTTTTGTGTAATTTAGGCGACAATTTACCCATCGAACCCTCTATCTAAAAATCTCTAAAACGTACAAATCTAATAAATATTAACATGTATGAAATTCTTCAACACATACATTTATAGAAAAAGTAACACAAATGTTAATGGGACATTTGTACTAGATTTTTGTTGAATTTTTATCAATATTTTTGCTAAACTAAAAAGAATTAAAATCCGAAAAGTTTTGCCTTAAGCAAATCTCAGAGTAAAACTAAAAAAAAAAATAATCCCATCAGCTAATTACTCAACATTAGTAAACAAAGAAATATTTTATCTCAATTGAAATCGCTAATAAACAATATTGATTTTGACCTCCATGTTATTTGTATTAGATTGTCCTAAGGTAAAAGAAATCCTTAGTGTATGAGTAATGTCAATTTTATCAACTCACCTTGTGAACGTAATGGAAATACATCTGTTGTATGAAATGTTATAAAACCAATAGGACAACGTGAATAATACAATTGATGTCTTTTAACGTCTGGTGGGATAACTTCCCAGATTGCAATACTCTTGATTTTATGTGTGAGACACGGTTGAGAAACTCTGAGCCAAGTCAGAAACGAAATGTACGGAAAAATAACGGCAGCATTAACTCGTTCATACAAAAAGAGCGTCGCAAGATCTTGCAGTAGATTCTAAAGTCATCTGGTGACCGAGATTGGATAATTTTAATCTGTACTATTTGAAGCTATTTTCTTGTAATTTTGGTAAATAGATCTGACAAAGTCAGTGTTATTTTCATTTTTGCGTAAATTAAACGATAATTTACCCATCATATCCTCTATTGATAAATATATAAAGTGATAAAAAATAAAAGAATATAATGTTTAAAATCCATCAATACATTTAAAACTGAACACAAAAAAGTAACTCGAATGTTAATATGACATTTGTACTGGATTTTTGTAGAATTTTAGCATACTTTTTGCAAAGCAAAAAAATAAATAAATAAAATAAAATAAATATATAAATAAATAATTCAAAAGCATTTTGCCTTAAGAAAATATGAGATTAAAACTAAAAAAAAATCCCGCTACCTAATTACACAACAGTAGGAAACAAAGAAATATTTTATCTCAATTGAAGTGGCTGATAAACAATATTGATTTTGACCTGTTCTTTGCATTAGATTGTCGTTAGGTTTTTTAAAAATACGTACTGTAAATTTCATCTAGTCACCTGGCGACCGTAAATGGCAATCCAACTGGTGAGTTGTGCAAAACACTCCGGTTTAATGGAAGATAATATAACAATCAAGGACACATGGACGAATAATTGGAAAATATTAACTGATTAGAAATATTCACTAATGATTGGTAGAGAACAATATATCCCCGTGGATGGAATAAATATTGTAATCAAATATTCAGACAAAGTTAATGAGTACAAGAAACCAAACGTTGCGCGGGATGAGAGTATGGGATATATCATATTGATATTATTTGATTAATTTTCTTCCATTCTACTAACAAATTAATTAAAGTGCGTTCTCAGAATTCCACTGTTTCATGATTAGAGCAAAGGTTTCGTCAGATTTTTAATTTAAAGTTAAGTAGAGGACATATTTTTATTATACAAACTACATTCCAAGCGGGAAGTTACTATATTTAGATAAATAATTGCATTACACATGACAAGATCTATATTTTCTTATACTAGGTTTTAAATTGTTATATTTGATTTAGATTGTTTATCTTTTGTTTATAAATGGTTATTGAACAGTGCTATCATTGCTTAATTTCGATCATCTGGTTGGACTCGGTCCTTTTAGCCTTGCTTGAACGTAAATGAATACCAACTGTATTTAGGAAGAACTTATTTTTTTACATATATACTTATACAATGTGTATTTGTGTCAACCCAATACATTATTAGCTATTATTCTAATTACAACACGTGCACACGCACAAAGATTTTGTAATTTATTTTCAATCCGTATAAGTAATAAAGTATTTCATTGTTATATTAACCTGATTATGTATTAGTGTTATTCTTCGGACGAAGATATTTCAAAGTCTATAAATATATTATAATATATTTTTTCACAATATAAATTTCATATTTAGTAGCCTAACATATATTTTAATGAACATATTACACTGTGATTCAAGGAGGAAGTGTCGATGTATATATATAAATAATCGCATCAGAAATTACTCTTACTTATTACGAGTATACTTGTGTAAAATAATGCGATATGAAAATGAGTTACCCCCCCCAAAAAAAAAAGTTGTGCGTAATATAACAGTAGATATTAACTAGAATTTGGAAGACGTGTGAAATGTTGACCTGTTGGCTTCTAATTGGTCGGAAAGTCTCAACAGGGTGAATAGTGAAATTAATGGAAGATAATATAACAAGCGAGGTTAGAGTCCGGCTGAGGGTTTCGGGGAGAGATGCATCAGAATGGCGGTGTGTCTGTTCGACTGTGGATTTGATTTTTTAATTAGGGTTTCTACTATATTTTCCTTAAAATACCTAAACCGATTGACGGGCATGACACATCATTAGATTGATGTGCACATCACGTTGCAATTAATTGTCGAGACGAATCAAAATCTTCTGATTTGAATTAAGTTTGAAGAACTTTCCCCAGTTTAAATAGTGGCAAAACGTATTCATTCTGTCACGATTTCTCTCCTTTCCATCTATCGGATTAAGATAGGATAGATGTATAGAAGTTGAAGTAGAATACATCCAATGCTCACGTGTCATTTATACAAGTTGAAAAGAAGTACTGCAAAAACTGGTAGCGCTTTCAGTTAATCGATATTGAGAATATAGATTGATACAAATCAAAAGTACATTTAAAAGAAAAACAGTACTAATGTTCTATTAGAAATAAATGTTGTTACATAGCAAACTGAGATAAAAAAAAAATGATGTAAAAATTCATGCGATATGTTTGTACAGGAACGGAACCAAGCTGTGCAATTGAAAATACCGGATATTTCTTGGTTGCCTTTTAAATCTGGAATAAAGAAAGCATTCGACTTTTTCCTGAATAAAATACTATTAAATTTGAACTTAGTGACTTTTTTCATACTGACTGAAAATCGACTCTTAAATTTGTACATATGCAAATAATTCGGTGTGGGAATTACAGCATCTCATCGTAGTATTTTCGTTAGCAAGCTAGTCTCGCTGATCCAATAATACTGAATTGATGGATGCTCCACACGTGTAACCATGTGTCACATCTTATCCGTGGCGAACGGATAGGATAAATACCACCTCCAGAGTAGGAATATTAGTAGTTGACGATTTCATTAATCGTTTTCTAGTATGTAATATATCTATTTTCTCCCTTAAAATAGTTGGAAAATCTGCATTCAATAAGCGTGAAATATATTTTAAAATGAAAAGTATATAGTCATCAATCTCACCTTCGCTTTTGAAATTGGCACCTCCTGACAATGATCAATATTTAAAGGAAATGATTAAATCAGATACATTTCTAAAAACCTGTGGATATACCATAGTATGACAAGTTAATTATTTCAACGTTTGATAAATAGTTCAATATGTATAAAGTATGATAATCTTGATTTAACTCTTTCTCAGTTTTTTTTTTTTTCCTTCTTTTCATCTCTTTCGATTGAAATAGATTGCGTTACCGCTTCTGAGCGCTCATCCCCTCTATCTGTCTTTCCCCTAATCGCTTTCTTTCTTTGTTTCTCATCATATTTTTGTGTGTAGTATGTCGTTTGCCTTCCCTTTCTTTTAAATAAAAATGGAATGCTCCATTATTTAGCTGAGGTGACGACACTTATAAGAAGTAAGCATTCGGTGGATGGGCAACAGCAGATAATTAGGATTTACATTTTTTGCATCTTCTTTGACGATTTGGATGATCTCATTTCTAAACAGAGGGTGTTTCACCCGGATAAATAAGGAACAGGACTATTATTATATAGATTTACATATGAACTTTCTAAAGGTTTGGTATCACATCATTTAACGTGATCCAAAATGCTTCTAACCAAATATTTAACACTTAAAATTACCTTATTTATTCATACAATTTTACGATGAGGATTTATTAAGATAATTCTTGTTTTAATCCATCCAATGTTATTGCAGCTTATCGTTTGATGTCCCGGGGAATTTTGAAGGTTTTAGTGTGCTGGTGATCGGATTTACTACTAACTTTCTTCTTTAAAAATCCTGATTACCACTGGTCTTCTGATTTTGAGTGTTATTTAAAGAATCCAGTCAACTAACCTTAAGAATGTCAGACATTTGTCTGTTACATAATTATTAGATTCCTAATACTTATGTACAGTAGTGTAGAAACCAAAATGGCCGTTATAAGTGCAGCTGGTGCCTTGAAGGATGAGTGACAAGGCTTGACCTCAGTCCTGATGCTCCTTCCGGTGGATACCGTGAGAATCGGTGGAGAAGACCCTCTTCCGGTTTAGATTAGAAAGAGATTTTAGTCAGTATCGGCCAAACCACGAGGGTGGTAAGTCGCGTTATGCGCACTGTCGCACTCAATCTGCGCAGGTAGTCTGGTGGGGATTTCAGAATAAAATATAATCTAAAGCAAATCGAAGTCTTGTGTTATTATCTAAAAACTACCAATGACACAGGGCTTCTGATAAATAGAAATCCCAATGGAAGACCAGACACGAAGTCCCCAAGACGAAGTCCAGATGCTAGAAGAAGAACGTAAGATGCCAAAGATGAGCAGAAGAATAATAGAAGTAAAGAAAGAGAGTATACAACATGTCGACACGAAGATCAAATATTATTTCATTTCATTTTCAGAAATCTGCCCTCAAGTTCATTCGTTATGATTCCTAATTCTAAAGATACTTTCTTTTTTTGTTTGTTTTGTTTATTTGTTTTATGGCATATAAGCACTTTGGGATTATTTAATTGTACAAAAAGAGTAATGGGATTATTGAACTCATAGCTGGGGGATGAGTTGGTTCATATCTTTCTCAAGAATATCAGTCCCAAATTGAATGTAATAAAGTGACTGAGTCCGCCCTCATTTATTACGATGTCGCAGTCCAGCACATTAACCTCTACACCACGGGAATCCATATGTAAATATTTTAGAATAATCAGAATCTTATATTGATTCCACAATGTTAGTGTCATATATATATATATATATATATATATATATATATATTATATATATCAGCGAACTAATAACATCATTTTTTTTCAAAAAATGTTTAATTCATACTGTCGGATTAACTTCCACTTACTTCATATATATATTATATATATATATATATATATATATATATATATATATATATATATACCAAGCCCTCCACGTGAGGGAGATGCGGCACAAGGTAAATTTCTTAAGCGGGGTTTAACAGGTTTGAATTCAGAGTTTTCCTTCTAGATTGATTACCTAACCTAGGTTAAAGATTCCTCTAGTATAAAACCAATAGGCCAATGTAATAATGGAATTGATGCCTTTTAGAAAAGACTTGGTGAAACTTTAACAGAAATTGTGTCAGGGCGAAATTGCACTCAGTTCGCCAATTTTATTTCCGCGCTGTTAAACCTAAGGCCACTCGTACATTCTTTAAACTTTTGCAACTGTCTAAAAAAATCAATGAAATTAGATAATAAATTGTCTAAAGAGTCAATCTATCTGACTTATGGACAAGTGATGCTGAAAGCACCGGTTCCCACCAGATCAGAGAACTTAAACAGCGATGAGTCGGTTCATTATTTAAGTGGGTGAACACTTAGTGCTGAAAGTGACCTGAGGCCTTTGTGAAAGACTTAGTAATTCTTAGTAAATAACAACATTCTATATACTTATCTGCTGTTGGAAATAGCAATGTGACGTGTATAAAGTACAGATTTTGATTATTTAAAAAACCGGTAAAAAAAACAAGGTATAACTTAGTGTCTTTTTAAATCTGATTTTCTAACCGTTTTAAACATGTGTCGACCGGTATGTTAGTGTATAAAGACTTTATGTCAGTACTTGCTAAGGATCTGTTTTCGATATTGGTGTTAACTATTTTATTAAGGAGTGAAGCATCGTTATCTATGTGTGCATCACTGATGATAGCGATTAAAGGGGATAAGGCTTTAGCTAGGAATTTGGCAATGTTGTGGGCAGCCGATTACGATAGGTTTTAGGGATCTCGGGCTGTGGGTTTTGGGGAGGCCGTAAATTTAGGGGATAGTGGGGTGGTAGTTAATAAGGTATAACCACATTCTGTTGTGTGTAGTGATTAATTTCTTATAGAATTTGTTAAATTATATGTATTTAGTAATGCTTTGTGGGAATATTTGTTCGTAATCATCATTGTCATTGAGTAGGTCCATAAGTTTTTGGTTATATTCTGTAGAGTCCATGGTAACTACTCCACCGCCTTTGTCAGAAGGCAAAATAACAATGACATATCTTGGAAATTTGTCAGTCCAAAGAATTACCGATCTAAATTGAGTGTGTGTAAGCGGGATATATATATATATATATATATATATATATATATATATATATATATATACTCAATTTACGGAGTTTCTGTAAGTGCGTAAATTGTTTAAAATATTCTAAAACATCAAAAAAAATGGAAAATTATCTTTTTGACATTTTCTTTTAGTTTAAGATAAATAACAATTCCAAGTTCATGTGTTAAAAAAATATGTTACTTATAAACGTACATTTGTGCTTTTAAATACATTTACGAAAAATACTTAATGTTTGTTGAATTATAGCATCTTATTGGAAAATTATTTCTAAATGTAATAACTTTATTTTTCTTCGATACATTTCTGATAAAGTATAGATATAGATCTAAGTTAGGAGAATGATGACGTATTTCGCGAGCTTTCTGTAATATTCCATGGAAAGTCCCGTCCGTGATATGAAAAATGGCCATTCTTCAGAAATTCAGAAATACAGGGGGTTGAAAATAATTATGCATAGATTATGTAACACTATTATGGATAGCTCTTAAGTATACATATCAAATGTTGTAATAATTAAATTATCATCTGTGGTTTACCACAGTTCCCCTAGTTTGATTATATTTTGCTATGGAAAATGTATAGATATAATACTTTTCATAGTTTTTAATTCATTTCTCTTTTTATTATAATTTGTAAGTTTTCCCACATTAGAAACTGCTGGTTTTCACTAAATTACAAGTAACAGCAAGTCCCATATTCTTCTGAATTATTCTCAGTATTCTAATCGATGTGATATGGACGACACCACTTCTTCCTGAATTAGATTCACACACTCTTCGGTATTGTAACAAGACTCCAGCTCTGATTAGTATTACTTAATATTCTATAGCAGCTTCAGCTCTTTATATTGGTCGAGGTATTCTTGATTCGTTTTAATAACGTAAATATTATCTATTTCATCGAAAGATTGTTGTGTGACCAGCAATGGATGTTATTTGAACAAGCGTGTTCGGTAGTTGTATACGTAGAAAGGGTCATACACGAATTTTAAACAGCGCTCACTTCGGAAAGTCAAGAGTGTTCAGACAACAAAAATTAAAGTCCTGATGAAAGTTTATTAAAAACCGAAACGGTATAAAGTCGACTTCACCACCAAGAATAAATTTATTTGCGCGGAATATTTTGTGTTTTTCTGTTTTCTACATTTTTCGGATTTATTTCCATATTTTACTCCACACACACACACACACACACACATATATATATATATATATATATATATATATAATTTTTCGTCTCATAAAAACGTTATAATCAAATTTGTTAGCGCTTCCGTGACAAAAAAGCCTGGTCTTGTTATTCATCACTGATATAAAAAAAAGTTTTCAAAATGGAATTAATAGCGTCTATTTACAGATGCATAAATCTTAGTGGTCTTTGAATGTTATACGCATGCGATAAGGGATTAATTTCGCCGACGGCCCAGCAAACAATTTTTGGTATTAATTCTGCAACTGTACTAAATAGCCGGTGAAAAATCAATGTCTCTCAATCTTAAACTGTAACCGGATTACTGGCTCGGATTACGTGGATTGCCGTTCGCCATTTTGCGTCCATTAGTTAATGTGGCCGTTGTGCTGTGGGTGGGGGGTGGTGGAACGTCGTTCAATAGGGTAAAGAAAGCTACTGAAGCGGTTACATCGTCTATCCGGAGTGGATTATGCTGGAGAATTCAAGAGGCTAGGGCTTTTTGAACAAGTGCAAAGGTTGGCAAGATAGCTTAGCTTTCAAACAATGCAGCTTTCTTTTCAGGCTGTACGAAGCAAGGATATACGTGATCCCTATTAACTTTGAAGAGAAATGCAGTCTCCATGCCATCTGTAGAGAAAACGTGGTCTATTATTAAGCATTGCCTATCTCCTTTCCAAGTAAAATACTAATGGTATCAATATTCATTTCAGCATTTCCATGAATTAAAATTCGCCTATTCTTGCCTTTCAAATTAAGTAGCACTTTCAAGGGGAAATAGATATATACAAAACAAATTTAAATCTGAAAAGCAAAATAAATACACTATTTGTCGACATATCAGTATCTTCTTATAATCAAACTGTGCTAATAGCACAGATGCCTTTAAATCGATCTCGCCATCTGTTCCTATCGTCAGTGGCTCTTGCAAGATCATCTACTCGGCATAAACTGTCCGCTATGAGTTAATTTATGTCAATTTTTCCTCGTTGGCCAACACTTGTGTGTCCATGTGTGAGGTCCGCCTGGCGAATCTCCCCTGTGTGTTAGTCCATGCTGCTCCATCAGTTCTCAACATGTTTGTCTTACTTAGATGCTTTGAGAGATGAAAGTTGATGACTATATATATATATATATATATATATATATATATATATATATATAAAACCAACCACTCCGCACGAGCAGGATGCGACAGAAGGTCAATTCAATTTCTAAAGCGGAGTTTAACAGGTTTGAATTCAGAGTTTTCCTTCTCCTAAACAGTTTACCTAATCAAGGTTGAAGAGCCCAGTCTGCTCTACTATTTACACATAGTTGGGTTCATACCTTTCCCAAGGGTACTAGCGCTATGTGAAATTCAAACATCCTTGTCCAGGATTTATATATATATATATATATATATATATATATATATATGTATAATATATATATATATATATATATATATATATATATATATATATATGTGTGTGTGTGTGTGTGTGTGTGTGTAATTAATATAGTTCAGTATATATTAGGAAGAAGTGCTCAATATCAGTGAGTGAGCATAACTATCTAATATAAATATAACGTAGACTTGGTCTGATGATCTCATAGACGATAAACATATGCTCTCAAAACCTGAATAATTATTGTAGCAAGTATAGCTTTTTAGGTTATCATATTTAACTATTATTTTAGTTTTACCATACTTTGCCGTACAGTTTATTTTAATATGTATTAGCCAAATGAGGAATAGAATGAAAACCACTTACATAAGGAAAGGATAAAATTGTGTTTTGTGTTTATAATACAGTGGATCCATATTTGAATGAAATAATGATTAGTGAACACTAAAATAGAAACATTTCTCGCACTAAATTACACAACTAAAACCAGGTATTATTATTATTAAGCAGAAAATCTGCAATAAAGCTTTATAAGTTAAACTTGCATATATATATATATATATATATATATATATATATATATATATATATATATATATATATAAGAAAAAATGAAAGTGAATCCGACAATTATGTTGAAAGATAAATAGAAAGATAATGTTGTATGGATAAAATTATTCATTGAAATGCCGACACGTGTTTCAACCAGGAGTCTGTTCTTATATACATTGTATCTTATTTAGTATTATTTTAGATATAAAAATAATAATAATAATGACAGAGAAACATAGAATTTAAGTATGAAAAAGCGGTCTTCTTCAGGGGAGTATAATTTGATATTTGGAAATAAAACTGTGTGAATATAGAGAATTTGGATGTGTTTGAAAAAATAATCTTTTTTGAAAATGTTATGATTCTTTAAGTTCCAAAAATAGCTAGCTAAAGTTGTTACATTTTAAGCTTAATATTTAAAAATGATTCTTTTTAATGGTTTGTAAACCTAGTTTTAAATTCTGATTTTGTACAACCCATATAAAATTCAATAAGGTCCGGTTTTTATGAAGACGTTATCGATGCAAGGTAACCCACCATTCAACCTAAAGGTGATAACGAAAATAGGAAAGATATTTCTAAATGTAATCAATAAACATTTCCCAGTTAACCACACTCTACACAAAATCTTCAATAAGACCAACTTAAAGATTAGTTTCTCCTGTATGGATAATATAGAAAGGATAACTAAACACATAATAACACAATAATTAACAATGCAAATGATAGCAATAAGGAAAAAGACAGAACATCTGCAATTGCCGAAACACGGAGATGTGCCTGGTAAAAGGAAAGTGTTTGATCAAAGGTGTAATTTACCTTGCATCGATAACGTCTACACAGAAACCAGACCTTATTAAATTTTATATGGGTTGTACTAAATCAGAATCTAAAACTAGGTTTACAAACCATAAACACTTTTTTTTCAAATATTAAACTTAAAAATGTAACAACTTTAGCTAGTAATGTTTAGAACTTAAATAATCAGAATATAACACCTATTATCAAATAGGGAACATCAAAGAGATCCAATATCTGCCGAAGTTTGACTGATTCATGTTTTATGGGTTTACAAGAAAAGTTAGCGATAATTAGATTCTCGGATAAGAAAAACCTACTGAATAAATGGGAAAATGCTTCCATAAGATGCATAAATGTATTAAGATTAATATAGATATAATATAAGATAGGTATTATTTATTTTTAAAAAATACAACTAGAACTTAATAGATTCAACAGTAGACTTCAACCATAATAGTATACATAAATAAGTTGTAAACAAGATGAATAAAAGAAAAAGAAAGGATGGGAGTTGAAGACAGCGGACAGATAGAATTACAAATTATTTTTGCCTGATAAGTGTTTGGAAAACAAATCCTTAATTTCAAAGGGAAACAGTTTAGATTTAAAGACTAGAGTTTATACCAATTAAAAGACAGAATGAGAAATAAAATAATTCTAGACCAAACAAGCATATATATAAAATTAGCTACCTACAATTTTTAGATCTTCTGAAGAAGGTGTACATTGAACACCGAAACCGCGGTAGAAAGAAAAACTGTTTTCTCCTATATATATATATATATATATATATATATATATATATATATATATATATATCCAAAAGTCCAGAGAAAAAATCTTCCTTACGACACAATAGTTTTATTTAAAAAACTGTCGCAGTTTGAGAGCTCAATGTGTGCTCTTAATGTTAGAGTCACAGAGCAAATATATAAGTAAAGAAATAACAAAAGACTTAGAGATTGAGCCTTATAGCTCCCTGAAATAGACTATAATGCTCAATCTCTAAGTCTTTTCTCATTTTTTTACTTATATATATATATATATATATATATATATATATATATATATATATATATATATATATATATATAACGTAATGTCTCTCAGCATTCTATACAACTACCTAAAACTTTGAATCGTGCAGCAATGAAGTTGTTACATATTCAATGCAATTGCTTCAGAGTAGGACTAGTTCCTATAGAATAATTCTTGCAACTCATAAAAGAAACATCGCTACACAAAGTCATTATAACTTTGCCTAAACTGAACTACAAGATTGATACTCTATTTAACGGTAATGTAATCACGAATGAAGAAGATGAGACATTGCTTGAGCAACGATTGCGAGATACACAGACTCGCTATCCCGCTGCCTAAGCACGGAATAACTTGTGAATAAATGGAATGTTACACAGTGTGATCTAAATTTATTAGAAAATTAGAAAACAAGTTTAATTAATTAATGTCCAATGATGATTTGATTAATCAAGTTTGAATACTATTATACAATTATGAAACAAGTTAAATTAATCAACTTCAATCGAAAATACAATGACTATTAAGAATTAAGATAGAGGCGCGTTGTGTAATGGTTCCAGTCATAGGAAATGGACTAGTGAACCTGGGTTCAATTCCTGGACGAGGCTGTCAAAATTTCGCTAATACCCTTAGGAAAGTTATGAATCCAAATATTCTCCCTCTAGCTATGGCCAAATAGTTTGGCAGTTTGGGCTCTTTAACTTGTGTTAAGGAACCAGTCTAGGAGAACGAAAACTATGTATTCAAACCTGTTAAACTCCGCGTAATAAATTAACCTTGTGTCACATCCTACTTGTAAGGAGGGTCGGTAAATATAAATTAAGAATTTCTTCATTTACAAGTCAGTGGGGAGAGTCAGGAAAGTAAAACTGTTATCCTAATAAATTTGTACAACGACTGCCGTTTAAAATGTAATATTGCATCCAAGAAAGCCTTCATCAGATGATGGAATTGAGTTTAGACATGGTTTCGGGAACGAAACATCATTGCCACTAACACAGAGTGCCCTTGCAATATCTCACGATTCCACCATACTTTGTTGGTATGTTGTCTCTCTCTGGCATTATCATATCCACATTGGTGCTGTAGCGTTAGTTTCGTATTTGCCTGGGGAGTTGTCTGCTCGTTTAGTTCGCTGGTTCCCGCTAGGTGCCTTTTGATATTTAAGCGGCTGGTTTGAACGTCTCTTTCTCTTTTCCGGTTTCTCGACCTACGAGACACATGGGGTATACACGGTCTACCCCTTCTCGTTGGGGCTTTTGGCCCCCCTTACATTACTGTAAGTGATTTATACAGCATGAACTATTCTTAGTCTCATGTCTGTACTTTTATGTTTTTCCCTTCTACTTTTGTATGTATGTTTATGTACACCTATGTATTATGTACCTTTTTATCCATGTGCTGTATACCTATTAAATGTTTTGTCTGTCAACCTTTGTCGGAGTTTGTATCTTCAAGTGTATATCATTTTTAAACTTACAGTGCTATTAAAACCTTATTTTGCTTCTTTTTATGTATGCTCTCTGGTCTGATGGAGAATGTCTTAGTAAAGTATACGGATGTTGAGTTGCTAATGAATCTTCGGCATCCGACTTTGATTGGAAATACATTCGTTATCCAACCATTTTTTGATACATTGTATTATTTTTCCAACTTAGTCTGATGTGCCCAGTCGATGTTTCCCTCGAAAGAGACAGTAAACTCAATGAATATAACTTTTTTTATCTTAACGGACCACTTATGTAATCCTATCCCATATAAAATAGTATTACTCCAATCATTTGAAATATGTCAGGTAGTTGTTGAGTGACAACGAGCTAGATTGGATTAAATATGTATACTATCAAGTAGAAACTTTTTAATCTAATGACATATCCCTTGAAGTTGATGTAAATTATGGTTAATATGGTAGTATTTATTCTGATAAATGTAAATAAATTACAGTATAATGTCATTATATATAACTAAAATGTAATGCATAAAGTTTTCAATGTTATATAATTAAATGTATTAAAATAGTACGAGAAGGTCCTGGGGGATATATTCAGAAATTGGGTTCTCATCAAGTGGGAATATCTAATAATTGACAATCTACAGTGGAAGCCAAATTGTTGAAGTATATAATTAATTGTAGATAATTTTAATAAAATTGAAAATACGAAATTAATTATTTTTCTTTCTGACATAGATATTCAGATTTAATCAAATATTAATAATTAAGTATGTATGGATTTTTTAACCTGGAGATATACATTCCATATTGTTCCATTAATGATTAACCACCTGCTCCAAAAATGAAATATATAAATCAATAAATATATTATCATTCAAAACAAATAGATTAATCCATAAAAATGATATTTACTTAACACTTCACGTAAAACATTTCCAAGAAAAATGTAGTAATTTAATAAGATGATATTAAGAATAATACAACTTTCTTTATGATAGAAATTACTGTTAGTAACTTTCCGTTCCGAATAGTTAATTACCATTAAACATATGAGCTGATACCCTATATTTGATGTATTGCCATGCCTAAGTATGTACTTCCGTAGTTTATATATATATATATATATATATATATATATATATATATATATATACCAACCCCTTCGAGCAGGATACGGCACAAGGTCAATTTCTTAAGCGGAGTTCAGCAGGTTTGAATTCAGAGTTTTCATTCTCCTAGACCAGCTGCCTAAGCAAGGTTAAATAGCTCAGTCTGCCCTACTATTTACCCATAGCTGGAGGAAGAGTTGAATTCATACCTTTCTTAAGGGTATTAGCGCTATGTGAAATGCAATTATCAAGTCCAGTATTTGAACTCTGGGCGACGAGTCCATTTCCCATGACTTTAACCATTACACCACGCGCTTCCAACTACGTAATTTTTATATATAATAGCAAGAATATGCGCCCTCCGGGCGTAAGTATCTACATTTTAATGTAATGAAATATATTAAATTAGAAACACGAACGAAATTAAATAAGAACGCATAAAAAGATTACATTCATTCTGATTACTTTTAAATTTGTTTATAGAAACCAATCATAGAATTCATTTTTATTACGTTGGAGAATAAAGCAATAATATCAGAGATCAATACCACCAAGTAAATATTTATTAACCCGTTTAAAAAACAGTGTGCAAATTAAGCAATCCATATCTTAGGTAAACCATTATTACTTTGTGATATATAAGACACATTTTAAAAGCACCAATGACATTGGTTGTTTTGAAGGAAATATAACCCACATTCTCATAGAAACATCGTAAATAAATAAGATTTATTCAATGTATTAATGATTTTGACTATAAATACTCATTGATAAAGTTATGCTATTCCTGAATACTTTCGTGACGTAAGCAAAAACCTAGTTACAGTCACTGAATCTCCATTATAATAAAGATAATATAAAAAATAATACACTTTCTTAGATATCAGTTTATCTTTTTATAAGAAAAAAAGATTGTTTGTAACTTTCCGGTCTGAATAGTTACTTGCACTTAAACTTGTAAGCTGTTATTCTAGATTTTCTGTATTGTCCTACATAAGTGGGTACTTCGGTGAGTTTGTATAGATTTACTTGGAGAACTTGTGGATATACCGTAACATGATAATAATTTAATTATTATAACGTTTGATATGTTTACTTAAGAGCTATTGCCAATACTTCAATAGGTAAAACGTATAATCATCTTGATTTAACTCTCTCACTCTTTTATCCTTTATTTCTTCGTTCTTTTCATCTTTTTATTATGTTCGATTATCGCTTACACGCGCTCATCCCCTCTCTTTATATCTTTCCCATACCCTCTTTCTTTCTTATATTTTTCTGTGTAGCATTCCATAATTTAGCTGGGGTGATGACTGATAAGAAATAAGGATTTGGCGGACAAGGAACACCATATAATGAGGATTCATATTTTTTGCGTTTCATATTCGAAGATTCGGATGTCGTCATTTTTAACCAGTGGGTGTTGCAAGATGATAACCGTCTTACATTAAGGAAAATTAATATTATATAGACCGATTTATTCTTTAAATTGTTTTTTCTTCTTTCCTTTTTATCATTTTCATCTCCCGTATTCAGAAAAATTCTACGTTTTCTGTCTTTCTTTTATAGTTTGCAGATACATACTGCAGTGTGAGAGTAAATGGGAAAATATATCCGACAGTATATAGTAAAAACAGAAAAACACGAAATGTTTCAATAGATGAATTATTTATTCTTGATGTTCGGTTCATGCAACCTACATCAAAACATGTGGGGAGATATTGTATAGTGCTGTTAGGAGCCGGTGGGATATGAAAAATTCTGGTCGTATATGGCTAGGGGGGGCGTTAGGAAAGCTACACTGGTTGACACTGATTACATTGATTGTATTCAACCAGCACTTCTCATATCCCACAAGGATCTTAACATCTCCATACAATATTTCAAAATGTGTCCTAATGAAGGATACATAAACCGAAACGTTATAACGTCGACATTGTAATCAAGAATAAATAATTCAACTTTTGTAATACTTTGTGTGTTACAATTTTTGTGGCCATATTTTAGGCTTCAAGCAAGAGCGCTGTCCAGTGGAGATCCTTTGTATTAAGCAGAGCACGATCCTTAGTGTAGAATCCTTTGACTGTCCCTTAGTATTCCTCAATTTTGCAGGTCCTTCGTCAAGGAGTATAAATGGACATCTGACAATATCAGCCGATCAAGTAGCCAACCTATCACAGATTCGGTCTGTTGATTGAGGTTTAAACTACGTGACCTCGCTTAGTCTATAAATTTAAATGGTATATTGCAGCACGGCTTATATACCACCAAATAATCTAACATCGTGTCTTTCTGTTTTTCTCTACAAACTGCACCGCCCTGTCGGCTGGGGCGTTAGAATGCACCGACTGCACCTCTGTAGAGGGATAAGACTTCCCCAATGGGGCTACCTGTTGGCCGTGGGTGGCGACCCGTGATGCTTAAGGATAGAGCCCAGGTGGATGAGCAGTTCATGACATGCAATACTCCACATTGGTCCTATCTTGGGCTAGACGGGCGGTCGGAGAGGCCCCCTCTGATCAATCGGCTGGTTACGTCAAGCCCTAGCATCTATATGATTTTCCCAACCCTATTGCCCTTATGGCAAATCCCAACCCCTTTTTATCATATGGGTGCTAGAAGGCGGTGACTGCGGGTCTACATGTCCTGGGAATGACGTTAAACTCTATCTGATGGTGATGTTCCAGTTTTGGAGGTTTGGGGAATGTGGAGCACGCCTTCATCACCATTGCTCCCTGGTCCACTCTGATCCGGAGTGGTAGTACCTGTTAGGGTCCCATCTATGGGTTAAATAGAAAAATGTATTTATAAAAAAATTGTATTATCCATTAAGAATTGATTTATTTCAAAACTTTATCGGCATTAAATGACCCACTGAGGTTGATATGCCGTAGAACAAAACAAACTCTACAAACTGCAGTGTTTATTATACTTACCACCGTTTTTTCTGACTCAATTTTCGTATTATCAATGGCTCGAACGACTTTCTTTTATTTCCCATTTGTTCATCATCTCTCGCTCTTCTTATCGTCAGTATTAGTCTGTCTATTATATCCCACGTCCGTTTATTCTCTTTTTCATTTGCGATGGGTTATTGAACGAACTGCTCGGTGTAACCCTGTCAAATATAAATGTATTAAATGCTAGACTGGACGTCTGAGGCTGCGTACACGCATGCCCAGACTCGCGCAGTCGCACAAATTTAAAAGCCAGAACTGCATTACAAAGAATTCATCAATTTTCTTTTCTTTTTTTTTCTTTTTTCTTGTATGTGTGCTCGTGCGAGTACGGGTATGTGTGTGTGTGTGTGTGTGTGTGTGTGTGTGTGTGTGTGTGTGTGTGTGCGAGCGTATGTGTGTGTGATGTTCATATAATAATTGTAAGAGTCACAAATGGGTTCTTTCTTTCTTTCTTTCTTTAGTTGTGAATCTTTCTTACAAACTTTCTTGCTATTTTTCTGTCTTTCTTTCTTGGTAATTTTGTCATTCTTTCTTAAGCGCTTTCTTATGATCATTTCTTTCTTACATTTTTTCTTTCTTTCTTTGTGATTTTACCTTTTTTTTCTTAACTACATCCTTATCATTCATTCTTTCTTTTTCACTCGTTGTCTTTCATTCCTCCGCTCTTTTTCACTCTTTCTTTTGTTTTTCTTTCTTTAACTATTTCTTTTATTATTTCTTTCTTTCTTTCATCTCACGCTTTATTCACTTTTTTCTTTCTTTTGCTCTTTTTCACTCTTTTATTCAATATTTTCTCTCTTTTTCCGCTCTTTTTCTTTGTTTCACTCTTTCTTTCTTTTTATTTCTTTCATTCTTTCTTTTTATTTCTTTCATTCTTTCTTTTTATTTCTTTCAGTCTTTCTTTCGCTCTTTTTCACTTTCTTTCATTCTTTTTCACTTTCTTTCACTCTTTTTCACTTTCTTTCCCTTTTTTCACTTTTATTAATTCTTTCTTTCTTTTATCTCACTCTTTATTCCCTTTTTTCTTTCTTTTGCTCTTTTTCATTCTTTCATCCAATATTTTCTATCTTTTTTTTTTGGTCTGTTTCTTTCTTTCCCTCTTTCTTTCTTTTTATTTATTTTATTCTTTCTTTCTTTCACTCTTTCTCACTTTCGTTCACTCTTTTTCACTTTCTTTCCCTTTTTTCACTCTTGTACGTATATATATATATATATATATATATATATATATATATATATATATATATATGCATGTCTGTGTGTCTGATGTTCACATGAGAATTGAAAAGGGTCACAAATGCACGTGACGAATATAATGCGATTGGTCTTCACTGTAGACAACCCACACAAGGTCGATGATGAAATCAATCACATGTACATCGTCGAGGGCGCATGCTCAGAAGAATAGACGTGAGATTTTGCCGTAGCCATTCACTAAAACTTTTCAAATACAATAAACGTCTCTCACATTTAGATAAGCAACAGCGACGGTCTAATAAGAAACGAAGAACTGTTTATTCTATTTGTACGCTTTTATGCTGATTAAAATGCCGTCGATTCAACATCCAAAATATCGCGCGGATGAGGAGTTCGCCGAACGAAAAGCGACCGACAGTCTACCCCCTTTTCTTTTTATTTTTATAAAGGAAATATATGGCGGCGTCGGCGAACACTGCAGTGTTTTGCTTGCCTATTTCTCTAGCATTCAGATATAATCATTTTTCGCAACGTTAGGCACGTGCGTTGATAAAGGCGTTAGTACGGAGTAGGTAAACTGTCGCTGGTAAATAAACGAGTTTATTCATGTCGTTTGTGAATACTTCGAACGTACTATCAAAAATCTGCCCCTTCCAGACAAAATTATTAAAGTTTTGATATTAAATATTATATCGAATTAGAAAGACTAATGAAATTAAATACGAACACAAAAAACTTTGCATTATTTTTTTTTCATTCTAATTGATTTCAGTATTAAATTATACATAGGCTTTTAAAGATACGTTTGAAAATTTTAAAAATAGTAGAAATCAATAACATGTAATACTTTATTAAACACTATTTTGTTAAAACCGGTATGCAAATTATTCAACCATATACTATGTAAATATTCATTTCTTAATTATATATAATAACACATATTGCAGGATCTGAAACACATTGTCTGTTATGAGGCACATCTATCTTTGCTAGACCTTAATAGAGATATTGATCAGTCACTTATTAAGATTAAATAATGATTTTTAATAGACATTGCTAAATAAATCGTAACGTTGGTGGCGACGTAGTTTTGGTTGCGGACAAATAAATAATCTCCATTATAATAAGATTAAATAGAGGTGATAAAATACAGTCTCTATACAATCGTTCAAGAACAAAAAAAAAAAACAGTAGCAATTTTTTTTAATGGAGTATTTAACATCTCCTGTTCGTCTTCAAGTTTTAATAATCAAAGGAACAAGTGTTGTACGAGTGGAAATGAAAGATTGTGTAGCCTGGATTACTTTGTTTGGTATATCTGATTTGTGAAGATTTAACCTGTTTGAACCAAAGTTTTTTTTTATTTATTGTTTTTAATAAGCGCTAAAACAGGTAAATCTGATTTTGTTTTCATTGGATTTTAACATACACAATTTTCCCAAATTTTAGAGGTTGGCACTGAGTAGATATAGTGGGACTATATATAAGTAAATTGTAAACGTTTAATGTTAATGTACAAGATTAATGTGTTTCAAAACATTTTTTTTCAATAAAAGCATTATATACATATATGACTACTTAAGTCCTTGCATATTTTAAACCGCTCACACTGGCTCTTCCAAAACACTGATAATACTCTCGAACACGCCACTTGTTTGCAATAAAAATCACAACGTGAACACCCCATCTTTTGTTTTGTCAGTGATCCAATCCTAAGACTGGTACTTGATCCTTTTACCATAGGGAGCCTATACAGGGGAAAATATGGAGGTGTGTGGTATAATGGTCAGAGTCGTTGGAATTGGACTCGTCAATTCAAGTTCACATCCTGGACGAGGCTTTTCACATTTAACATAGCGCTAATATACTTGAGAAAGGTATGCATACAACTACTCTATCTCCGGCTATGTATAAATAGAAGCGTATAACGGACTATTTAACCTTGGCTAGGTAACTTGTCGTGGAGAATAAAACTCTGAATTCAAACCCGTTAAACGCCGCTTAAGAAATTGACATTTAGTCACATCCTTCTCGTGCGGAGGGATTGGAATGTATATATACAGGAGTAAAAAAAATATCAATAAAATTTGATAGGCAAAGTATTAATTCCTTGCTGTTTCTTTCAAAATTTTTTTTTTTTAAACGCAAAAAAAGTTTTGCTCAAGGTTTGAAATCCAGTCTCTTCTTCCATTTCTTACTAAGATAACCATTACGCAATGTGTGCATGTTTTTGAAGCAAAGTAAGATGTTGTTTAAATTAGTCATAGAAAAGTTTCATATATGAGAGGTCAACTAGCAATTATATAGCGATTCGTTTATTTTGATGAATGGATAAAACTTACGTTATTGACGGGGACGCCATCGTTTTTCAATGTCAGTGGAAAGGCAAATCCCTGAAATAGAACCGACAGCCAAGTATGCTTAAAACTTAATGGATATAGATTAGAGAAAGAATCAGTAAAAACTGAATACGGATTAGGAGCTGCAACTGAACGTATGTGTACATTGCACAAGTAGTTACCATTGGTTGGCTTTATTCTGAACCAGTCTGTTGAGTAGCATAGTCCTGTTGCATTAAAATAAATATGAACAAATAACTGAGCCTAGGTTGATGATAAAAACTGAAGTTAGAAGATTCTGGTATCTCCAAAGAAATATATAATATATATGATTATTTTCGGGAGATGTCGAGTGTTTGCGTCGCATCATTGGAATTGTGAAGAATGCTTATTTCTTCATCAGTCTGCCGCTCTCAGCTAGGGCTTATTTTAAGGAGAGTACTTGTATTAATACGGGGAAACACTATATATCTTATATTTCTTGAACTCAGATGAGTCTGTTTTATTATAGTTACGATTAGGAACATTTCATACTGTAGTGATTGGCAACCTTTTGAATATACCGTTACCATTCACATGTTCTTTTATTCAAAAACTCATTAATGACAATTCATTCAAAAATGATCCTATCATCATCCTTTGGAATGTTACTGACCAAGACGAGTTTTTGCGTTGCATTCGCTGATTGTGTAGAATTTTGTTTTTCTTCTGTCCGTCGCTCCCACTAGGGCTTATTTTAAGGGGAAAGATTATATCAAATCACCCTAGGTCTTATTTTGCTGGTGGCTCTTATTTTCGGGTAAACACAGTATACATTTGTTACCTCCATCTCTCCGATGAATTCTCAACAGGTTTGTAAGGACCCTCACATAAATAAAAGGTGTGCTGCATCCATCCTGTGAATAGGCTCTAGTTCTACAATTCTGGGAAGTATGGAGTCATTCCATTGTTGCAATTACTCAGAGGTACTCTTTTACCCTAAGTGTACCCTATGTAGGTAAAATAGATCTGTTTGATACAATGCAGTATTTTCTTTTTAGAATCTCTGTAAATATGTATATATATTTCTGTACAGCGTATAATGAGAGAATATGATTATTAAATTTACTTCGGCATAAAATAATCCAAGTATTGGCATGTAGTATTACCAGCTAACCAACCTAGAAAGTGTACGCGTGTGAGGGACTGTAAAACGTATGTCTGTGATTGTAGCTACAAGTCCGAAAATATCATTAATGTTCTCTATCTATAGATCACGACATGCATCACTCCACTTTGGCCCTTACATAGGCTAGACAGGTGGTCAGAGATGACCCAACCGATCAATAGACAGGTCAAGTCAAGCCCTAGTACCTATATAATTGCCAATCCGATGGCCCTTAGGACACGACCAAACCCTTTTTATCATATATGTGCTGGAATGCTGTGAGTTAGGGTCTTAATGTCCTTAGTATGACATTAAACTCTTTCTATTGGTGGAGTTTGAATCAAGGATCACATGGAAATGTCTTTTACCCCTTCATCACCATTAATTGCAGGTTCACCCTGAACATGAGTTTTAGTAATTGTTAGGGTCCCATCTATATATTATATAGAAAAAATATAAATTTTAAAAAATGCTTAAAAAATTGAGTTTAACATTTTTTATACCCATCATTAAGGAATAAAACAAAACGTTTTCGCCATAAAATAACCCAGCAAGGGTTGTCATACCGTAAAATCTAACTAACCAACCTACTAATTGATAATTATTAGCTTTACATGGAACGTAAAAATCAACTAAATAATTGCAATATTTACTCGTTACCTTCAAGTTGCATTTTCAAAAAAGATCAGTACCTAATAACACATCCAGGCATTTTTTTTAATCAAGTAATTACACATTCATAAAAAACAGGATGTTATATCACATTCCTTCATCCCATAATTAGTTTTTGGTAGCAAAAAATGAAGTCGTTAGGGTGGCCTAAAGTCGGTAACAGCGAGGGTGTCTATCCCCTTTTCATTAGCACTAGACCAAGGCGATTTATTTTTGGACTTAGTTAATTCTTTGATCATTAGTATCCTCAGCTTTGTAATCTCATTTATATAAATCTAATTGATCTGTGTCTCGTGCTATTCAATACATGAACCTTCGATACAAAGATCGATAAAAGCGGAATTAGCCAGAGAGAATTCACCAGCAAATATTCATGTCCACATCGATAAACTATAAGCGAAATATAAAACTATACATTTAATATTGACTTGCTTATACCTTTTATTCTTCCAAAATACGTAATCAGTTCCGCTCGAGGAATATGATGTTATATCGCATCTATGTATTTATTCCATTCTTGTCCTTTCGTGCCAGTAATAAAACTGCAGAAATCTCTTTTGTCTTCGACACAATGGAAACAATTCCTAATGTCAAACGTCGAGAGAAACAATGGAAAAGCAAGAAAAGAAAAAAACATTTAAAACAGGATTACATTCCCAAATGTCTTCCTGATGCTAAAGAAAAAGGATGTGAAATGATTTACTAGTCTTTAAATATAGCTTATTCGCTAACTGTTTATTCAATTCTGCGCTAAAACCCCCCTCTCTCTATTTCTCTTACTCTCTTTCATTCTTTATTATATTTTTCTGTGTAGCATGATATTTTCCTTCCCTTTCTTTTGTTACAATAAAAGCGTAATGGTCCATAATTTAGCTAAAATAAGATAATTTTGAATAGTAAAAGGAATATTTAGTTGTTGTAGAATATAGCAGTAAATGGCTTAATAAATGGGCTGGAAATTAGCCATGCGCACACAACTGCGTACGTTGTAGATGAAGTCAGTTGCAAATATATCTGCAGCTAATATCAATTAACTAGCAGGACCTGTGGATATACCACAGTTTGATAATTTATTAAAACGTTTGATATGCTTACTTGAGAGCTATTGCTAAATAGTTCACTATATAAAAAGTATAATCATTTTGATTTAGTTCTCTCTCTCACTTTTTTTCATTCTTTCAATTCATATTTTTATTATGTTAGAAGGGAACAGAATAGCGTTATCGTTTCCACGCGCCCATCTAACTTTCCCCTGATCTCTTTCTTTCTTTCTTATAATATTTTATATGTTCCTTAATTGTACGACCGTAATTATTTTGCGAAACTGCTTAAAAATTAGATAGACCAAGATGAAATGCAACAAAATTAAATCCTTATAATCTGGTTGCGTTTATCCGCCGAATTTTAATTTCTTTTTAGTATCGTTACCTCGGCTAAATAATGAACTATGCCGGGTTTATTAAAACGATAGAAACGGGAGGAAAGCGACAAGCTACACAAAAAATCTAATAAGAAAGAAGGAAAGAATAGGAGAGAGAGAGAGAGATAAGGTGAGCGTGTGGAAGAGAAAAATATAATGTGTTTCAATCAAACATAATGAAAAGAAGGAAATATATATATATATATATAATATATATATATATATATATATAATATATATATATATATATATATATATATAATATAATTTGCTGAGTTTTTATAGATCAATGTTTATTATTATAAAACTCAGCAAATTAAATAAATATTAGCTCTCACTATTTTTGATTGAGCACTGTATTTTCTTTGTTTCATCACCAAAAAATTTGTTCTTATATATATATATATATATATATATATATATATATATATATATATATATATATATATATATATATATATATAGAGAGAGAGAGAGAGAGAGATCTTGAAGTATTTACATCTTGAAGTATTTTGCAATAGGTTTTAAGTAAATATAAAAAACGTTGTAATAATTAAATTATGATACTGTGGTATATCCACAGGTCACGTTATTTACATTTTTATTGCCGATGTTGTATATACCCAGTGTTAAAAAAGGTTTCTTTTTAAAATGAACATTTTATTTCTTTAGAATATAAAATTAACTTGCTGTATTTATGCATAATAGTAAGACCAGTGGATATATCACAGTATGATAATGTAATTATTACAGAGTTCGCTAATAGACAAATCCTGGTGGATGATCAGTCCATGACGTGCAACACACCAGTTAGACCCTTACTTACGCAAGACAGGCGGTCGGAGAGGCCCCGTGCCATCAATCGGCTGGTCACGGCAGGCCCTAGCACCTTATACGATTGCCCCGACCCTATTTCCATTATGGCAAGCCCCAACCCTTTAATCATATGGGTGCTAGAAGGCCGTGGAGGGTCTTCATGTCCTGGAAATGACGTTAAACTCTATATGATGGTGAGGTTCCTGTTCTGGAGATCTGTGAAATGCGGAGCACCCCTTTATCACCATTGCTCCAAGGTCCACACTAACTCGGAGTGGTAGTACGTGTTATAATTATTATAATTGTTATTTCAGTCTCGGAAGACTATAATATAGTTTTTTTGTCCTTGAAGATACAGCGCCTCCTGTGACTGAGGCCCAATGTTCGAAAAACATATTCGGCCACAGATATCGCTTGTGAAGGCTATTCCCGAAGATATTGCTGTGCCGGTGCCTTGTTGCCGCTGCTTTCTTCTGGGCCTCTTGGCTTCACAGTGTTGGACCAGAGTGGCTTAAAACATGAATGTGCTAGTTTCTCATGTATGGGTTGAATAGAAAAAATATCTATACATATATAAAGGGCAGTTGTGTCTATTTGTATGTCCGGAGGAAACTTTGAAAATAAAACAATTAAGGACAAAGTATATATATATATATATATATATATATATATATATATATATATATATATATATATAGTAGATACACAAGCAATGTATTTATGATATGGCTTTTTTAGCCGACGATATAAGGCATGAGGTAAATGGTCACTCCTAAATATAGACTCGTTGACTACCACGTGATAGATTTTTATTGTCCAATCACTGGCACTGCTGCTGCTGCTTCTGCTGTATTAATAGAGGCACCATTCTAAACTTATGTCATTGACACTTGGATTCTCTTGGACGTAGGACTTACAAAGAACACAAGATTCTTATTGGCTTGCTTACTTACTTATTACATCTGGAACTAAGGATGCCGACCAGATACTTAACAAATATGTGCTTAATTGAAGTCGTACCTAATTTTGAAAATTAATTAATGATCAATTAATTAATCAATCAGGCGGGCATACCTATTAAATGTAAGGCTAAACAAATCGGGAAAAATCAATCTCTGTATGTACATTTCGGCATATTAGGCCTTATCAGCAGATAGAAAGACCGCCTTGTGCGTGATTCGAACCCGACTTTAAAGCTGACAGGCGAGCATCTTACTCCTTCACCAAACGGAACCTAATTCTGAACAAAATCAAAAAATCTAAGAGGGTCCGTTTGGTGTAGGGGTAAGATGCTCGCCTGCCAGCTTGACAGTCGGGTTTCGAATCACGCACAAGGCGGTCTTTCTATCTATAGCTCTGCTGATGAGGCCTAATAGGCCGAAATGTACATACAGAGATTGATTTTTCCCGATTTGTTTAGCCTTACATTTAATAGGTATGCCCGCCTGATTAATTAATTAATCATTAATTAATTTTCAAAATTAGGTACGACTTCAATTAAGCACATATTCTCCCAAAATATATATATATATATATATATATATATTAGATATCACCAGGGCTTGTTTTTTTTAGCAAAAATATGAAGATTTTATTTAAATTTGTGAAGATAATTAAAAAATAATATTTAAATGATAACAGCATAGCATTTTCTTGCATTTAATATTGTAAATAGTAGACATTCATTTTTCTTTTATAGCGGCTTGATCAATGCAAGATCCTTTTTTTTACGTGTGGATTTTAATGAGGCATCCTGCGAGGGTCCAACGCCCGATTCAGTTATAAATTATTACTGAATCGTAAGTTGAATCCGCAGGATGCCCCATGGACCTGCGAGACTAACTTGAAAAAAATCCCCGTCTACCCAGGCGACGCCGGGTAGTTGCTTCTAGTTAGTTTATTAAAAAATTATCCATTTAGAATGAATTTATTTAAAAAACTTTGTCGACAATAAATTACCCACTGAGGTTGATATACCGTAGAAACAGAACAAATAGACCAAACAAAACAGGGAATTTCAAGTTTCTGTAGTCTTTTCTGGAATGTTAAATATGTTTTTCTTAAACTGTTTTATTTCAACAATAGTACTGAATAATACAAATTGTTAAGTCTATAATTAGTCTGAGTGATTTATGAAGATTTCCTTTAACGTTCTTGTCAAAAACATCGCCATTATGTCTGAGACTCTAATACACTCTGAATATTTCTTATATTAAAACTATTGTTATTAGAATTTGGTCGAACTGGACACATTAAATTTCCATCAAATACAATGAGAATTTCAAACGGCAACAGACAAACAGTGGAGAATTAAAAAAATAAATGTTGTCTTGAAATTATTAAGAAATATAATTCAGTGCACACACACACACACACACACACACACACACACACACACATATATATATATATATATATATATATATATATATATATATATATATATATCAAGGAATAAGATCAATAAGTTTGACCGTTTTATGACGAACAATAAACGCACCGAAAGAATAAAAAAATATTTCCTTTTAGTATATATATATATATATATATATATATATATATATATATATATATATATATATATATAGTTTGCTTCTAGCCAGGGATAGTTGTGTCTAGTCACATTGAGGAGGCGTGAAACGTCTGTGTATGACTTATTAATATATGCTCCTGTAAATTCGGTAGAGCTCTCTAAGGGGGGAATTAAATTAACTTTCACTACCAAGCATATAAGCAATGATCGTTTGCTCGCTAACTAGATCTCTCTGTGATCGTAAAATATGTAAACAAACCTATGTATTTAATAGTTTAAACAACAGCCCTGTTACTGCAGCTGTCAAAGTGTCCCAGAGGTTAAAAATCGAGTTGGGAAGTAGTCAATCGGAGTTCGCTTCTAGCCAGGGATAGTTGTTGTGTCTAGCCACACTGAGGAGGCGTGAAACGCCTAAACACGTGTCTGTGGATGACTTATTAATATATATATATATATATATATATATATATATATGTATGTATGTACTAATTAAAGTGTCTGCAATGTTTTTGCATTTTATTTCTCAATATATTTAGATTTGAAAGAAAGCGTGACATGTGTTTCGGTTTATTTCAAAGTCCTTATGAGGCTCATACAATTATGCTCTGTGTTGAAACTTATTTCAATATGTAGTCATTTTAGGATCGAGCGCGGTGTTATAAATTATTCTGGTAAATTTCAGTTGGTTGCATGTACAGACTAGCAATATGTATTCTTTCGGGGAATTACGTCGAAATGCCTTTATTTCATCTCTTCTTTTCTAAATGTGTATGTGTGGATACACACAGACGCACATACACGAATATATATATATATATATATATATATATATATATATATATATATATATGGCTATTGTAATTTTGAACAATTCTATAAATGGATAAAACATCTGGGTGAAGTTCATACATTTTTGAAGGATCCATATGTGTTTATCAATCTCTCTCTCTCTCTCTCTCTCTCTCTCTCTCTCTATCTATATATATATATATATATATATATATATATATATATATATATATATAAACTTACCTCACCCGGAGCCGAGGAAAGAGAGAAAGAAGGGTGGAAGCAAATGACACACTAATTGGTTACTAAACCAAGGACTGAGAAAAGGGCTTTAGCGGAGGGTTAACTTTTTCTGTTAACTTTTTGAATTTTCATCCTCGTCTCTTCTTTCTCTTTCTTTACTTACTCTGTTCTTTCTTTCTTCCTTTCTGGCTGTCTATCCTTATCTATCTCTTTCTCTCTCAATTCATCTATCTATCTATCTATCTATTTGATTTTCCTACGTATTCTTTTTCAATTGCATATTTTCTGATTGGCCATTTTCTTGTCTCGCTGATAATCTGAATTTCCTCTGATAGCGTACTATTAGTGTCAGAAAGATGAATGTTACGTAATCCATGTCTTTTCCGTGTTCAGATTGCACATCCTTTTTAACACACTGTCCATGTCATAACGTCCCGAGATAATCTCACGTAAGATAAGAAAAATCTCAAGTATAAATGTTCCCAGCGACAAAAAAAAAAAAAAAAAAAAAAAACAAACAAAAAAAAACTCTTTCCACCTTAACAAAAGAAAGCTGTTTATCATTTGCACGTGCCTAACAAAAAGCGAATAGATTTATTTCATGTTGATTTTTGTTTTCCAAGAAGTTGATATTTCTTTGGAGCCCAGCTTTCTAACAGATAATGTAATTCCAAACTCATGTGACATTTGAATATGCTGCTTTGTTTAACTTATATATTTCACCTGTTTCTTTTTTCTGTGTATATTGGAAGATCATCCATGTTTGGAAAAACATGCAACCTCTGAAAAGAAAAGAAAAATATTAGAATATCAACATAAAGAAGAAATGCAGTTAGATTACATTTATAAATTTCTACCTTTATAGATTAATGTCTTGGATATTAAACAATATTAATTCTACAAGCGTTACTTGGAGAATTAGTTGATGCAATTACCGAGCAGTTTGTTAGTGACCATATAGAATTTAAATATAACTCCATGTTATGTGTGTTTTTCTCATGTTCATTTTTTTTTCAAATAGAAAAAATGATACATAAAAAAATTATAAAATATTTAAAATAGGGGCTACTTTAATATGACCCTGTATATAAATTAAATGTTTTCACAAAATATAAAAAGTATTTATGATTATTGCTTAAAGTGGCTCATCGTGTTGAGACAAATAAAGTAATTCTAATTCCACATAAATATGATTTTGAACATTTTCCTGCCACCAAAGAGTTTTACCTAGAAGTCTTCAACTGTTTCCGTGATGCGTCGTAAAACGCCAGACAAGTTGGCCACGATGGAAAAGTCGATGTAATTATATCAAATGAAATAAATACCTATTAATTAAATGTATATTTTGAAAGGGGTTACATTTGTCGTGAACCTAGAGAGGATCTATCCGTAAAGCTAGACATAATCTCATTGTTGAAACAATTTAATTCTCTCTCAAGATTTTATTATTTCGATATAGAATTCATCTTCAACTTCAATTTCGCTGTCATTTCCAGCTTGAAAAATGATAAATGGTATAATAATTATCGTGAAATCATCTGCTACGTAAGTATTTATGGTTCATCAAGGGAGATGCACGAATGTTCCAGAATGATGATTGATAATGTCAATTATGTTCAGCAGTTTCTTACTCTTACGTCTCAGTTTTCGGGAACTGGAAAAGTAACCTTTTGTCTATACATTCGTTCAAATGAAGGGGGTGTTATGGTTAGAGACGTAGGAAATGGACTCGTTGAACCGTTTCCAGTCCTGGACGAGGCTGTTTGCCTGTCACATTGCGCTAATACACTTGGAATGTATGAATTCAGCTACTCTAATTCATTGTATCAGTCCATAATTCTTTAGATATACTTTGCTGTTACTGCTGCTTGCTTTCTCACCTCTCTACTCTCTCTATCTATCTCTCTATCTATATATATATATATATATATATATATATATATATATATATATATATATATAATCGCTATATTTACGTAGAAAAACTAAATGTATCAACATATTATAATACACACACACACACACACACACACACACACATTTTTTTTCATCGAGAAAAAATAATAATAATTTCATCGAGAAATAAATAATAATTATCGAGAAATAATTTCTTAATGATATAATATATATATATATATATATATATATATATATATATATATATACAGGATCGTCTGATGATGACTTATTTTAACGTAATTTAAATAATAAATTAAAAAGAAACACAGCCCGAGGTCATAGTGGCCGGAACGCTGTGTTTTTGCCCAATAAAGATGAGGACAACAGACCTAAATATCTTATTTATTCATATCAATCAAGCATCCACTCATAAATACACATACGAAATATATACTAGCTATTTCCATTGTTATGAACATTGAGATTATTTTACTTGGAACGATTCAAAGAGTAAAGTATGAAGTCATTAAGGACAACCCACGTTTCGTATTTAATGTTTGCATGTTATTTGAAAGAGATCAAGCATAGATTCATGCATATCTAAATATGAAGAGATTGGGAGGATTAATTAAACTCCATTTGAAACGATTCCACTCTGATAAGCATGAAATTCTCATCATTTATATTTACACATTTATTTAGACATATCTACACACGCATATGCATAATCAAATATTGAAAAAGGTTATTTATGAATTCCTTTCGAGATAAATCCAGCCATTGTTCTCAATAATCACATTCTCAGCCTGGATACAACTTAATAGCCAATCAAATGGGACTATACTTTACACGGTTGACCGGACACCGGTTTGCGGGGTTACTTAGTCAGCAATGTGAAAGTAATGCGTTAGCATGTTGTCTTAGGCGAATAATATATACTGGATGACCGAACGAATGGATTATTCCCGTCACAGTTTTTGTTCTATACAAAATACGACATGAGTATGGTCGATTAGGTCTTGTACAGTCTAGTTTTTTTCTTGTTTTATTCATCTCCATAGAACCACTACTTTAAAGTCTGAAATCCAAAATAACCTTTTTGGCATTAAATGACCCACAGAGGTTGGTATGCCGTTAAACAAAACTCAAACTCAAACTCTTGTTTTATTCAGAGGACGACATGTGTATAGTCTATCAGGGCTTGTACAGTCTTGATTTGTTGTTCTATTCAAAACATGACATATGTATAGTCTATCAGATCTTGTACAG
>CM042141.1:52690229-52717729 GCA_023376005.1 Doryteuthis pealeii | reverse complement strand
CACACAATAATAATATTATGAGTGTTGCATACAGACGTTTTCACCGTAACAAATCGATATAATGTTGTATACCCTTTCTTACTTCTTACTCTGGTCGTATTTTCTTCTGGCCGGCTTTGCTATTCTGATCGTCTATCATCTTGGTTTGGTCTAGCGTCTGGTGTTGTCTTGGGGACTTCGGTCTGGTTTTCCATGCTAGGGATTTCTCCTTATCAGATGCCCTGTGTCATTGTCAGTTTTTAGTAAACACAAGACTTCGGTTTTCTTTTAATGTTCTTTATTCGGCAAATCCCCAAACCAGACATAACATAGCGCGCGTATGTAGAATTACCGTTTTAGACAGAGCGTCATGGCCGACTGCTTTGTCTGACATCTAACTGCAAACTGGGGGCTCTGAAAAAGATCCCACGTGACTTCACATATTTGGCGGGCTTCTGTAATTTTCCATAGAAGGACCCGGCCATGGTATGAAAGGGTCTATCCCCTCAGAATTACAGGGGATTGACAATAATCTTATGCAACCACATAGATTATGTAACATGAGTGTTGCCGAAGATTTTCATTTTTTTTCGATCCGTTTTTTTATTCCCTGAAAATAAATTTTGATTGTGAACTTGTGATCTGTGAAACCGTCCCAGTCGGGGCAACTCAGAATCGATACAATTAGACTCGATTTAGGTCTTAATTATGTGAACGTATCCAATGCTAAAATACTCGTAAGTGATATATCCCAGTCCCTCTATAAAGGAAGGCATTTGCGTTATCGTTGTAGGAAGCAGACCCGGTCACCATAGTTAATACCCTTGAAAATTATTCATTCTCCTCCAATGGGTGAATAATAGGGAATATTGGGCTCTTCAGCCTTAGCATGACTACCCGTTGAGGAGAAGAATCATTTTTCTTTTTGAATTTAAAGTTTTTAAATTAAGTTTATAAATGACCTTTTGTCGCATCCACTTCGTGTGACAGGGTTGGATATATATATATATATATATATATATATATATATATATATATATATATATATATATATATATTTGGAGGATATGTGCTTAATTGAAGTCATACCTAATTTTTGAAAATTAATGTTAATAATTAATGAATTTAGGCGGGCATATATGTTCAAATGTAAGGCTAAACAGATCGAGAAAATGTCAATCTCTGAATGTACATTTCGACCTATTAGGTCTCATCAGCAAGGTTATATACATGGGAGACTGCTCCGTGTGTGACTCGAAACCTCGACTGTCAAGCTCTTTTGAACATATATGCCCGCCTAAATTCATTAATTATTAACTAATTAATTTTCTAAAAGCCATATCAAATAAACACAATGTTTATTTACTTACTTTCATACACACACACGCACACACACACACACACACACACATATATATATATATGTATATATATATATAAGTAAAGAAAGAACAAAAGACTTAGAGATTTAGCATTATAGTCTATTTCAGGGAGCTCAGAATATAATGCTACATCTCTACGTCTTTTGTTATTTCTTTACTTATATATTTGTTCTGTGACTCTAACATTAAGAGCACACATTGAGCTCTCAAACTGCGACAGGTTTTTTTAAATAAAACTCTTGTGTCGTAAGGAAGATTTCTTCTCTGGACTTTTGGATTATATATATACATACATATATATATATATATATATATATATATATATATATATATATATATATATATATATATTTGAGGAATAGGGGTTGGAATAAATCCGACAGAATGTGATAAAATATAAGGAATGAAAGAACAAAACTCAGACAATAGTATGTCTGTATGTATCTCTGTGTTTATATGCATATATATACTTTTATATCCACCCACCTTCCCACCCCAACTAACCTAACCTCCCATGTTGACCTTCACTTGGTGACCTACTCGGCCATAATCAACCAACTAACAAACAGGTTTGATTTTGATTTTATGGTCATCTAACCACCCCTCTTTTATTACTCCTATTTGCTACTTCCTCTACTCAAATCTCTCTCCAAGAAAGGCTACTCCCCTTCCCTATCAGGTATTTCTTGCCATTCCTTTTTTCTACCTACCCCCCTCAACTCACTTCCCATCTAAATTTCTTCTCATCTTCCC
Organism: Doryteuthis pealeii; assembly: GCA_023376005.1. Lineage (NCBI taxonomy): Eukaryota > Metazoa > Mollusca > Cephalopoda > Myopsida > Loliginidae > Doryteuthis > Doryteuthis pealeii. The sequence goes on along the minus strand of CM042141.1, from coordinate 52,715,615 downwards.
CAAATATTTCCCCTATACCCAATCAAATTTTCCCCACCACAAAACTCCCCACCTACCTACTTCCCTCTTCTATAAAACCCTTGTATGATCCTGGTAATTCAATAAAAGCTGAAGAAGCGCTGTTCAACTCCAGAGAAATATACTACACATTTTTGTCTGAGTTTTGTTATTTCATTCCACACACACACACACACACACACACACACACACATATATATATATATATATATATATATATATATATATCATGGACTCTCCCGTCGATTTTAGACATATGAGGGTTCATACACACAGTGATTTGTTTATAATGGTGAAGGCTTGTGTTGGGCCATCCACACTTTTTGGCACAGTCGATAGGAAAGAATTCGTCCAAAAGGGTTGCCACAAACCCAATCAACGAACGACCTCAGGAATTTTGAATTCAGAGTCATCCCTCTCCTAGACTGGTTACCTACCCAAGGCTGAAGGGCCCAGTGTGCCCTACTATTTAACCCATAGCTGGAGGGAATTTTGAATTCAGAGTTATCCGTCTCCAAGACTGGTTACCTACCCAAGCTGAAGGGCCCAGTCTGCCCTACTATTTAATCCATAGCTGGAGGGAGAATATATGGATTCATACCTTTCCCAAGGGTATTTGCGCTATGTGAAATGCCAACAGCTTCGTCTAGGAATTGAACTAGAATGGACGAGTTCATTTTCCACGACTCTAACCACTAGCCCACGCGCCTCCATATATATATATATTGAGAGAGAGAGAGAGAGAGAGAGAGAGAGAGAGAGAGAGAGAGAGAGAGAGAGAGAGAGAGAGAGAGAATGTCTTTTGGGAACCATCAGATTCTCGCCAATGTAATCATCAGATCAACTAAATAGAATTTGGCCGAGGATTCGCACAGGTGTGACACTGACAGTCTACGATATCCTAACTAATATATATATATATATATATAAATATATATATATATATATATATATATATATATATATATTATAATGGACATTCAGTGTGTGTCTGTAATAGAAACTACGTCACTGCTAATATACCAATACCCTGAGGAATTGTGTAACTTTATCAATGAGTATTTGATTTATAGTCAAAGTTATTAATACATAGAATTAAAACACACCGTATTATATACATTCATAAATTTAGTATGCAGGATTAAATGGTCCCCATGGTTTATCAATATCTATGTATCTGTATCTATCTATCTATCTATCTATCTATATATATATATATATATATATATATATATATATATATATATATATATATTGCAGGTGTCCTATCAAATTTCTTTTTTTCTGACAAATCGACAGCATAACAATTTTCCTACTTTGAGATACTGGCTAATTTCATAAAATGTATTTTAGAAAAAGAAGAAAGCTGTATGAACAAAGTAAACACTTGTTATCTGTTTTCTGAATTAATTATTTTCTGACTATCAAAGTGATATTTACGTCTTTTATTCGCCAACTTATTTTAGTGATGATAAAGTGACTTTTGATTCTGAGTTACTTGGACAAAGAAAGTAATAGCAATTGAGATATAAAAACGAAAGTCCATCCGTGTGAGGGGGAAAAAGAAATTGTGTGTGTTTGTATGTAGTGGTTATCAACTCTTCGGCTTTTTGATATTTCACCCTTGTAGAGAAATCATTTTATCGTCTGAGACGAAATAGATCAAAGCAACTTAGAACCAACAAATAAAAATCATTATATGTCTTTGAAAATGTCTTGAAATGATTGCAAACAGTAGGAAAACAATTTGTCAGGAAATGATAGTGTTCACTTCAAAAAGAAAATACTTTGTTTGTAATGTACTCCAGTACAAAAAATAAAATGTTTGTTTTTTTTTTTCTCGTCGTCTCATCAAAATAACAATTTCGTGAATCAACACATGACAACAACAGCGAAACTTTTCTTTTTTCTTTTTATTGCCAAAATGACATGAAACGTTTAGAGAAAAAGAAAACACGCTCATTAAACAGACATGTTTTTCCATTGTTCCATTTATATATGAATACTCGTATTCCTTAATCTTCTGGCCGTTATCATCTTGCAATAACATCTATTAAAAATGAGACTGTCCAAGATGAAATGCAAAACTGTGAATCCTGATTATCTGGTGTTGCTTATTCGCCGAATTCTTATTTCTTATGAGGCTGGCGATATTTAGGAGATTTCATTCCTCAACATGTTACGTTGCAATACTCACGGTACTAAAACGATACAAGCATCGTAGTCCTCTTTTCTTTCTGGGTACTAAAACTCCGATAAAAAATCATAACACGAGAAACATGTCGTCACAACTCCCAGCCTTTATTAACGTGCTCGTCTAGTGGCTTCTACCAGGGAGGAGGGGAGGCAGAGAGAATGAGAGAGAGAGAACACTACTAGATTACTGGGCTCTCATGAGGTCTGTCCCCCACGACGGACGCCGGCAAAAAGAGGACGAACCCTTTCTTTCTTCCCCACGTCACCACGTGACTTCCGGTCAACACCCGACTTCGCTTGCCCTCAATTCTTCGTTCGGGTCACGCTACGGTCAAAACCATCGCTCTCCTCTTTTGGGTCATTACTATTTTTTAAGCCTTTGTTATTTATTCCTCCTCCTTCCATTAGCAGTTCTAGCTCACAAGGGTCATATTGCTACAAACATATTAAACATATTATTTAAAAGTACGACTGTTATTATCTTACATCACACTCTGGTTAAAAATAAGACACTCCAAATCGTCAAAAATAAAATACCAAGATAAAAATCCTCATTATATTGTGTTGCTTATCCGCTGAATTCCTATTTCATATGAGGCAGGTGGAATTTTATAGATTTTATTCCTCTATATATCAATACTCGTGTTCCGTATTTGTACGAACATTATCATCTTACAACACCCTCTCATTAAGAATGAGACCATCGAAATCATCTAAGATTAAATGAAAATATGTAAATCCTGATTATCTGGTATTTATTATTCACTGAATTGTTATTTCTCATGAATCTCGTTACCTCAGCTAAATAATGGACTCATCCGTCTCTATTATAGAGAAGGAAAGAGAAGAAAAAGGACATGCTACACAGAAAAATATAATAAGAAAGAGTAGGGGAAAATTGAGTGGGGGGGAACATTTAGAAATGATGTCGCTGATCTGTTTCAATCGTGTATCACAAAATTTAACTCGGATTAATTAAAGTTCCGTCAGTGGGACTTTGAATACGATTACAGTACCACTTAAAAACGGGTAATACCTAAGATGAAGGGTCATCCTGGGTTCGAAATTAAACCCAATACATTATTGAGGGCCCAGAACGAAGGAAAAAAGAAAGAAAAAAGTGTGAGTGGGTTAAATCAAGATTATTATACTTTTTATATATTGAACTATTTAGCAATAGTTCTTAAGTAAACATATCATCCCTTGTAATAATTGAATTATTATACTGTGGTATATCCACTTGCCTTGCTAGTGTCAATAAATTAACTTCACTGGGTATGCGTCATGTAATCGAAATCACATCGTATCCGGTACTCCGATGCTAGTTTTACGTGTTCAAACTCACGTAAAACCTTACAAATTAAATGCTTATTCTCCAATACATCAGATCTTCAGTACTCGTAGATTTAGTTTATAAATTGTATTTCCGTTTCTATTTCATTCTACTTGTGCTTCTCTCCTCTGCTCGGGAAAATAAACATCAATAAATTACCGCGAACGACTGATATGTTTGCTAAGAGTACTTAAGGTTTTATTGCGGATAACCAAAGAGAATGCTTCCGTGTCACTTTGTGTGTCATATCAAGAGCTATTATACGTCTTCAGTTGTAAACTGTGCATTGCCATGGTTGTTCTTGAGTGGATAGTACGGTTAGTGTTTTCCCGTTGTTTTCACTACTCTGTTTATATTGAAACATTATCTCTAGATTGCTGCCCATTGACTTTTACATCATATCACTATTTGATTGTTTCTTTTTTGTTTGTTTTTTGTCGTAAAAATATTCCAAATCCCATCCTAATTCGCAGCTTCATCTTTATCATAAATTCATGCTGGCGGGATACCTGAATGATATACCTGAAAATATCTCGCCGACCATCCCTATCTCTGATCAGCAACGATAATTCCGTATCGCAGCATCCAGAACCCACGTTCAGCTGATCGATGTAGGTCTTTGCTGTGCGGTCCATACTAGCGTGGGTTTAATTTGCAAAGGAGAACGTCGCTAATAATTTTGTCCTTGCATCTCCATCCGTATCCAGCAGGCCATGTTCTGCTTACTCGGATGGTTTGTGTGATAGAGGACAGGTGGCCGTATAGCTGCGTACATGTGAGATGTTGTTTCCACGATTTCTTAAAAACCGCTCGAAGCATTCTTGCGCAACTCCCATCTATGTTATTCTCACGTCTTAGTGGAATGAAGTTGACGGGTTAATCACTGATGAACTGATTCATGTTATTTTCTTATCACATAAACCATATCATATCGAGATTGTCTTTACTAGAACAAATGACTCCAACTCTTGTTATTTAAACTTAGTCCTAGGAAAAGTGAATTCTTGTCGTTCTCAAAAGCATTAGAAATAACCGAAAAAAAAACGATTTTTTTAATGATACATCATAGCGACATTATCGCAAAAATGCACTTAAATAATAAATCAATTCCTAATCCAGTTTGCAAAATGGATCTGTGATTGCATTCACCCTAATTTTATAATTTATCAAATGAGATAACTATAACATACTTCCCCGTATTTATATATCAATTTATCTTTACCGTTACTTTCTCTGAAATAAATGTGAGATTCGATTTCAATGATAACTGTGTTATATGTGAGGATTAAAATAAAATCAAAATAAAATTAGATTAAAAAAGAAAATAACGATCTACCAGGAGCTCTCAGACAGGAAGGGCGCCCTGTGCACTTTCCTGGCTCAAAAAAGAAATCTCTTTTAGACTGGGTATGTTGCTGGGTACACACACCATTCAACTGTCTCAGGAGAAAATTACCTCTCCAAGAAAATAAAGTTTGAAACTTAGAAGCATCTCGTGTTTTTCGTCTATTTAATCGTCCTTAATTCAATTTTCAGTTCGACGTTCAAAGGAAGGAAGAACGAGGTATATTGAGGTTAAAGAAAATAAATTAGCAACACGTCCCAATTAACCAAAAAGTCTAGATCCCCCATAAAGTCTATACTCCATGGATATGTCATAGACACGGGTGTGCTTTAATTTGACGACTTGATATTGTCATTTGATTCAGATGTTTTCCAGATAGGTCGGAACAAAAACACATATTTGTATTTATATAGAATCTAGCTTATATTCAGATGGTTTTCCATTATTTATAATCTTTTCATTGTGATTCCTGTTTTTGAATCTGTCATTAGGAGTACAAGAACAGTTCCTAGACAATACTTAGGATTAATGGCAAAAGGGATAAAAGAAGCTAATGTTATATTTCCTTCAAATACATATATCCCCCCCAGGAGTCCTCTCGTGGTGTATTGGTTAAGAAGCTAGTCTCGCATACCCATTACTATTGAATAACGAGTTTAATCCTTGCAGAATACCCCATAATTGCGACATTGTGACACATCCAACCCATGTCTCTGTTCATTCCAGAGAGTCCTCTACCGGTGTATTGCTTAACAAGCTAGTCTCACATACCCATTACTATTGAATAACGATTTCGATCCTCGCGGGGTAGCCCATAATTGCGGCATTACGTCACATACAAATTCATGACATCTAACAAAAAACCCAGTCTTTTGTTTGTTTGGTTTGTTTTGTTTTACGGCATATCAACGTCAGTGGGTCATTTAATGAAAAGTTTAATAAAGTTTTGAAATAAATCAATTCTTAATGGATAATACATTTTTTTTATAAATACATTTTTCTATTTAACCCATAGATGGGACCCTAACAGGTACTACCACTCCGGATCAGAGTGGACCAGGGAGCAATGGTGATGAATGGGGTGCTCCACATTCCCCAAACCTCCAAAACTGGAACCTCACCATCAGATAGAGTTTAACGTCATTCCCAGGACATGTAGACCCGCAGCCACCGCCTTCTAGCACCCATATGATAAAAAGGGGCTGGGGCTTGCCATAAGGGCAATAGGGTTGGGAAAATCATATAGGTGCTAGGGCTTGACGTGACCAGCCGAGTGATCAGATGGTGCCCCTCCGACCGCCCGTCTAGCCCAAGAACGCGCCAAAGTGGAGTATTGCATGTCATGAATTGCTCATCCACCTGGGCTCTATCCTTAAGCATAACGGAAAAACAGTCTTTACAAACATGTTTGTTTTAACCAATCAAAGTTTATATTTCCATGAACATTTTTCAGTTTGTTTTCGTATCTTTGTTGAGGTGACCTGCCACAATCATCAAAACAGATCAATGAAAACAAGCCATCAAAACAAGTCAAGCAGGTGTGTTTTAAATCACTATTTCACAGTGACATTTTTTGAAAACTTCGGTGCAGGAACCTTGCTCTTATCTGTCAAGTGTGTTTATAAAAAACATTTTCTGTAATCATTATTAAAATGTAATTTGATTCTGACTAATATTTTCTTTCATCTAAAATTACGGTCTTGATTAGACGATATAAAGTTGTTGGTAAATATTAAAGTGGGATTAAGTTGTTGTGTGTATATATATGTATGGTCATTACTTTCGATATATGAAATAGCGTCTAATTCAAGGAATGTGGATTTTCAATACTTAACTTATACTGGTCTACTTATCTCTGGAATGGAATTGGTTGGGTCTCTGAATTTCTGTATCTGTTGTTGGGCTGGCTGATTTCTCCTTGCGTCCATTGGTAGATCTTAATAACGAACACAAGACGTTCTTATTTTTTTTCTTAACTGATTTTTTTTCTAATCTACCCAAGTTGGAAATTTGGGTCTCAAAAAGACACATCGCCATTGTGTCTCCTCCAAATCCTCATCCAGACAACCCAAACTTTTCACTCACTCTTTCACTCTTCTCACTGTTGATACTCTTCGACCAATCAGAAGCCAGCAGGTCAGTAATTTACATGTCATCTCAAATTCTAGTTAATTTCCCCTTGTCGGCTTAGCTCAGTCAGTAGAGCATCCAACTAGCAACGACATCGTTCCTGGTTCGATACCGGTGCTTGCCAACTCAGTGTATGAGTAGCACAGGAATGTTTGGTAAAGTGAGAAGCTGGTGTTAGGTGTGACACTCCACCTCATTCGTTAAAACAATCTCCTTGGCCTAGTTCTAGAGAAAACTGGATAGACTACCTCGCTGTTTGGCTGATACCGACGTTAGGCCACTCTGACTACTTTTATTTTTATTTTTACATAACCTATAGCTAAAATCTAGTTTTTCCACATCTCATTATTTTACATAAAATTTTGATTGCAACTCATTCTACCTATCGATATAGGACGACGATGAAAAATACAGCTAGCAAACACCAAAGTTTAAACTGTGAGTTTGATTCAAAACTTCTACCTTTTACTTTAGTGAAACCTGGTTGAACGTGCAAACAATACATTCTGGTTGGCGAAGTTCACATATAAATTTTTAACCTTTCCCATTAATCTGTTATCGATTTCTCTGAAAAGGAATAAATGCGTCATTTTTTCACTAGTAAATATCAAAAGTAAAAATAGATGAATATTTTTTCAGTTGGCTTACTATATTATCAGATTCTGCAAATCGGAAACTATAAACCTTTGGATTGTTCTCTGTGGGAATATTTCTGGTTCAAATTGGAGGTAGTTGGTGTCTTTCAAATATAAACGGTCTCGAAATAGTAAGTTTAGTCTGATAAAATGAGTCCTGTTAATCGGAAAATATTCCTGTAATACGGATAATAACGAACAGATATTAATGTGCACATTATTGTATATATATATATATATATATATATATATATATATATATATATATATATATATATATATATATAACACCGAAACTGAATATATTTCCTTTTTTTTTCAGTAATAGATTACCTTTTAGTAAATTCCAATTTTTATGAATAATTTAACTATGAATTATTTAAATCAGTTGTATATTCATAGTTATTTTGAATATTCTCTTGCAATTAATTTGTTACATAATTATTAGATTCCTAATATTTATGTACAGTAGTGTACAAAACAAAATGGCTGTTATAAGTTCAGCCGGTGGCCTTGAAGGGTGAGTGACAAGGCTTGACCTGATCCTGATACTTCCGGTGGATACCGTGAGAATCGGTGGAGAAGAGCCTCTTCCGGTTTAGATTAGAAAGAGATTTGTTTAGAGATTGGCCAAAGACCACGACGGTGGTAAGTTGTGTTATGCACGGTGCCGACTCAATTTGCGCAGGTAGTCTGGTGGGGATTTCAGAATAAAATATGATCTAAGTTAAATCGAAGTCTTGTGTTATTATCTAAAAACTACCAATGACACAGGGCTTCTTTCCCCCTATCACATAAACCACCCGAGTGAGACAAACTAGACATGCTGGAAAGTACTAGAGAAGCAAGGACGAATTCATAAACAATGTGCTCCTGTGGAAACCATCACGTGTGCTAGTCAATGTGGTCGGTCCAGCAAAGTGACTTTGACCAGCTCTGTGCGTATACTGGATACTGCGCAGAGGCTCCCCACTAAGACAATGAATGATAGGAAGTGTTGGCGAGATAGTGTAATGGATACCTATGCTACTAGTGCAACATGATGATATAATATATAGACATAGCGATGCACTCGGGTATTAAAAATGGTGTGCTAAGAGGGAAGATTATTATCCAAACGTCTGTTTTGCAACGCTCATTTGCGGACTTGGTTCTATGCACAATGCAGACCACATAGAAAAAAAAACCTTGATTAATCGGTAACTACATTTTAACATTAGATGTATCCCATACTCCCCGAATCACCAAATCTGGCCCTGTATTATTGTTCTGAATTTAATGTACAACCCAGGATGACTCTTATGTGGGCTTTTATCCCTTTACAAGTGGTACTGTCATCATATTCAAAGTCCCACCGACAGGATTTTAATTAACTGTTGTTAATTCGTTTTGTGTTACTGATTGTCAATCACTCTCACTGAAAGTGTTTTTATTTCGTTCATTTATGATACCCTAAAGATGGAACTCACAGGATAATGATAACTTAATGTTTATCCAATCTTTCTATCCAACTCGAGTTTCATGTCTGTACACATAATACATCATATAACACTGTTAAATAGATTAATGTTGGGCATACTATATAGTAGTGTCATAGTTGTATAAGTGTTACTGTATGGCCGCACTATTTGGACCATAATGAAGTGCCTAGAGAATAAGCTAGATGCGATCTGCACAAAAAGGCAACGTGCGATATTAAACAAATTTTGCAAACAACACCTCTTATCACTTGACCCTATCATGCATACCATATTAATAAGACAAACAAGACATGCTGGACACAACTGGAGAAGTAGGAATTAATTCATGAAGGAAGTTATCCCATGGAAACTTGCACATGGACATACTAGTGTGGGTCACCCACCAAAGATTTACGTTGACCAACTCTGTGTGGACACTGGATCCTGCACAGGGGTTCCCCGAGAGTAATGCATGATAGGGACGGTTTGTGAGAGATTGTCATGGATATCTGTGCTATTACCGCAACAAGAGGATGATGATATTGAAATATTAGTAGCGAAAAAAATCGTTTTAAATGACGTCTAAACTACATAGGTCAGTCAGTAGAGCACTCAACTAGATAATCGCAAGATTCCGGGTTCGATACGATTCCCCATCAAATCAGCTCTGACATAGCACAGATTGGGTAATCTAATCTGTACGGTAAAGTTGTGAGCTGACGGTAGGCTTGGCACGCCATATCAGCAAAATTCAATCTCCTGGGTCAAGTGCTAGTGAAAAGAGGATAGACTCCCTCGCTGTCCGGCTGAGACCGACAATAGGTCACTCCGCCGACATTGCTTACTTTTTTTACACTAATCAATACATTTAGTAAAAAAAATATATAAGTTAAATGTTTTGTAGATAATTCATAGCTTTAATTAGGCTAGTACCACAATTTAATCAACCATAAATTGAAAGAGTCGTGCAGAAAGTTGCTGTTCACCTGCGTTTTAATAGTCTCTATTAAATAGTTTGTTTATTTGTTTGTTTTTTTTTCCGCGAGGGGGAAATTATTTTCGTCATCAGTCTGGTATCTGATTTCCGTTTGCTGCCCAAGTTCTTTTCCAAAGGAAATGAATAAAACACATTATGAGAGAACGGATTTATATCATCACTCACAAACTTTGAAAATTACTACGTAAACAGTAAAAAAATACAACAAACTTATTTCATGAAAAAAAAAAAGACATTATATACCAGAATGTTTACATTTATTTATTTCTACTTTTTTCGTATTCAACACTGTTTCATACTCGATTGTCTTTATGTAGCATTCTATTTCATAATTTTCTACGGAAAATAATACCAGCTGGCCAATTTATCTGAAACTACGATAAAAATGGGATTTTTGTACACTTTCAGATAAAGTTATTCTTGAACTATAGTAATGCAACATTCCACTTTGGCCGTTATTTAGGTTATGTTGTCGGTCGGAGAGACTCCTTCCGATCACTCGGGGGCTCACGTCAAGCCCTAGTACATATATGATTGTCTTAACCCTATTGTCCTCATGGCAAGTCTCCAACCTTTTTTATCATTTATGTGCTAGAGCAAGGTAGCGGAGGGTCTTAATCTCCTGGTACGACGTTAAACTGGTGAGATTTCAATTCTGGATCTCTGGGCAATATAAAGTACCATTTTATCAACATTACTCTCGGGCCCAGAAGTGGTAGTACCTGTTAAGGTTCCATCTATGGGTTAAATAGCAAAAATAAGTTTTAAAATTGTTTTTAAAAAAATGAGTTAAACATAAATGAGAATCCATGAAGAATGAATTAGACCGTCGTGAGACAGGTTAGTTTATCCTACCGATCGGCACATGTGTTACGTCGGCCGTGGCCACGGCTATCGCGTCCAGTATGAGAGAACCGCGTGATCAGAGCAACGGTTCGCGTGCTCGCTCGAACGAGCGGCGGTGCCAAGCTGCCTCCGCGCGATAACGGCTGAAAGCCTCTAAGCCGGAACCGCGACCGGTGTCGCCACGGTATTACGAAAGGCCTCTCTTTTCGTTCCGCTGGAGCCTGCTATAGCGGTCTTCGGTATAAAATAACCAAATGGGTTGACATGCTGTAAAACTCAACCAACTAACCAAATCCCTCTATGAGATAAATAAAAAAAATTCAGTTTAAAAATGTCTTTAAAAAGTGAGTACCCATTAAAAATAAATAAAACAAACCAACTTTGGAATAAATTAACCCAACAAGGATTGACATGCCGTAAAATCCGTCCAAACAACCAACAGCCATAGTGCCAGCATTATCAAGTGTTGCATTAAAGCTGAAAGTAATAGAAGTGACCTAGTTCTTCTGTAAAGAAGGATGCACAATTCCCCACATTCAAAGAAGGTGAGGCGATAATTCATGAAAGTAATGCACTAAAAACTTTTGAGGGCGCTTTGAGGATTCAACTCACATGAAAGACGCGAGCAGACGTTGGAAGACGGAGTGCCCGAAAGAAGCTTTTACAAAGTGTATCTGATAAGTGGTTTAAAAGGTGGTACATATGTATCGCCGCAGGTGGATACCATTTTGAATAGTAACACGTGAGAAAATAACTACTTCACACATTTATTGAGTTACACACATCTCATGTTATTTATAAAGGAATTATAACCCAACAAACATTATTCTAAGACAACGGTAGTGTATTTTAATCTTGTATAGCGGGATTTAATACAAATGCAGAATTTAGAATTCCATTAAATCACCTTTATTTCCTAACATTAAAAATAAAGTGGGAAAGAGATACTATATGTTAAGTTGATGTTGATAAATTTAAAATGCAGAACGTTGTCGAACAATTTATTTCAGAAACCAATTATATACACTCTATTTTTGTCAGTAGTAAATAAAGTAAGCAGAGTTGCATGTTGTTAGTATTAACCGTATATAAGTTTCGAATGTTTCCGCATCAATCAATTCAACATCATTAAAACGTCCTCGTTGTATGAGTAGAATAGTGTGATCTGCTCCTGTGTCTAGGCTGAACAGAGTGATCTCCCCTTGGTCAGATAGACAATATGAATAGCCATGGTGATAACCATTTGAATTTGAACTCTTGACGTTTGAACAACACAGACCATTTCATTCATACTTTATATGATGACGTTTGTCTCACCATTTCACAGAATAGCGTAATGCAAACTATTTTCTAGTTCAGTGCAAATGATAGACAAGAAAAATATCAAACATATATTGATGGATAGATAGATTGGTTTGTTTTTAACATGTCAAACCATCTAGGGTTATTTCATCCTCTGGTGTTAGGAAATTGCGTTCATTGTATATGTATATTTAAACATTCTCTATTTGATTCTTAAAGGATTTTGGCACACAATTATTTGATATCAAGAAATGATATCTAATATAAATATTTTTAGCACAATTCTATGGTTAAACATATCCTATCTAATGGAAATGAGTTGCGCAATTATATTGTTTCAAATATCAATATTTAGTACTCATAGTTATTTAGTTTCAAATAATTATTTATATTTGATAATAGTAATTTGTTTGCATTCGGTTATATAGTTTCAGACTACTAATAATAATCCTTAGTAACAATGATAACTTCAAATAACTATACATTTAACAAATAATTTACAATTACATGGTATCAAGTATTCTAATTGAATACGAATAATTTTCCACAACAGATGGGACCCTAACTTGTTGTATCAATCGTTTTCATAGTGCTATTGGAAGTAATCACAAATGTATATTAAAATAAATAATGATGACATGAATATATGGAAAGAAGAATCTTTGAGTATGTGATACTATGATTAAAGACGAACATGGTCAGAATAAATAAATGAATAAATAAAGAGAATAGGTTAAAGCCAGGCATAAGTAAAAGGCGTGGGTGGTTGACCTTTTTACGAATCCAAAGATCAGGCCATAAAGTTTGAGAGACTTGTACGACCACCATGAAGTTAGGCCACTAAGATAATATCTTAGGCACCCAGGTATTAAAAGCAAAAGGGATTTTATGAGAAAATCTCTTTTGAAAAAATTAATGGTCGACGTATTGAAGACGTAGTGTCAGAAAAAAATATCTAATTACTTTAATTTTAAGGGTTAATGACGATTATAATATTTGCCGCTTCTACGTATACATGGACGTTCTGCTTTCCAAACTGAATCAATATCTCCATAACTGTAGCCTCTCTATGAATATCTCCATAACTGTAGCCTTACCATCAGATGTCAATTCATACTCAGGATACACCTTTAGACGTTTTTCCTCTGCAAGGAATACAGCGTATTCTAATCCAGGCTTGGTGGATGGAAATAAACAAATGAAGACAGTTGTATACTAATGACTGACACAAGATCAACCAACGAGTTCGATTCGAATTTTACAGACGTTAAGAGACTAACTTCCACATGAGAATGTCACTTTTGAGTTCATCCTTGCTTCTCCAGCAGAGTCCAACATGTCTTGTTCGTCTCACTTGGATAGTTTGTATATATATATATATATATATATATATATATATATATATATATATATATAGGGTAATTGGCCGAACAGCTGCTTTCTTATAGGGGTTTTTCCATGATGTGTTTAATATTGCACGCAGTATTTTTGCACAGTTCCCATCTAGCTTATTCTCTTGGCGCATCGTTAGCTCCAGGTAGTGTAGCCATACAGTAGCACTGATGCAACTAAGACTTGGGGGAATTGTCGCTTTAACTTGTCAGTGAGATCGGTTTTCCATATCACTTATAATCTGTTTATAGCAGAACATATCTTCCTTATACGTGCATTTTAGAGCATAGGACTGGCGAGACACAGGCTATGAGAACCAATATGAGAATAGTAAGTAAAGTCGTCGGGGCAGCCTAATGTCGGTATCAGCCAATCAGCGAGGGAGTATATCCCCTTTTCACTAGCGCTAGACCAACGAGATTGTTTTTAGCATCTGAGGCGGAGCGCCATACCTACTATCAGCTCCTTACTTTACCACACAGATCCCTGTGCTACTCATTCGCTGAGTTTGTGAGTGCCGGTATCGAACTAGGAAGCTTGTGGTTTCTAGCCGAATGATCTACCGACTGAGCTAACCCGGCCAATTCCTTAAAAGGTGACAGAAAAAAAAGCAACACGCATTTAAGTAAATATACAATAGTCCAGGAAACAATTTCCCATTTGTATAGTGCGTTATTCCGTAAATTACACAATGGACTTTTCAGTGAAATCAGGAAATTACTATGTCAGCAATATAGATATCAAGATCGAAGATTAGTGCAGAACGTTTTTATTGAATTATCGATGAAAGACTATGAGAATAGTAATCTGAGCCTATTAGTGTAGAATAAAAGATTCAAAATAAAAATTTGTGAGGATTTTGTAAAATATTTATTTCGTAAAGTTTCTGAAAAAAGAAAAAGGACATGAGATGTTCTGGAATATATTCATTTACCTTCCATCTTTAATTATGTTATTCCACCATTAACATCCTAATGCTATACCATAAAGCACGTCAGGTCCTACCGAGATTCGATCTCCGATTGCCGAATTCAATGTCCACAATGCGAGACACTAAACTGTAGAACCTAAATCTGTAAAGACAGTGGATGCCGTCATGAGGATTTGCTATGAGCTGTGACCGATGGGGACAAATGGCAGAGATATTCAAGGGAATCCGTACGGTCGGCACGGCTTAGGTTTATGATGATATATCATCATCATTATCAATAACTGGTAGATGTGATGTTCTCTATGAAAATTACCAAATTATTTATGTTGCATACTGGCATCAAATTCTATATGTTATGTAGCGCCTTCTTCGCTACTCTAAATCGTGTACGTTAGTACTGGGGTTTTCACTGTACCCAAAGCGATGTATGTTAGTAGTCACTTAATGAAATCTACAACACATGGGTATAGTAGGAGTTTTGACTTATTTCTCTCATCGGCTGTACGTGGTGGGCGGCGAGCGTTGACAATCAAATGACCGAGGGTTGACAATGACTATTACTGCTGCTGGGATGACTAGCGTTGTTGAGGTGGAGGGTGGCTGGTGGGTCCCACAACCGTTGGCTGCAATGGACCGTGAGCGTCAGTCGCTCACTTGTTCTATGTCCGCTGTCTCCTGTCTGACTGCCTCACTGATGACTCGACCCTCTGGCTTTTGTATTGACGACACGCCTACGCATCTTTATCTTTTGATCTGATAACGGACCTTTGTTATATATTTCTTTATTTTCTCCCCGCTTTAACCGGAAAGCCTCGCTTCCGGTGTTTAACTTGTTTGTTCGCTTTTACCGGGAAAAAAGTCCTTTGTCATTTTTTTTCTCTTTTCTTTATATAATTTAACCAGAAATTCCTATTTTCTTTTGTACAACATTTAATAAAAGTCGGGAAAAATAGATTTCTCTTATCTCACAAACTATTCCAGATGGAGCTTAATATATCTGACTATCAGGACCTGTGGATATACCACAGAATAATAATTTAATCATTAAAACGTTTGATACCTTTACTTAAGAGCTGTAGTAGATAGTTCAATGTGTTAAAAGTACACTAATCTTTTTTTCTTGCTTCTTTTTATCCTTTCATCATGTTAGATTGAAACAGATTAGCGTTATCATTTCCACACGCTCAACTCATATCTCTATCATTCCCTACTCTCATTCTTTCTTTCATTGATATTTTTCTTTGTCATGTGTCCTTTTTCTTCTTTACTTTCTTTATAATAAAAACGGAATAGTCCATTATTTAGCTGAGGTGACGTCAATCATAAGAAATAAGAATTAGATGGATAAGCAACATTAGATAATTAGGATTTACATTTTGTGCAGTTCATCTAGGACGATTTCTACGGTCTCATTTTAAGCCAGTGGGCGTTGCATGATGATAACGGTCGGAAGATTAAGGAACAAGAGTGGTAATATATTGATAAAAGATAAATAAATAAATTCAAAGTTTCTCTGAATTTTTTTTTAGATAAGGCTTGATAATTTGGATTGTTTTGATTAATCGGACCAATTGTCCGAATAATCCAAATAATAGAAATTCAATGTCTTTGCTTAGCACACCAACAATATATGAACTTAATAATGTATCTCTCTTTTCTTTTTACATTTTTGTTTCTGTGAAATCGTTACAAGACTTTGGACTTACCAAGAACTTAAACGAGTTGAGTCCGTATGTTCTACATTAACCACATTTCCATGGAGGCGTCCATTTAAATCGCCAGTGTGAATGATTTGTTTGTCGAATCGATCAACAATTCGACAAAATTGATCATTCGTTTACAAATTGTTCTTGGATACCCAAACGTAAAGGAAGCTTGGCTTAACGAAATATACAGCAATTTCCTCACTGCCTTATATTCCTTACCCTTTCTTTTTAAAGCCTTGCGTCCATACACGCCAGAAAGTCGTCCAAGGGAAATAGCCAAAACATGGAACCCTATAAAGACGGAAACGAAATGAGTTCTCAAATAAATCGAGCGCGAAGCCGCAAAAAAGGGATCGTTCCCGGAGGTTTGCGGTAAAGTGACAAGCAACCGACCGTGCTTTCATTCATTTGTCATGTAAAGAACGCCGAAATAATTAGAAGGAAAAACCGCATTTATTTGGTTTTCTGGACATGCGCATTGACTGTCTTGTAAAGTTGCAGCGATTCGTGCTGGAAAAAGCATTTGATTGGCTTCCATTTTGATGAGAAAATTGTGGGTTTTTCGACAACGAATATATTTACGAGAAATCGTTGGATATTTAAAATCTTCTACACTTTTACTAGGTTTTTCTTCTTTCTTTGTACCTTATTTCTTCTGTGGATTACATTTCTTATTTATCTATACATCGTTTTTTTTAACGGTTCATTTCTTTATACATACATTTTTTGTAGTTTCTTTTTTCCTTTTACGATTGTTTTAGTTTTTATATCTTAAATAATTATTTCTTATCATGTTTATACTTCACTTACTTCATTTATTATGTATGTTTGTTTTTTGTTTTCAATTTCTTCTTCCTTTTTGATGTCACGTTTCCTATCTCACCCAATAACTTTTTAGAAATCAACTTGTTTTATTTTAAGTTGTTTTTATATTCCTTTTTATTTTTTTATTCATCTTGATGAACTTGAATTTTATCGGTATGTTTTTTCAATCTTTTTTTTTTTTTTTTGAGTCGATCTTTCTTACGCAAATAAATCTGTTTGAATTTTTATACATTTCATTAATTTTATAGTTTATTTAACTATATACTGTCAATACAATTTTTAGAATTCTAGTCATATTTTTAATGATTTCGTTTTATTTTTCTGTTTCAGAGTTATAACGTTTTTTTCCCCAAATCCTTGCCATTGTCTTTTTCATGACACCTTTCTGAATATTTCATCTGTTTATACTGTGTGTATTTGAGCATATGTTGATACTATCTACACGTTAACCCTTGGTTTTGTTCATGAAACGATAAACTCATATGATTAATTTTGAAACAAAATTAATTTAATTTTATACTTACAATATAATTTTTACAATTCTAGTCTCTTGTTTCAATTATTTAGTTTCCTTTTTTTAATTTCAGTGTTATAGTTTATTTATTTCGCAAATTCTTGCCATAGTCTCTTTCCTAGCATCTTTCTGGATATTACAGCGACTTATACTGCATGCATGAGTGTTGATACTATCTATAGGTTAACACTTGGTATTGGTCATGAAATGATTACCTCATATAATTAAGTTTTGAAGCAAAAACTGGTTATATTCTTTCTCATCATATTTGAATTTTAAAAACGTATTCCTCATAAATCTGGGGCTTATAAATCGGCTTCAAAATTCACTATATATTATATATATATATATATAATATATATATATATATATGAAAATATGATTACTTACCGGTGACATTAGTCTCTATGGTTAGTTGATACATGTTTTCCCATAAGTCAGCGATATAACAAATATAAAATTCTCAATACGTAAGTAGAGTGAAGGTATTACTGTGGTATGTACAGAAATAACCAACTCCTTGTTTCACCATAAGGATATTCAGGGTTAAATCCACTGAATTAATCAATATATTGATTAATTACAACTAACTGTAGGAGTTTATGTTGTAGTTATGACCGTTTTTACATTCCTTTCGGATTTAAATCCTCTTCGTCCTTGTTTTCTCTCACTTCTTAATTGTCGTTGTATTGAGTCTTGTTCCCTATTTTACCTGATATTTGTTCCAGTTTTTGTGGATATAAGGCATTGGGCAAATGGTCACTTCTAAATATAGACTCGTTGACTACCACGTGACCACCGAAGATTCCTATTGTCCAATCACTGGCAGTGCTGCTGCTGCTGCTGTTGGTGTATTTATAGAGGTCTGATTCTTAACCTTGGCTCATTGCTATTTGGATTATCTTGGACGTCGGACTTACAAAGAATACTATAACACCGGATTCTTATTGGCTTGCTTACTTATTTACTACATCTGGAACTAAGTATGCCGGCTAGATACTTAACACATTCTCTTTTTCAATTTTCTCTCACACATTCTGAGTTTTGATTCTTGTTTATCTATCAATACATATATGAAGCGCCGTTATATGTATATATGTATGTCCGGATTAATCAAACAAAAATGATAAACCAACAACAAAGTATATGTGCACATTAAATATCACAAGTTCTTGCTTTTTTGTGTAAAAACTATGAAAAGTTGATTTATATTCGAAGATATTTAACAATTTGTTATAGGTGATATACCCTATAAGACTAATGGAATGCGCCGACAGATTACTATAAATAACAGGGATAATTGTGGCTTAGCAGTGAGCCAATGCGAGTATGCCAATAACTCTGTTCGTCGGACGTAATTTCCACATATCTCTATTGTATTTGTCTACTTTCTGTTAATACATTTGTCTACATTTGTTACCCCGTCGTTTTGTTCTTATTTGACCCCTTAAAACCTCACAACACAATTAAAATATACAAAGAAGTAGCAATTAAATTCTACTAAAAAAAAGGTCCAGCATTTGTAATTCTCAAAAGTAAACAAATTAATACAAGTGTTTTCTTAACTCCCCACTAGCCAGGCGAAGCTGGGTAGCCGCTTCTAGTCTCATATAATTCCTTCTGTAATTATGATTCTTAAAACCTTTTGCTTGGTGATGTTCTTCCCTTTTATTTTGATTTAGTTTAGATTCCTTCTTTTCTTTCTTTGTAAATCCTTTCGTTTGCTTTATCTAATTAATCCGTCATTTTGTTTTCCTATTTCCTTGTGTGTTCTCAATTAACATCACAAATACTTTTCTCTCTAACTTGCTTTGCAAATAAATCTCTTTGAAACGAGTTCAAAACAGAGATTAATTATCACCAGATGAAGAGAAAGTATTGAATGAGCCGAGTCTTAATAAGGAATACAAAGAGACGGATGATTAAACATGGGAGCAAATATTGAACATTTACAAATATGCACAGGCTCATAGATGTATATATCATTGTATGTGCATCTCTCTCTCTCTCTCTCTCTCTCTCTCTCTCTCTCTCTCTCTCTCTCTCTCTCTCTCTATAATATATATATATATATATATATATATGATGTTAAAATGTAATGAGGGATATATACATCATGAGGACGTATGCATCATATAAGGATATCTATATTATGTTAAGAAGGCATTGCTATTAAAGAAAATATTTTGAGTCCAATTCATAGAGATATCGTGAGTTTGATATACACATTGATACCGATATTGATATTTATTGGAACAGATTTAAACAGATAAATGGCCATACAGTCACATATGTATATATAGAGAGAGATAGCGAGGGATTGAGTGAAATACAGAAATAGATTTGTTAGAATTTAAACAGGTAGATTCTCTCTCTCTCTCTCTCTCTCTCTCTCTCTCTCTCTCTCTCTCTCTCTCTCTCTCTCTCTCTCTCTCTCGCTCACACACATATATAGTGAGTGAGAGAAATATATAGATAGATTTGTTTGAAAAATCAACTGTTGATATATGCTTCAATGAATAAGAATGACACTATATAAACAGTCCATTATCTTTGTGTTTAATTTGTGTTTGTTCTCATCTGATGCAGAATAAAACGTTCAAATTATTTCTTAGAAATAGGATCTGCGAAATAAATACTGGGAAATAACTTGAGATAAAACGTTCAAATCATTTCTTAGAAATAGGATCTGCATTGAAAAGAAGATAGTATGTAATATGAAATACTTATCAAATGAGAACTATATATCTATCCCCCCAAGAATTACACCCCCACACACACACAATTCAACAGGTGGTAAAATGGTGAGTACGCATGTTACATAACTAAGAGGTAGCTTATTAATCATGTACGATAAGTGTAGCTTAAGATCTGTAGAAAAAACAGAGGAAAGGTGATTGACACTTTAAAACCCTGTGTTGACATCACTTCGGTTCACCAGATCGAAGAGTTTAAGAGTAGCTACGAAAGTTTTTGTCTGGGTGACTGGACAAGAGGGACGGCTATGGCTCCTCTCATTCAAATAGCCAAATCTGTGCCAGTTGACTTGATCTGGGATACTTGTAAAATAAGATATGAGCTCTAAAAACTATTGTGTCCTCAATTTAAAACAAAGTAACAATAGGGGACGTCTCAATATCAAGCCAAGAATAATCCCAGATCCAGAAGAAACAAGTGTAGAACCAGCCAAGATCCAAGATAGGAAAATGGCAGAGAATAAGCAGATAGCAGTGATTCTGAGAAGACAGAATATGAGTAAACGACTACGGGTATACTCATCACAATCAACAATATACGAAGATAATAAGCTATCGCTTGTACAGTTATTTGGTATTAAACGTTTTCCTCTAAACTCATAGTAAATTCTTGTGACCTGGCGCCAAACCAGCCACAGTTAATAATTGAGTGACCCGCGTAGAGTGAAGTTCATTAAACATGTCTCACCAGATTATCTGCTTTTTTCAATAAGTTTATCCCCACGGGTTATAAAGTAAATTTAGTGTGTTCAAGCGCTTGAGATATTAAATATTTAAGTGCTGCTGTCAATGGACAATTAGTTAGCAAATCATTTCTACTCTGTGGTGGGTTCAAATCTCACGGGTTTCCTCATAATTATGGTATTTTTCCTGATTAAGTACTACAACATAAACCTATCGAGTTTCATCGCTAGAATCATCAGTGTTAAATCTACTGAATAAATCGAGTTACCGATTAATTGCAGCTGATCACACGTATGTTCATTGAATAAGATTTATTGAACGTTTAATTCAGTGGATTTAACCCTGATGATTCTACCGATGAAACTCGAATAGGTTTCTGTTGTATCTATTTCTTCAATAAATTTGCTCTACTTTGTATTCAGCACTTTGTATTTGTTTTATTACGGACCTAACCCCTGGATCCTGTGCACCTCCAACGATCGTGCCATATTCACCGGCAAGCCACCCTTTATATATATATATATATATATATATATATATATATATATATATATCCAAAAGTCCAGAGAAGAAATCTTCCTTACGACACAATAGTTTTATAAAAAACTGTCGCAGTTTGAGAGCTCAATGTGTACTCTTAATATTAGAGTCACAGAGCAAATATATAAGTAAAGAAATAACAAAAGACTGAGCATTATAGTCCAAAGTGTCTAAGCTCCCTGAAATAGACTATAACGCTCAATCTCTAAGTCTTTTGTTATTTCTTTACTTATATATATATATATATATATATATATATAATATACTATTAATAAGGAAAGTAAACAATATACATTCTTACATTGTAGAGATTAACTTTTTCTCAGAACCTCTTTGGTAAATTATAGAATGCAAATTTTGTAAATATGCAATTCGAAAACGACATTGAGTTGGGGTTCAGTTGTTCTGGTGTTTCCTCACAGAAAGTTCAACTTAGCAATTGATTTGCGGACAGTCTCAAACGACTTTAAATGTTCTCTGTCCTCATCTCTTAATGGCCAATTTTTAACAGAAGTTGGGAAGGTTCGCAAATAGAACACAAAATTTTGTGTACGATATGTCCAACAACAGGCTTGCCCGAGCAACAGAAAGTTACCCTATGTAAGATATTTTCCTACTCAGAGAACTTTGATCTAAGAAATCAGAAACTTGATATCTAACTACAAATCCTAGTCCCTTGAAATTAGAATCCTCCAATGAAAGCCATGCTCTCAAATGATCCCAGGGATTACCACATATCAAAGAAAGTTACTTCATCCAGACGTAGCACTTTCTGTTTGCTCACGAAAGTTTAATCATTCTTTCAATAATCTGCACTTCGTTTTAAGTGAAATATTCGCCTTCGGCATCTTTTAGCAATTTTACAATAATATATATTTTTCCGGGCGAAGAGAATGAATGGTTTCCATTTAATAAACCTATATATATATATATATATATATATATATATATATATATATATATATATATATATATATATTATTATATTTTTTGCTTAAAGGCAATTACAAGGCGTATATCGTATAAAATTCGAAAATTATTGAAAATAATCATAACAAGCGAACTCGGCACATATTGTGCCCCACGTAGAACATAGTACAGCTGTTTCAACTTTATAAAGTTGAAACACCTGTACAATATGTGCCGAGTTCGCTTGTCATGATTATTTTCAATAATTATCGAATTTTATACGATATACGCATTGTAATTGCCTTTAAGCAAAAAAATATAAATAATTATATACTTTACTGAACAATGCTTCTAAAGCAAATTATCAAATTTCATATATATTATATATATATATATATATATATATATATATATATATATATATATATCAGACCAGGGAATATATGTTCTTAATCGTTTTCAGATGTAGACGTTCAAGTCGTCAAGTTCTTTTCGTACATCAGGATTTAAAGGGTAAAGAAAATGTCCCCTATTTTTAGACTATTGCTTTCAACTATTCTGTTGGTCATCCTCATTCTGATTGTTGGTTGGAGTGCTTGTTTGTTTTTTGGTGGACATGGTTGAAAACGCTTGGGTAAAAATATGGGACATTTTCCTTTACCATATAGATCCTGATGCATTGGGAGACTCGAATTTTACACTTGTAAAATCATAAGGTAGAAATATTCCGAGGTTTTAAAAGATACCTGCTTAAATAAAAACTTCGTGCCAAAATAAACAAACACACAACACACACACACACATATATATATATATATATATATATATATATATTATATATATATATATATATTATATATATATAAGGATAAGATTAACAGGAATATTTATTTATGATATATTTATTTTGATTGACCTCAAGCAGTTGAGGCCGCCAAAATAAAATTTCTTATGAAATATTTTTTTAATGTTTTTAAGAAGCCGCAAAGAAATGTATTAGAAGTACCGAGTCCATCTGTTAAGTGAAAACCATAAATATACGTGAGAAATATTTTGATATATATATATATATATATATATATATATATATATATATATATATATATATATATTGTGTGTGTGGGTTGGCGTCGTACACGTTTTTATCGAATTCTACTCTGCAGAATTAAACACACACACACACTATATATAGTAATAATTAATAAGTTTAATTCTACAAAGTCAATCTTATTAAGAACTCAACGATAACATATACGGGATTTTGAAAGTCGATAAAATTGATAAGATTTCTGACTGACGCACGTATTTACATGAATATATGGCTGCGATAAAATCAGTTGTAACGGTAATCTGTTTATTGAATACGTTGCATTATTATGAACCCTCAATTATTTTAGTACATGAGGACATATATGTAGGTTAAAATCATTTCTATAACATTTCTATTTTTAGGTTCATATGTTTTACTTTTCTCATTGATATTTCAAAGATTTATCTTTTTTATGATTTTGTAACGGTTAACTACGAGATCTCCATAGATTTAGACTTGTGCTAATCAGATAATTGGATGATGGATATTTTTAGCTGAAGCAAAGTTTGTGTTCAGGCAAAAGTGCTGATCTATACTTTGATAGTCGTCTCATTTCATAACAGAAGTTTGTTAATTATAATACAATTCAGATTGTGAAAGAGCATAGAACCGCTAAAATATTTTTAAACGTATATATATATTATATATATATATATATATATATATATATATATATATATAACTGTAATAATAAAAAAATCAAAATTACTTTAGTATGAAGTTTTCAATTATATATAAAGTGAAAGTTCGAGAAAGGTTTGGTGCTACAGTTAATGGTGAACATTGAAGCGTAATATTTCAGTGCCTAATTATTGAAGTGTGAAAATTTGGCCCGGCTGTTTGGTGAAAAGCATTTTTGCTAAATAACACCAAAACCCATATTAAAGAAAACGCTAATCCTTACCCTAAGACCTGACAATGATTTTCATATATCTCGTTAAAACCAAATTTAATCAATATATGATGAAGACATGTATCTCAATTGATATATATATATATATATATATATATATATATATATATATATATATATATATATATATATATATATGATAATAAACGGATTTCAACTCAAGAAAATATAATTAAAATTCCGTTACACCTGCTGTGTTACGGCATCTTTTCTCCATCTTTATTTTTGTAGTAACCCCGGATTAGAATGAATTGAACACAATTCTGATTGGTCTCTTGTCAAAACAAATCATTTAGTTTCGCTATGGCCAACATGTTTAGTAGTAAAACACAGGGGAGAAGGAAAGGAGGAATGCTTTGGTTTACACAAATACTTGTTAATCAGAATAAAGAAAATAAAAGTGAGAGATAGGAAAACAAGATTGACTTTCTGTTTAAGTTACCGGTGCTTATTATTTTACACAGCTCATGACCTGAAAATGCACCAGATTTACAAAATCATTAATGTCTAAATATACCAAGTGCTGCTTTCCATGTATATCCGATATATTATTTTTATAACCATGTGGATTATAATTTAAGAATGCTAAACCAGAAATCGTAATGTTTTCTAGTCTTTGTGTGAGATGGGTTTGACATAACATATAGATTAATATAGACAATATATATTTGTATAATAAAAATCCATCCTTTGTTTCTAAGAATAGAAAACTTTGATTGATTAACCGGAAGGTTGTCGTAACAACGAAAGGGAGGAATTTATTATTATTATAATTATTATTATTAGCAGTAGTAATAGTAGTATCCTTATTTTTAAAACTCTACTGTTTATGAAATATTGAGCACTCTTGGGTAAATGTGGAAT
>CM042141.1:52672729-52687729 GCA_023376005.1 Doryteuthis pealeii | reverse complement strand
TGTGTGTGTGTGTGTGTGTGCGTGTGTGTGTGTGTGTGTCACTAAAACTGCAATTACGGGATAACTAAATACTGAGTTCACTAAAAATATGTAATGACAACGAAAAGTGATGATATTTTGACGTTAATAAAAGCATTGTGTCCTCACTCATAATACTGTGTCGTCACAATAAATATAGTGACGTCACTAAAAATATTGGATTCCAATAAAGTGTTTCTCCGGGTTAGAAACTATTGATCCATGGTTTGCATAAGTGAATTTATGTGAAATGAATGTATGTATGTATGTGTGCGTGGCGTGCGCGGAATGATTTTAACATAAAAACAAACACGAACATTACCCAATTGTTCAAGGATTTCTTAGAATAAAAGCCTGTAGTTAGGTACGCGTTTATGCAAGCGAATTATTTTCTATACTATTTATCTCAGGCAACTTGTTTCATATGTGTGCTAGTATAATATCATTACGATTTTGTTGTAAAGGAGTTAACACCCCTACAAGATGGACTAGCTCATAGCCTTATAAGTGTCGACGTAGCAATGATAAAGTCGGGAAAAATATATTCGGACGAAATCAATGCATTTGACTACAGACATTTGACCCTCCTCATTCTTGTACGCTTGTCTTGTGATTGTACTACTTATTGTTTTATGTATAAGTATCTGTTAGCACCAGATACAAGTGCTGAATAAAATATATATGAAGCACACTATTTCTCTGTGTACCGTTTACCACCTCAACGATACAACAGATTTTACATATCATAGTCGTGTACTGAAAAGTTGTAATAGCTATGTAAATAGTGCAAAATTACATTTTTTTAATCTTCAAGATGTCTCCCGCACAGCAACTGGTTTGTCAAATTTAGTGTTTATATAGCGTATATTAAATTAAATCCAGACACAGTCTGTTTTGAATGTGGCTATAAAAATGTTAAATATCGTAATTCAATATTAAGTTTTATATTCCTTTCATAAATTACGTCATCTTCTTTTTGCATTGAAAGCATTTTTATCAATTAGAAACTTCGCAGCTTACATCATATATGCACAATATGGGGTCCTCCTAATATTTACATAATAACATCATGATGTTTTCTTTTTTTACAATACTTATCTGTTTTTCATTATGTAGGACAGGAAATTGACGCATAAATGGGTTAATTCAGAACAATAATCATAGGATACTAATGCAAAACATAGTTGTACTAATTGCTCTATCATGTATATATTATTCAATTATTTTTATAAGAGTATAAGATACTGTCTTTCCTTGGGGAAATGATTGTAGTAATTATCCTCAGATTTCCAAGGCTCTTTTAAATAGAAAGTAAAGAAAAATAGGCAAATAATTTAAGTAAATATCAGAATTATGTCAGAATATAGGTTTTAAATTATGAAAAATAGTCATTAATATTTAATCATTTAATATATATATATATATATATATATATATATATATATATATATATATATATATATATATATATATATGCATAATGTATTTTAAATAAGCAATTTGAACTACTAATAAGTATAAATATCAACATCTTAATGGATCATTTGATGATGAAATTTGATTCATTTTCAATATATTTAATATAATAATAACTTTATATTTTCAACGTATATAAATTAAAACTGGAGTAGGATTAATTTTCATTTAAGGGAAAATTTCAAATGCCAATACACTGGTTAATTACCAAATCCTTAATATATTGGCATTTTAAACTTATCATGATATTCATATTTTAAATGCATTTTATATATTAATTTATATTTATATATTTTTAGATTCTAAAATATATCTATTTAATAACTACTTTATTATCGAATACTAATAATTTTTGGTCCAAACTTCTATTGAAAATTTAGCACCCCCTTTTAAACAGAACATCCGATGCTTTTCAAGGAAAGCCTAGGGGAGTAAACCCCGAAAAAATCAGGAGCCGGAGTCCCTAAGCTGGTGTGATGCTGAAATCCAGTGCTACCCTGCAACCCCTGCGACAATACCATTGTCAAACTGCATTGGTTCCATACCTTTCCCTTGGATCACAGCGGCAGTGTGGAGAGGAGGGTTGCTGCTTGGGCAACAGCCCATACTCCATATGAACCCAACCAGTCTATGAAGTTAAAAAAAAAACTACCATCGTATCTCGTAGACGGAAGGATACCACACCAACAACAATATATACAATTTACTTATGTTTATTGTTTGCATGAATAAATGTTATCTCATTCTATTAATAATTTTTAAAATTGTCGTTTTTTTATTGTTTTCATTTGAGACGTTTAACACTATCTTAAAAACTAATATATATCTAAGATATGGAGGCGCATTGTGTACTCGTTAGATTAATACGAAATTTACTCGTCGACTCGAGTTTAAATCCTGGACTAGGTTGTTTGCATTTCACAGCGTTAATACACGTTGAAAAGGT
The DNA here is from genome assembly GCA_023376005.1 of Doryteuthis pealeii. Classification (NCBI taxonomy): domain Eukaryota; kingdom Metazoa; phylum Mollusca; class Cephalopoda; order Myopsida; family Loliginidae; genus Doryteuthis; species Doryteuthis pealeii. Next base: position 52,685,289 of record CM042141.1, on the reverse strand, counting down.
ATGCATCAACTACTCTCCCCCACCGGGCTACACGTAAATAGTAAGGCAGACTGGACTCTTTAAAATTAGCTAGGTAACAGTCTAAGAAAATACTAAATTTAAACTTGTTAAATTCCGTTTAAAAAACTGATCTTGTATCGCATTTATTTCCCACATTTATGTCTAAACAACAAAAAATTATCATCCCATGAATACACAATATATATATATATATATATATATATATATATATATATATATATATATATATATATATATAATGGTAAAGAGTTACGGAAAAGTGGACAAAAAGAGAGCAAAACTCAAACAAGTAGATGTAGGAGATATATTTCGTTCTGCATTGAGCAAGACTTCATCAGGTCAATTTTATTAAAGCATCGGTGCAACATTCATTTGTATTTATAGAAGAGAAAGTAAGTGGGAGTGGGTCAGTTTGGTGGTGAAGTCAGGGAGGGAAGAGGTTGTGAGGAATTTCGATGAATTCTGAGTACAAACGCATCCAGATCGTATGTTATGGTGTTTCCTTCTAGCCACAGGCTCGTAGTATCCATTGCAATTCTCCAGTTCATGCCTGATTGTTTTTACAGTGTTCAGGGAACATTGGGCAGCAACCATAATCTCCTTATTTTTGATAACCGGTGCAGATCATCATGATACAAGTTATTCTCTTTCCCTGATTCAGGTGGATTGCAGTCATCCATTCTGTCTGTCATCGGGTAAATGAATGAAGAAGGGTCCAAGCTTTTGAATGATGCGTAGTGTGCGTCAATACCACCAACTTACGAAAAAATAACCAAATATATTAAAGTAAAAGTAAAGTCTTTGGGGTGACCTAAAGTCGGTACCGGCCATACAGTGAGGAGTTATCCCCCTTTCACTAGCGCTAGACCAAGTAGATTGTTTTGGCATCTGAGGCGGAAGCGCGATACCTACCATCAGCTCCTCATTTAACTACACAGGTTCCTGTGCTACTCATACGCTGAGTTGACGAGGGCCGGTATCGAATTTGAAACCTTGTGGTTCCTAGTCCGACTCTACCGACTGATGCCTAATTTATCCCGAACACACTGTGTGTATGTATATATATATATATATATATATATATATATATATATATATTATAATATGAATAGGTTTTTGGTACAAGAGAATATATATATATACAAACGAAGAATGTGGGAATGGCAGCTAGTGTAACGGTTAGAGACTTCACCTGTCAGCTTGACATTCGAGGTTTCGAGTCACACACGGAGCAGTCTCCCATATCTATAACCTCGCTGATGAGCCCTAATAGGTCGAAATGTACATTCAGGGATTGACATTTTTTCGATTTGTTTAGCCTTACATTTGAACATATATTCCCGCCTAAATTCATTAATTATTAACTAATTAATTTTCAAAATTAGGTATGACTTCAACTAAGCACATATCCTCCAAATAAATAAATAAATAATAATATATATATATATATATATATAATATATATATATATATATATATATATATATAAGTGGTTACATCGTTTATGTAGTTACGGTTACATGGCTCTTAATTGTGGTTGCATCGGTTACCTGGTTCTTAATTATGGTTGCATCATATAGTGTGTGTTTTATGTAAACAACGGCGTAACTGAAGATTGCTTTCTCTTTACGGCTTTCTAGAAAAATATAAAGACCACCAATCTTGTTCTTTGCAAACAAACATTTGTTATTCATCAATCAGTTTAACTGTGTTCAGAGAAAGAACACAGCTAAATAATAACTTTTTTCTCTCGTCATCAAACACAAATTCACTCCTTTTGCCCAATTAGGAATAGAATGAACGGCATACATATTGCTTTGCACTAGGAAAAGTGTAATTTTGAATTAGCGCCGATTGTATCTTTTGAACACGACAAGGAAACAGGAAATGGGCCACCATAATTTACGATATTATTAAAGACTAGCAAGACCTGTGGATATACAAGAGTAAGATAATTTAATCATTACAATTTTTGATATAAGAAATATTGCTAAATAATTTCTATGAAAAAAATACAATAATCTTGATTTAACTCCCTCTCTCTGCTTTTTTTCTATCTCTACTATTTTTCATCTCTTCATGTTTTCTATGAAACAGATTAGTATTATCAATTCCATGCAATCACCCTCTTTCTATATCTTTACCCTAATCTTTATTTCTTTCTTTCTTATATTTTTCTGTTTAGTCTCTCCTTTTTCTACCAATTTTTTAAAATAAAAACGGCATGGTCCATTTTCTAACTGAGTTGACAACACTCATATGAAATAACAATTCGGCTGATAAGAGAGACTAGATAATCAGAATGAACATTTTTGCAACTCATCTTTGATAATTTGGATAGCCTCATTTTTAACCAGAGGTTGTTGGAAGATGATAACGGTCGGAATATTAAGAAAGATCACTATTAATATTAAAGATTATAACTTTAGCTTTTCCTTGACTCCTGTATCGAGAAAAAACACACACATTCTTTTCTGAACCCTTATCAAGGCTGTTTATTATATTAATATCAAGACTGTTTATTATGAGTTACATTGGCTATGTCACAACAAAATATAATGATTAATAATACATAATGGTTTAAAATAGAACCGAAAGTACTTGGTTTAGCAATGATAAATCAAACTGTTATGTTTTAGGAATTTATTTTGCGCGGGAAATTCGAAACCTGGACAAGAAGAAATTGAACAAAAGAAATAATAGATAGATTAGACACAAAAGATACAAACAGGAATTTGAACAAAGAGACTCTTCCGGTCAAAGGAACAAAGGATGTGTGGGCGGCTGCCTTTACTTAAGGGGTCAGCAGTAGCAGTTAGAGGGTATCGAAATGGCTCAGATCCAGGTAGTAGTCATTGTCAACGCTCGCTACATGTGTTGTGATCTTATTAAGTGTCTACTAATATAGAGTACAGTCATACCAGCAACGTATACGATTCAGAGTAGCGAACTATTAACATCTTTGAACATGATAACACAAAAATTATTAGAAAACTTAAGAGAAAGACTTGTAAACAATTATATTATTTTTAACCAAATTAAAAATTATTTTCTTAGATATCCCATTGTGGTTTAATGGTTAGCAAGTTAATTGCGCAGACCCTTACTACTGCATAGCAAGTCCAATCTCGCCGGATGTATTATACTTGCAAATATCTAATACATTATCCTGATGACGAATGAATTGGCCATACACATCTACATTAAACTTTTTTGTTATAGGACATTATCTCAAGTTTGTAATAATAAGGAAGTATGGAACTCTGTTTCATTTGTTAATCTTACTAGACCACGAATTTGATACTGGAAAGTCTTGTTCCCTCGTCAGGGTATTCATGTTATTCAAAATATATACTAGGGCCAATAGAGTTTAGCACTGGTGCCGACGCACAAGTTTTCCGACTGCGGTTAAGGACATGTTCAGAGTTCATTAGGAAATATAGTTCCGTATTATATTCCAGAAGATTTGTCAAAGTTTTGATTTAATATAAGAGCCATCCCTCACGATCATTGTGTTATGCTAAAATTTTTGCTATGAGTGAGCTTCAGATACGCTAATGTTAATAAGTTCATATTTAAGTTTCCAAATTTAATATGCCAAAGAAAAATATTATTTATAGAAAAAATTAACATTAAAACATTACTGCACATAATGCATTACATTCTATTTTATGTTTTTTATACAATTCAGTAATATAAATTTATCTAAAAAAAAATATAACAACAAAAATTAGGGTGTTTTTTAGGGGTGGGCTGGAACAGATTAATGACATTTCAGTTTATTACAAAGGAGGAAATTGATTTGATATACAAGGCAATTGAGTTATGAGCAGAATAAATTAAACTTTTAAGTCAAAGTATGACTGTATTTAACCTAGAAAAATTGGCACACCATAGCAAAACATTTAGTTGAGCAATACTCTTAAAATGCTCTTAGAGTATAAGACCATTTCCAATTTGCAACTGAATAGTAATTTCTGGTGTCTGTGTTCCCTCTGATTGCCATTATTCAAATTCTATATGTTATATAGCGGCTTCAAATTCACGGCCCTACTTCGTGTATCTGCAACTTAGCGGGTATCGTCACTAACCCTAGACGATATATGTAGTTGTCGCTTAATGAATTCTACAGCACATACGTATAGTAGGAGTTTTGACTTTATTTCTTTTTCGGCTGTACGTGGTGGGCGGCGAACGTTGACAATGACTACTACTACTGCTGGGATGGCGAGGTAAAGGGTGGCTGGTGGTGTCTCACCGCCTTTGGCCGCGACGGATCGTGTCGACAGTCACTCACTGTTCGCCGTCCGCTGTCTGACTCTCTGGGGACTTCCTTTTATATATATCAAACGCCTACGTGTTTTCTTTTGTTATCTTTATCAGCGGACAAATCTATTTCCGAACTTATTGTTACTCATCCTTCTTTGTTCGCTTTACCCGAAAAAGTCCTTTGTTACTCTTTTCGTCTTCTCCCTGACTCGATCCAACCGGAATACCCTATTTCACCTTCTTTTAAAATATCTTCAATATACTACAATTGAACCAAGTATCCAGCAGTGTGACCGAAAACAAAAGATCAATCACGAGAAATCTCACGGTAGTTGCGAGAGAAGGACACGCTCGAGACATTAGGGATATTTGAAAAAACGGCATTAGTTAGCGACAGAGCGTCAACTAACGATCTGAATTTCGTTGATAATGAAACATGGTAGGGGATACACTTTTTTTACAAAATAACATTTGATAATGGCATTTCTTGGCGATCCGTGGTTACACCGGCAATATTTTTCTTTCTTTCTGTTACTATGTGTCTTTCAACACGTCGTTATCTATTCATCTTGTATTTATCACTTCGTTTCCACCAACTTTCTTCCAACTCTGTCGGTTGGACAGTGTTACGTAGCCGTTCGTCACAGTACCTAATAGATATATTTGTTACGTACTTTCTTACTGCTTCTTACTCTGGTCTACTATTCTTCTGGTCGGATCTGCTTCTTCTAATGGTCTTGTATATCTTCTACAGGTCTCGTCTGGTCTTCTTGTATGGGGATTCCGTGTCTGGTTCTGCTGGGGACCATTTCTTATCAGAAGCCTTGTGTCATTGTTAGCTTTTAGTAATAACAACAAGACTTCGATTTACTTTGGATGTTAGTTTATTCATGAACCCCCAGAACCAGACAAATGCGCACTGAGAGTCACATTTGCTAGCTTCTAACTCTGCAACTGCCTTACTCTGCAACTGACTAACTGCAACTCTTACTGAGTTCCTTACACCTTAAACCGGAAGGGCTTCTATTGCCTTCCGATTCTCACGGTCCCTTTCGCAAGGCAAGGTCAGAGTGAGGTCAAGCATTGTCACTCACTCTCAAGGCCATCAGCTGCACTGATCGCCATAAGGATTTCTATACTACCTTAAAAAGTAATAGGGATCCAATTAATATGTAACAGGCAGTAGAATACGCTGACTTAATATCTGAAGAGGATTAAGACCCCTCCCAATTAGACCACCTGTTTGGGCGCCGTGATGTATAAGGATGGGAACCTGTTAGCTGAGCAATCTATGCCATGCAACACTCTACTTTGGCACTTACATAGACTAGACGGGTAGTCGGAGAGGCCCAATCTATCAATCGGCAGGGTACGTCAAACCTTAGCACCTATATGATTGTCCCGGCACTATTGCCCTTTTGTCGAGCCCTCAGATTTTTTTAATCAGATACGTACTAGAAGGCGGTGACTAGTGGTCTTAATATCCTGAGTATGACGTTAAACTCTATCTGATGTTGAAGTTCCAATTCTGGATCTTTGGGTAATGTAGAGTGCCCCTTCATCACCATTACTTCCATATCCACTCTGACCATGTCTGCCAGTACCTGTCGGCTGCACCTCTGCAGAGGGGTAAGATTCCCCCAAATGGGGCCACCTGTTCACCGTGGGTGGCGACCCGTGGTGCTTAAGGACGGAGGCTTGGTGGATGAGCAGTCCATGACCTGCAACACTCCACTTAGAACCTTACTTAGGCTAGACGGGCGGTCGGAGAGGCCCCCTCCGATCAATCGGTTGGTCAGTCAAGCCCTATATGATTGGCCCAACCCTATTGCCCTTATAGCAAGCCCCAACACTTTCTATCATATGGGTGCTAGAAGGCGGTGGCTGAGGGTCCTGGAAATGACATTAAACTCTAAAATCTGATGGCGAGGTTCCACTTTTGGAGGTTTGGGAAATGTGGAGCACCCCTTCATCACCATTGTTTCCTGGTCCACTCTGACCTGGAGTGGTAGTACCTGTTAGGGTCCCATCTATGGGTTAAATAGAAAAATGTATTTATAAAATAATTGTAATATCCATTAAGAATTGATTTATTTTAAAACTTTAACGGCATTAAATGACCCACTGAGGTTGATATGCCGTTAAACAAACCAAACCTGTTAGTTTTCCATATATGGGTTAAAGAAGAAAAATGACTTTTGAAAAATGTTTTAAAGAAAGTAAGTTTTGTAAAAGTTAGGACTCATCAAGAAGGAATAAAATAGAATAAATTAACCCAATGGATTGATATCCCTTAAAAACCAACCAGCATCAACTTTCTTCAATGCACATGCAATATTACAGCAGGCACGACGGCAAACTGGGACAGATTTACATATAGACTGTTTATCGAATAAGGATCATAAACCCAATTCGCAAAGCTATTTAACTCATTGTTAGAGGGAAAGTTTCTTTTTTTTTCTTTTTTTCTTTCTTTTAGCATGATTTTTTTCTAGATCATCGGTGGGATTTAAAAACAGGAATCCTTTTCAGAGATTAAACCTTTCTCCCTGATTAACTTTACTGCATTTAACAAAAAACAAAGCACGTGGTTAAAATTACAGGATGTTAAAATTGGATCTTTGTACCTAGGGCTACATTTTATATATGCACGTAGAAACATGGAGTGCCCTAAGCGGGAATTAAATCATAGCATTTGAAATACGGTTAAAGCAATTCATGCTTAATTCAAAAGTAAAGCGACTCAGTGCCAATATACTTGGCTATTTTAAATGTACTTCCCCCGACAATTGGATGAATGTAAACCTCGTGTATATTCTCTATCCCGTAAAACCATGAAAACCTCGTGTATATTCTCTAGCTTTCTACTTTCCTTTGGTTTGTTTATTTGATTATTTATTTGTTTGTTTATTGGATTTTATGGCACGTCAATCCTTGTTGGTTACTTGATGCCACAGACGTTTTGTTGTATTAATGACTGAGAGAATATTCCCGAAATCGAAAATGTTCCCAATTCCGAAAAAAAAACCCTGAAGAACGTTGCGTAGATAAGAGTAAAGATGAGGACAATAATCCAAATTATCAAGTTCCGTTTAACACTTTCAGTGATACCGTTTCTTAAGATTTTGATCTGGCTCAGACATCCTGAATTGTAGTTTGTTTTTACTGACAACGCAAGACATTTCTTTAGAGAATTCACATTTGAGTCTTGGATCCGGATCACTCAACACGGTGTCAGAATCTACCTCCAAACGAGAGGCTCTATTGCGAGCGTCATTCTTTGAAGACTAATTAGAAACTGATTATCTACAACTAAACTCTCTCACGCTTGCCTTCCAAACAGGAAGAGAGGTCGCACAAGATGTTAAGAGACATCAATCACAATTTCTCTAACCGTTGGGTTTGAATACAAATTCATTACAGTAACCGTGCATAATTTATTGGATGCCCATCAATTATACAACTTAATTACCCCCAAGAGAACTTCCATATTTAAACACTGATTTTAATAATGAGGTTTTCTATTTGGTTTTAATAATTTTTGCAGTCTTAGAATTCTTCAAACACGTTTGTAAGAATTCTTGTTTTGGGAGATTTTCTTTTCATAATGAGGAACCCTAATGTCATGTTTATATTTTTTAAATAGTCTCAATTCTATATCAGATTTTAAACATCATTCGATTTTACATTATATCTTAGGCTCTCCAGGATCAGCCGAATCTTCTAGTAGATTCATATCTGGTATCAATTATTCTTAATATTAATAATTTTCACACGGTTCTATAGCTTCAGTAAAGTAGACCTAGAAGTAACGGCGATGAAGCGGTATTCTAAACTCCTCAGAGATCCAGAGCTGGAGCCTCAGTAGCAAATGCAGTTTACTGTCTTACCCAGAAAACCCCTTTTATTTAAAGTTAGCTCTAAGTTTTTAAAGTTATTTAAAAATGAATAATATATAAGAATCACCAGGGTGTTGTTTTTACTTATATTTCCCATCCATATTTACACGCTGTGAAATCGTTTCTTCTAAATTATGTGTGAATTTCAAAGTCTCTTACAAAATTACATTGTTTTTCTAAGAAAGTTTCAAGTTCATGAATGTACCAAATCTTTAACGATCAAATCCCAGGTGTTTCCATAGATCCTTAAATGTTACCTTTCGACTCAGTTATACATATTGTTCATTCTTTCTTAAACGAAATAATGTACTTAGCTCTCATACAAAGTGAAACCGATTAAGAAGCTTTCCAAAATTATTATATTTTTAGTGTGGTGTCCGTTTTTTTAGATATTCCTATTAAAGCTACCTAATCATATATTTAGCTGCTTTTATCTTTCACCTCACGAAAGCTCCTTTTGGTATTGTGATGTTTTTAGATAAATATAATTGGTTCCTCTGCCATTGTTCGGAACCCTTACTACATTCTATTATTCAATCATTCTTTTATTCTATCATCCTTTTATTCCTTACGGGGTTTTCACACCAATTTTAACTCTTGTTTTTGTTCTGTTTTTTTTTTTTTTTTTTTTTTTTCTGAGTGACAGCACGTTTTCCCAGATTTCCAATACTCTTCTAATTATTCTAGCTGGTTTTAACAGTGCTGTGGTCTAGATAGACTAAATTCTTCCTCAGATCTCCAGTTTCTCTTATAACTTCTCCAGGCATTGGCAGAACATTCAAATTGATCCAATTATAATTGGGATCATCGTCATGTGGTAAAGAATGTTCGGGAATCGGAGAAATAAAATTATGTGTACACGAAAATAAGACTCCGTGTTCCTCATTAAATAAGTACAAAATGGCAAACACACACACACACACACACACATATATATATATATATATATATATATATATATATATATATATGAGAGAGAGAGAGAGGGGTGGAGGAGAGACCTCCGACCCGAAAGATAACCCGATATGGCCCATCAGAAAATAGAAGACATTAGACGAACAGCAGTAGACGTTAGAATTTGAAAAGAGTATATAACACCCTTTAATCTATATGTCACTTCTACTCCCTGTATATTTTTCTTTCTTCAATCTCACAATGACTTCTTCCCTTCCCTTCTCAATGAAACATACAACATTATTTCCATGGTAGAATTTTCTTTCTTTCTGTCTGTCTTTATTTATTCATTTCTTTGAAGGTAAATACTCCCATCAGTTATGTTACCCAATTGATATTGCCTTTTTATTTATTTATTTTCATTTATTTTGCAAGCTTAATCTCAAACGTGGAATTCAGCTAAGAAGAAATCTGCATTTCGTTTTTCTAAACTAACCGCATAATCAACAGCTCTTTTCTCATTAGCTCGTCCTTGAGAAAGAATCCATTGATTGACCTGATTTAATTCCTTGAAAAATTGACTCAACCTGCATGTTTTTAGGCAATTCAATAATGGACACTGATCGAGAACTAATTTGATTTGTTGCAAGAGATATGAATCTGGCTTTATATTCTTCAGGTTAAAGTCATTTGCCCTCTGAGCGGGACATTTAAGCCCCCAGTTCACAATTCCGTAATAATTGAACCAGCTCAACGTGTTGTTTTTAACACAGCAAATGTTTTTAAAAAACAAACTTATTGATTATCAAATTAAAAATAATCAGAATTTTATTTGATTCCATTTGTAAATTTCAGCAAAACATGAATTCGATAAATTGTCAATAGAGGTTCGTGCCTTTTCTCTGCGTATATTACCATTATAAATGCTATTGCAAAATAAAGGTGATATTGTTAGCTAAATATGTGAACTGGTCAACTATTTTAGGGGTCTGCCATTTAATATGGAGATGGATCCATCTTCTCTAAAAGACATGAACTTTTTAATCTAATTCCACATAGAGACCAATGCATTTGTTACCATCTCTAAACTAAGCAGCAGCGATTTACCTTAGTTGTATTTGCAGTAAACGTTAGATCCACTGTGCAGTCTGTATCCGTAATAGTTTATGTGGGATATCATCTTTTTCTTACCCTTTTCAACAAACATGATGATGAGAGAAAATATACTGAATAGTCTCAACATAACCGTAAAAAAGACATTCCCGCTTTCAGTTCTCCTCAATTTAATTAGTACATATCTCATTATAATGGAAATTATGTGTATGTCTGTAACAGAAATTACATTACCACTGACGTCAGTGTTCCGTCAGTTATTTACGTTATATTCCTTATTTAATCTTTATTACCAACTTATTTACCAGCTAATCATAGCTAATTATAGCTGATAAATAAGTGGCTGATTATATAATGATTACTTAGATTTGCCCCAATTAATGCATTAAAAAAACCTTCAATGTATATTATTCATCACGCAAAAATAGAGGTTTTTATAGGTGGGGATAATTTTTATACAGAGTTTAATAAATAATTATTCGGTGTTATTGATATCTAATATTGTTTTATTCGCAAACGTATTAAAAACAACCCAATCAATAATCTTATATAGAAATCAATTAAAATAAAATCAAAATAATGTAATCCTTTTTATATATTCTGTTTTAATTTTATAAATCTTTCTAATTTAGAAATATTTTATTATATTTAAAATTACATCCTTGCACCCGGAATGTGCATATCATTGCGAGTAATATAAAGCTACAAAAGATATCCGTCTGTGAGATGCACTCCTGTTAGTGGAAAGCACTTGTAAAACAACTTCAGTCAAGATGGTCTCTGTTGAGTTTTGAAGACGAATAAAAAAAAATCCCCTTTCCCTGTGGGTTTGTTTTTCAAACAGTCCAATTAGCAATACACAATTTTTCAAATAAAGTACCTATTTTCAATTGTAATTCATAGCATCTTATTATAATAGAGATTCGCTGTGTGTCTGTACATCACAGCATACATCCCAATACCTTCAGGAATTGTGAAAGTTTATTAAAGAGTATTTAATCTATAGTCAAAATCATTGATATATAGAATTATTTCTTAACGAGGTATCTTTGAAAATCTGAATCAGAGTTGAATTTAAAACAGCCTATATTGTTAGTGCATTTAAAATGCTGCAAAGTATCCAATATCCCACTAAGAAATAAAGGTTTACCTAATATATGCTGATGTTAATTTGCATACTGGTTTTAACAAAACTGGGTTTAATAAATAGTTACTTAGTTTTATTGACTCTAATAATATTGTTTTATTCTCCAACGTATTAAACATCAATCCCATGAATAATTGTATGTAGAAATCAATTAAAATATGATCAAAATAAATGTAATTTATCTAAATGAGTTCTTATTTAATTTCTTCAGTATTTCTAATATATTTAATTACATTAAAACTTAAATGCTTGTGCCTTGAGAGTATATCATATTGCTAGTATTAATAATGTCTTTAAAATGTGATATTTAGTCAATATAAAAGCCTACAACCCAATCAAAGGAAAAACATATCAGACTTTTTTAAAGAGATTCGTTCGTTAACTGGTCACATATTTACGTCTCATTCCTTTATATTATTCACTTTATTATTCTGATAACTCCATTGCAATCTTTTAGATTTTCAAATGCCACTGTTGAATGGACAGTCTAACAATGATAAATTCTAAAATGATTTGATTAGTTAAATTAAAAGTTAGACTAATAGAAAAACTAACAAGATATGCATTTAAATAAATTGAAATAATCTATTATAAATTATTTTAATTCATTATCTAGATCTATATATATATAGAGTATATAACATCTTGATAATAAATGTTATTCTTAAGTAATATAGACTATTTGGAAGGAGTGATAAAAATAATTTAGGTATATTTATCACAATTTTTGTTCCACTTTGAGAAGTTGGAATCTGACTGCTGGGTATGATGCTGATTTGGCTGGCATTTTGTGATGCCTTGGGTCTGGAACAAACTTGGGATGCTGGAGGATATCTTGCGTTGAACTATGTATATATTTTAGTAATAACACAAAGCAAACTTTTTTTTCTTCAAAAAGTATACTTTGATGTAATAAAATAAGGTTTGCATTAAATAGATATTTATTCCTAGAATCTAAAAATATAACATTTTAAACTTAACATCAGGCTTTTCATATTTTAAATGAATTTTATATATTAATTTTTCATAGCAAAAATACTAAAAAAAAAAGGTTTGAAATGAAATAACTGATGCATTATAAAATTCATTAATTGATAAATCAACACTGAAAATTTCATTAAAATCGGATAATTACCTGATTTTTGGTAAATTTTGTTTGCAATCGCGAATGTTACAGCAACATTGTAAACAAGCGCTTAAAACCATTGAAAAAGAGA
>CM042141.1:52650229-52667729 GCA_023376005.1 Doryteuthis pealeii | reverse complement strand
ACTCAACACCGTTATACCATAATAAATTTATTTCGACCAAAATTTATTATGGAATAACAGTGTTGAGTTTTTCCTTCCTTTCAAAGATAAACATTGCTCTGTATATCATCTAAAAAGATCATTATACAGTGAGCTCTCTGTAGGGATTTAAAGATTCACAAGATTGTACATACTGGATCATACAATAATCATACAGTGTGTCTTAGAAATCACATATAGAATCATCCCTTACTACCAAGTTTTGGATACCTCACACACACACACACACACACACACACACATATATATATATATATATATATATATAATATATATACGAGAGAGAGAGAGAGAGAGAGAGAGAGAGAGAGAGAGAGAGAGAGAGAGAGAGAGAGAGAGTGTGTTCCCTACGTTTGTGTGCGAGTAATTTTAGAAAAAATAAATTCTATTCATTCGAATTATGTGTTCTGCTATTGCGAATATATAAAGTGAATGAATGAATGATTGTTATAAAAACTAAACATCAAAGATCTTGAGCAAGTTTCACAAAAAAGAAAACTGAACTAAAATCCGTAGAATTGAAACTAGTTTTGAATGTGTAAAATAATCTTAAGCACATCCGATTATCTTTTCATTGAACTTTACGAACTGATCTTTTATTTAATTCATTTCCAATTTTACTTTTCACCCTCCATATTTTTACCTTTGTCGAGGAGATTAAAAAAAATGTACTCAGTATATTTTTTGCTTCATTTTATGCTTCGCATTTTTTTTTATTAGTACCGGAGGAGCATGCCTTAGACATGTTCTGCAATTGAGTTTAGGAAAGCATTCGACACCTACCTTTGCTGGAATTTAAAATTCTGGCAGTTGGGAGATTATTTTACTTTTATTTTTTTTCAAAGGTTTTATGTAAGTCTTTTATTTATTTTGTGGGATTTTTTTTTTTTGTACATTTATTTGAAGTGCGCATGCGTGGATGAGAATAAAAGTGTACATCCGTTTTATGAACGACAAAGGTGAGAATAAAGCGGGAAAAAATAAACAGAATTAAATGTGTTAAAATTTTTTTTTGAATATCTAAAGCTTGAGTAAAATGGAGGAAATAAATATCAGGGATTGGAAAGCGTGAAATTTAAAAGAGTGAGATTTGAAAACCCTTGAAATGTTAGAAAAGATTAAAAATATAAATGCAACTGAATATCAGAAAAAACGAAAATAAAGACTAAATGTTGAAATATTAAAAAAAAACATGACATTTACAAAAATGGATATATCTTATAATAATTGAGATTCGGTGAATGTTATTATACGGTGAAAAAATAAAAGTTATGCTTTGAATATCGTCAGTTATAAGGCAAAACAAAGTCGTTGTTTTTTTTTTTTTTGTTTTTTTTTTTTGTTTTTTTTTTTCATTTGACGCTCCACAAACAAAAAACCTTAAATATTTGAATTAATATGAATATAGCTGATAAAAATTTGGTTTCATTAGAAAGAAAACATATCTATTTAAATTTTGACAGCGAAATTATTTTTATGTCTATTATCAAAAATATAAGCCTTCAAAGATCCGTTTACCTCTTTACGAAAGAATGTGGTAATAATTAATTTCTATACCGCCAACGAGGGGTTGCTAATTTCTTTTATATAATAATAATAATACAAAAATAAAGAAACAAATAATGATTAGATATCGGAGATAGTTTTGTCAGCGCTATTATAGATTATTATAATAATTAAATATAATTATTATGATTTTAAATATTGAACTATTTAGCTCTTAAGTAAACATATCAAATGTAATAATTAAATTATGATACTGTGGAATATCCACAGATCCTGAAGCTTGTAGCATCAGAGATATGATTCAAACTTTCAAAAATTAATATCTTTCGTTTTAGGCTTTGTAGCATCAGAGATATGAGCTTCGGCTTGTTGGACTGTGCCTGACCCGTACAAGTGGGTTAAATACTATGTCATATTAGGTTTTTGCTAATCCCCAACACTTCTATCCATTCGAGAAGAGAATGCTTCCATTATTGAGAATCTCTCCAAAGAAGAATCAATAATTTAAAATGTTGATAATTTTATTGTTATTACATGAAGTAAAATGCAGCCAACGCACCAACGAGCCAAGCTTTCAAAATGTATTTGTTACTTTTTGGCTTATCCTCAACTCTTCTATACATTCAAGTACAGAATTCTTCAAAAGGAAAGAGAAATCATTACAGGTAACAAGAATAAATAAGAAAGAAAGCATGTATAGAAAGATAGAGGTGTGAGCTCAGGGAAGCGATAGTATAGTAAACTTGAAAATTGGACGTAAAACCGATGATCTTATTTCCCTAATTAATATGAAAAATGAACATGTATACATAGGTGCATGGTGGTGTAATGATTACCTTAGAAGGAAATGGACACGAAGAGACGAGTTCAAATCCTGAACGAGAGTTTTTCGCATTTCACATTGCGCGAATACCCTTGGGAAAGGTATGGATTCGACTATTCTCCCTCCACCTATAGGTTGTAGGGTTGGGCAGGAAATTTAAACTTGGTTAGGCAACCAGTCTAGGATAAGGTAAACTATGAATTAAAACCTGTTAAACTCCGCTTACGAAATCGATCATGCGTCATATACTGCTCGTGTAGAGGGGCTGGGTATATATATATGTATATATTACATTGATTCTTAACTAAATGATTTAGAAGCATACGCGAAGACTCATAATATATATATATATATATATATATATATATATATATATGTGTGTGTGTGTGTGTGTGTGTGTGTGTGTGTGTGTGCGCGCGTGTTTCGTTAAACTGTACTGAGGGTTCTTGTCGGACGAGTTTTTGTTCGATCCTTTCTAATTTTCTGGCCATCTTTTTTAATGTCAGGATGGAACTGGTGTAGCAATCCACCAAAGGTTTCATTACGAGCGCTTTCGCCATATCCATCTGAATGAAACTGAAAAACCAGACACCTGAAACATACCATCAGTTTCATAGCTGAAGATGGCAGATGGACATGCCGAAAGCGCTCGTGATGAAACATTTGGTGGATTACTACACCAGTTCCACCCTGACATTAAAAAGATGGCTCGAAAATTAGAAAGGATCGAACAAAAACTCGTCCGACAAGAATCGTCAGTACAGTTTAACGAAACATGTTTAAAAGAGAAAATACTACCTAAATACACTATATATATATATATATATATATATATATATATATATATATATATATATATATATGGTTAGGAGGTTGATTTAGAAGGCTATCACAATGCAGTTTGGAATAAATAATAAAATAATAATACGGTAACAATGGTGTTGTGTGTTGACCTGTATTTTTATAAAATATATAATAAAAATACAGGTAAACACACAACACCATTGTTACCGTATTATTATTTTATTATTTATTCCAAACTGCATTGTGATAGCCTTCTAAATCAACCTCCTAACCAATACATACACAATGCTTCAAGCAAATTATGAAACTCTCTATATATATATATATATATATATATATATATATATATATATATATATATATATTATATATATATATATATATTTAATGTGTGTGTTCCATATGTAGTATATCCAACGTTCTTCAAAATCTAAAACAACTGAAGGCACTGAAGAATTTTTGGCTGTTCTTAAACTTTTCTCTCCATTTTAGACCAGATTTCTTCCATTATTGAGAATCTCTGCAAAGAAATGAGAAATCGTTACAGATATAAAGGAACAATGGAAAATTAAAGCTCAGATGGAAAGCATAGTCACTGCTAAGTCTGAAATGAAGTGAACAACTTGAAATGATAATAACAGACGGTAGGAGGTATCGGATAAGGAATTGAAGAAAACGACAAGTAAAGTAGGAAAAACGCGCTGACAAGAATCTAAAGGTCGAAGGATCAAAAGAGCTGATCATGTCGGCGCCATTACCTCCCCTGACTAAGCCCAGCTTCCGATGTGTTCGAACTGTCACTCTGACCATTCATGCGCTAAATCCATTCCCGAAAGCACAAGAATTCGATTATTCTTCTATGCTGTTACGAAAAAGGGAAAATAGAAAGAATGGCTTAGGGCTGGGATCGAAAAGATTGACAGTTTTGGCGATGACGTGGTAACAGCTGCGAAATCCAGGTCGCGTTGAAAGTGGTTGCGATTTGAGTTGAAGAAGGTAAAAACAGGATTGCTAGTTCAGCTTACTTCCTGCCTAGTCAACGTCTTTCTTGGAAATTCTTCGCTTTTCGCCAATTCTCTTCTTTTTGCATTTTATTAACTTATCATTCATCGTTCTTCAAAATGGCTGATATCTCTTTACCTACTTCCTGCATTATCATCGTCATTTACGTTCACATGAACACTTACCTGTTATCAATTCTGTTTTGATCTTCTTCCTCTGAGATATTTTTTTTCCTCGAATCTATTCGATCTTTGAAAAGATTTCCATTTCTTCTTTGTGTCTATACTACGATGCTGACGTTGTTACTTTTCTATGTTCGACACGAGTCTCAAAGCAGAAAATATAAAAGAAATGGAAACAACAATTATTAAGTACTAGCAAATATATGCACCCTCCGGGTGCAAGTATTTAAGTTTTGATATAATAAAATTAAAATATCATATTAAATTAGAAAGGCTAATGAAACTGACTAAGAATGCAGATAAAAAGATCTGCAATAGAGGGGCTATAATCGAAAAATAGAACAACTTTGAAACTAACTATTCCATCATTTTCCATTACTCCCCTCTTTCATTGGTAAATTTTCCTAATTTAACTATTTAGTTAAAATAGGAAGTAAGGATAATATTACAGTTATTTCTTCTTGTAAATAAATTTATTTTAAGATTTATCCACGAGATTTTTGTTTATATTTCTTAAGATAAAACAATTAGAAATCAATAATACCAAGCACATATTTATTAAAATAAAATTTTAAATTTCAATATGCAAATTAGCCTTCTTGTTCAAACTGTAAACCGCTATTTTGTTGTATATATAAATACAATTGCATGTTATTAGTACGTATATATGGTCAACAGTATTAATAATGTAAAACAATTTTATTAATAACTGAAGCTTTAAAAGAATGAAATCATGGAGAATTTGACGTAAATAATTAAGGGAATTGTGACTTGAGTAGTAAAATAGTTTCGGTTACAGACAGAAAAACACACAATCTCCATTATAATAAGATAAGGATAAAGGTTAACTAAGCACATATACCAGGTAAAACTGGGTATTTAGCAAATGCTACGTTTAATTAAAGTATGGGTACATGGGGATTAACACATACTTTTAAACTAAAACAATTTTATTTAATTATAATGTTAATAAATAACATTTTCAATATGTTTTCCCTCATTTTCAATGCATAATTGATGCACCTTGCAAAATTCAGGTGAACTCGATTAAATGTCTACATTGAAATCTTCATGTACCAGACTTTGTATATATATATATATATATATATATATATATATATATATATATATATGTGTGTGTGTGTGGAGAAAGGTAGACAAACAAATTTTAACCGTTGAAGCAAGAACTCAATAAAAGTCTGAAGAAAGTCTAACAGACCGAACGTTATAACTTCGACATCACTACCCCAATAAACATCATTTTCTACAACATCTTTGTTTGTCCACCTTTCTCCACATACTATCGGATTAATTTCCTCTATATATATAATATATATATATATATATATGATGATATTATATATATATTATATATATATATATATATATATATATATATATATATATAAAATACATTTAAGGTGCAATTGTTAACATTAGCTTCAAAGCAACATATTAGCCACTTATCAAAAAACTCACCCGTAAAAGAAGGCTTTTACCGGCACTATGTCTTGATGATAAGTGGCTATTGCATTACCATCGTCATTTACGTTCACCTGTTATCAATTCTCTTTTGATCTTACTCCTTTGATATATTTTCCCTCCCATCTGTTTGATCTTTTAAATGATTCCGATTCATTCTATACTACTATGCTGAAGTTGTCACTTGTCTATGTGTGTGTCTGGTGTAACAAAAGTATAAAAGTGAACAGAAAAATGATAACGTGTATTAAGGATAGGAATAAGTTTTACTAATGAAACATACAAGGTAAATTGAGTAATTAGTATATGCTCTGTTGAATTAACAACCCCGTGAGATATGTTCTTTTCTCTCTTCTGAGTATTTTTTCGTCAATTAAACAAAGGTATCTGTAAGAATGACATCACATTTGGGGTGTCTTTGTGTGTACCAATCACGTCTTGACTTTCATCTTCGCGTTGACCAATCATGTCGTGAATTTCGTATTCCTTTGTACTAATCACGTCTTGAACTTAAAAAAAAAACGCTGGCAAAAATACGTTCATCTGCTTTTTCTCAATGTACATTTCCAAAATCCTGTCATTTAAAAAAAAAATCCATCATCGTTTTTCCATCCTATTTTATTGGCCTGATGAACGTTTAATATAAACCGAAACGTTTAAGCACCGACTTCCACACCAAAAATGAATTTATCTTTTTGGAATAAATTGGTTTCTATTTTCTACACACACTCACACACATATATTTGGACGAGAGGATGGCCTATTGAGTCATCTGTGTGCGAATATCAATATAGGAATTTTAATTGGAGAGGTATCCGTCCTTTGGCAAGAAGAGGCAATCATCTGAATCAAAAATATATGTATGCAATTGAAAAAATCCATACATTGAAAGCTTAACAAAAAATCTAAATAGCAGTAACATCCTATTAATCGATTGACTAAGAAACTTGTGTTCTGCACTGTCTCCTAACTCAATGAAAAATACGTCCAATTCAGAATTTAAGAAAGAAAACAAGACAAAAAGAAAAGGGGAAAATATATAGTTGGTATAAAGAATTCGAAATTGAATTATTTTAGTGTG
Organism: Doryteuthis pealeii; assembly: GCA_023376005.1. Lineage (NCBI taxonomy): Eukaryota > Metazoa > Mollusca > Cephalopoda > Myopsida > Loliginidae > Doryteuthis > Doryteuthis pealeii. The sequence continues at coordinate 52,660,810 of CM042141.1, read as the reverse complement.
GATTTGAATTTTGTTCTTAAAAAATTAGGCAGTCGAAGGCAACACAAACTTCTTGAACCCTCATACAATTGCACATTCGCATAAACCCACAAAAAATAAATTGAACCCATCAATAGATTTGTAGGTACCCTTACGTTGGAGTTAGAATTTTAGGCTTTTTAAGAATGAACATATTAGCTCATTATTTACCTTCAATTCTGTTGCTCTAAGTACGATATTTTCAAAACTATTTTCCCAAGCGATCGGATATATATATATATATATATATATATATATATATATATATATATATATATATATATATATAACACACCAACCCCTCCACACGAGCAGGACGTGACACAAGGTCAATTTCTTAAGCGGAGTTCAACAGGTTTGAATTCAGAGTTTTCCTTCTCCTAGACCAGTTGCCTAACCAAGGTTAAAGAGCCCAGTCTGCCCCACTATTTATCCATAGCTGAGGAGAGTAGGATTCACACCTTTCCCAAGGGTATTAGCGTTAAGTGAAATGCAATTACCGCGGCCAGGATTTGAACTCGGAGCGACGAGTCCATTTCCCATGACTTTAACCATTACACCACGCACTTCCATGCTTTCCATGTATGTGTATGTATATAAATTTGGTTGGACAACAATCCTTTATTTTCATGGTGGTATCTGAATATTATTCAACCATCTTTAATAGTTCACTGGTTGAAGGAAATCCAGATATCTTGATTGTTTTTATGTTTCCAGTATACAAAGTGTTGACGCTGAATTACATCCTTTCTTTAAACAGCATCAGATCGGCATCCTCTACCACACCATAATTGCATTCTCATGTGTACATAGACTAATAGTTGTACATATTACATGATATATTTTAGGTTTATAGAACAACTGCTTCAAAGGTTTCTCTGTGGCACTGATGCATACCATATAAGATTCCCTTCTTATTCTTCCAATATAGGAAAGAATTAAAAATCATTCGTCTCCTAGCATTATTAAAGAAGGGTTGACTTACCTAATCATCTAAGCCTCGTAATCCGTACGGAAAAAAGTGTTCCTGGCTACGTATCCCATTTAAATATAGGGTACCGCGCGTCTGATTGGCTGTTACAAATAACCAATCGGATGCGCGGTGCTTTGTATTTGAATGGGTTAGTTCTACGTCCAAGAAAAGTTCTCATAAGTCAAACGTCTTTTAGCGGAGATTGTTGATTGTTGATTGTTGGTGGTTGTACCGGAGTTTGATCACCTCTGATAGGGTCAGCAGGGCGAGGGAAGTATGATGTTGGAAGACCCGAAACTTCCCAATGAACCCTGCGAATTACATCACTGACGACAACCACCAGCGCCCCAAATGTAGGAGCGTATATTTGAAGTATTCTTACTGTTGTTTTTATTTTTTTTTACTTCAACCGTTACCATATTAAACATAGTTGATCTGACAAATGCAATTGAAGAGTCAGTCTAAATTATGGTTACGAAAATTCATCCATAATTGTTATGAATTCAAATTTACTTGCTCAACTGATATGATATACAGATGATTGTCGATAGTAAAATTATTGTAAGATTATTCCATAGGGCATCATTATTAATCAAGACAAGGGATTTGAAAGATTCAAACTGAGAGAGAATAGGGAGCAAATGTTGCGTACTGCCTTCTTCACTGGCACTAAATCGTATATATTAATACTGATAGCGCCTTCTTCGCTACTCTGACTCGTATACGTTGCTGTACACTGTACAACCCTTAGACGATATCTGTATCGCTTAATGAAATATACAACACGTGGTATATAGTAGTTTCACTTTAACTTGACAATGAATGACCGCCAAATCACTGCCCCCTGGCAGCGATTGACCGCAAGGTCATCCTCAACTAGATATATATCTCAAACGCCTACGCATTTTTTTTGTTCGCTCCCCAGGAAAAGTCTTTTTCAGTTTTTATATTTCCGTTTGTACAATATTTCATAGTTGATTATTCTATCCTTTATATTGACTGAATTCGAAATTCAATATGCTAACGATGCATAACGAGAAACAGTGGTAACAAGTACGATGACGATGTCCACGGTACCTTAACTTATATATATATATATATATATATATATATATATATTATATATTATAGTAATTAAGTTAAACCTAATGAGTCAGATATACCTTCTAACAGATTCGCTTACAAGCTCACCAGGGCAAAGATCTGACTCATATAGATATTTGCCCTGATGAGCTACTAAGCGAAAATTTTAGTAGGTATATCTGACTCATTAGGTTTAACTTTATTATTTGCTCTACTTAGGTATTAAGCACTCTTTACTTTTTAGCTTAAAAAAATCTGGCGGTTTTATATATATATATATATATATATATAATATATATATATTCTTTTGGCCAAATATTATAGTATCAACCGATTATTTTCGGTTGATTATTTTTTTTCAATATTTTTCCCCACCCCAGGTAATGTTGGTATAATAGTTTTACAATCTAGCCGGGTTTTTCTTACTGCAAGGGTTTACCAACAAGTCTGGTATATATATATATATTATATATATATATATATAATATATATATATATATATATATATATAAAGAGGATTGGATGAATACGACAGAATGTGGTGGAGATGTGAGGAATAAAAGAACAAAACTCAGACAAAAGTGTAGGATATATTTTAATAAAATATTGAAAATGGGTCATTCAAAAAAACCTTCACCCATAATTTGATTTTCTCCCCTTTTTGCCTATGTTTCAAAATTTTCCCTCCTTACCCCTACCTCTCCCTTTCATCTAACCACTTCCCCAATCCCCTACAACCAACCAAACTTGCTCTTCTGACCCCTTTTCCCTCACACTCAATGACCTACTCTGCCCTAACCCCCCTATCCAACCACTCCCCTTTTATTACTCCATTTTGCTTCTGCTTTGATCAAATTTATATCCAAAAAGGCAATCCACCTCCGCCCCTCACCTGTTTCTTTTATAATATATATCTCTACTTTCTCCCTGATACTTTCTTATAATATCTATTGGCGCTCCCAACCCTCTCTAATACTATCTGGAGGCGCTCTTGTTTCTCTCTAATACTATCTGGTGGCAGGCCTGACTCTTTCTTATAATATCTATTGGCGCTCCCAACCCTCTCTAATACTATCTGGAGGCGCTCTTGTTTCTCTTTAATACTAACTGGTAGCGGCCTGACTCTCTCTTATAATATCTATTGGCAATCCCAACCCTCTCTAATACTATCTGGAGGCGCTCTTATTTCTCTCTAATACTATCTGGTGGCGGCCTGACTCTCTCTTATAATATCTATTGGCAATCCCAACCCTCTCTAATACTATCTGGTGGCGCTCTTGTTTCTCTCTAATACTATCTCTATCTACGCTTCTGATTTCCTTCTCTTCCTCTCCATTGATTCCTGCTTGACCATTCAAAACCTCTCCCCACTAACGCTGACCCTCCCACTTGACCTCCTCTCCTATCTACCTCCTCCCACCACACCACCCCTTCTATAACACACTTGTGTGATAATCTGATAATTCATTAAAACGACTGATGATGCCGAGCTGAAAGCTCTAGCGAAATATATCCAACACACTTTACTCTGAGGTTTGTTCGTTCATTCCTCACATCTCCACCATATATATATATATATATTATATATATATATATATATATTGAAAAAACAAAGGATGTTTACAAATGCATAGGCTCATCAGGAGAGAATGTGCAAACCGTTTCGGGCCTTCATCTCGATATTGCGAGGGTCCTCACATCAGTGACGTAGGCCGGTGTTGCTTTTTAAACCGTCGAGAGGAAGGCCCCGAAACGGTTTGCACATTCTCTCCTGATGAGCCCATGCATTTGTAAACATCCTTTGTTTTTTCAATATATCATATTCACACTGTCGGATTAATTTCCATTTTATTTTCACACACACACGCACACACACACACACACACACACACACATATACATATATATATATATATATATATATATATATATATATAATATATATATATATGTTGCATACCCTTCTCATTGCTTCTTCTATTCTTCTTCTGGCGACTCTTCTATCGTCTTGGATATCTCTTGGTGACCGGTCGCACTTGACTCATTTCTTCTTCCAATCAAGCCTTTTACCAAGACACACATTAATCACAAGACTGTCTTAAGCTTTTTATTTCCTTAACTATACATTTCATGTAACTAAATATCTGACTAACATAGCGCGCGTATGTAGTGTGAGTTCCAGTTAAGGCAGAACATCTCCTTCTGCCCGACGTCCAACTGAAAAAACTGAGGACCAAACCAGATCCCCCGTGACTTCACGTAATTTGGCGGGCTTTCTGTACTATTCCATGGAAAGTCCCGCCCGTGATATGAAAAGGGCCATCCCTTTAGAAATACTGGGAACCGACAATAATCTCATGCAACCGCATAGATTATATAACATATCTTATATATATATATATAAGATACAAAATCCAAAACTAAACAAAATAAACTTTTATAATAGCACTAATATTCTGAAATGCCTATAATTACATTAACAATTTATACAATAATATAACAATAATAATAATACCGGAAACAATGATAATAATAACAATAATACTACTAATAATAACAACAACAAAAACAATAATTAGAAGAAAATGAAATGTATATATATATATATATAATATATATATATATATATATATATTTGTATGTATATATGTATATGTATATGTATGTATACGTTAGAACCCACGTATGTTTATATCCTTAACATGTAAATATGTTTATTAGCATTTAATATTAGTTTATTTATTTTACTTCGCTTTATAGAAAATCCTGCATACACTTACGTTTTTTCTTTTTTTCAAGCGAAGCATGTCCACTCTTTCTGGAGTTTCTTAATAAGTAAGAAAAATAATGAGAAAAAAAAAAGAAGAAAGTTAGCGGGAGAAAGTCAGTCTCCATGGGGGAGACAATTTGTGGCATCCTCATACAAAGAAAACAGAACTCATCTATTGTGTGAATTTCCAAAGGAAAACCCTTTCAACAAGTATTTATATCAGTGCATTATCATTATTTGACGGACTAAGAGAATAATTAGCGTTCTTTATCGGAAATACATACTGCAACCCCCCATGAGGATATTAAACACAAAACATATCTCGAGAATTGATTGTCAATATTCTATATATGTATATATCAATGCTTTTCTCGACTGTATCCCTTTTATCTTTTTTATTGTAAAACTTGTGCATGCACACATATGAATTTATGTGTCTGCACACATACGCACTGACAGAGACAGATAGACTGATACAGACACACAGAGACAGATAAGCTAATCACCAGAATCTCGTTGATTATCTTGATTAAAGTCAAAACAACCCTTCCGACCTATTTAATGCCACAATATTGCTTATATATATAAATGAATTCATTATTTCTGCCGGTTTAAAAAAATGTTCGCCTAAAAACTATTTTCTTACAAATAACACACACACACACACACACACACACATATACTATTATATATATATATATATATATATATATATATAGAGAGAGAGAGAGAGAGAGAGAGAGAGAGAGAGAGAGAGAGGGCGCGTGGGCTAGTGGTTAGAATCGTGGAAAATGTACTCGTCGATTCGAGTTCATTTCCTAGACGAAGCTGTTGGCATTGCGCATAGCGCTAATACCCTTGGGAAAGGTATGAATCCAGATATTCTCCCTCCAGCTATGGGTTAAATAGTAGAGTAAACTGGGCTCTTCAGCCTTGGGTAGGTAACCAGTCTAGGAGAGGGATAACTCTGAATTCAAAATTCCTGAGGTTGGTTGTTGATTGGGTTTGTGGCAACCCTTGATGCACCAATTCTTTACCTTCGACTGTGCCAAAAAGTGTGGATGGTCTAACACAAGCCTTCACCACTATAAACAAATCACTGTGTGGATTTCATTGTATGAACACTCATACGTCGATCTACGGAGAGTCCATCATCATATATATATATATATATATATAATATTAAGTGTGTGTGTGTGTGTGGTGTGTTGTGTGTGTGTGTGTGTGGTAGAAGTTATCCTTCAGATATAGAAACAATATGATACCGTCGCAGTGGGGTTCTAACTACCTCGACTTAGTAGAGGAAAACAAACAGACAAACTGTAACTTAATACAGTCCTTGCATGCTGCTGGCATAATGCAAAGTGATGGCTGAAGAGTGGGTACTTATCCATGTTCTTACTCGCCCTGAAATCCAACAGTCAATCAGAACTCGGGAAGTGAACTTGCCTGAGTTCATAATGGAACAATCCAAAGGTCCATATAAGCCTTCCACTAAACTCTAGTTTTAGTTTTGGCATTCATCTCGTAACAGAGTTGAATACTTTACACAAAATCCAACAATATATATATATATTGTATGTAGGTAAATATTTTTGTTTGATTTCATTTTATATATTGGTAGAAATATACTTCATTAAATTCATGGGTATTTAATATATTGGTAAAATTATTAAACCCGTTTGGGTGAATCAGCTGGCTCCATAATATGCGTGCTAGGGTCTGACATGACCAGATTGAGTAGTATACGTGTTACTTCGATCGCCCATTTAGCCTAAATGGTTTTCATAATTAATAACCCATCCAAATATTGAATTGCCACAATTAAGTACTTTGGTTTAAACCATTCAGTAATAATCCGAGTCAATTGATAGTCTGTACAATGGAAAGAGTTTGTATCAATTGATATATAAACCCCTGCTTTTTTCAATGGATTTATTTGCAAAGAAATAGTAATAAGAAATATCTCCCTCTTTCACCACACACACACACACACACACACACACACACACACACACATACATATATATATATATATATATATATATATTATATATATATAATATATGTATATATAATATAATTAAAAGAAAGGAAATGAATCCGACGGTATGAGTATAGTAAAAAGAATATGAAACACCACAAAATGCTGTTAAAGTGAAACATTTTATAACATATTCAAAGCTGATATTGAACAATGTTTCTATTTTATAAAACTTTATTATGACTTTTGTCTCCGATCTTAACAACACGGAGTATAAACAAGCTCTGAAGATGACTTTTATAAAATCGAAATATTGTTTAATATCAGCTTTGAATATGTTATAAAATGTTTTCACTTTAACAGCATTTTGTGGTGTTTTCATGTTCTTTTTACTATACTCATATATATAATTATAAATGATCCTGAAGATGGGTTTTGACTGTGCACCGGCCCAACCATGACACTTAATGCATTGAGTTTATTCAACTGCATTTTACGTATTGCATTAATATTTAAACTTACTTTTTAAAAGTTCAATTATTATTCTTTGGCTGACACGTAATTGAAAGACAATTTGAGGTGGAGTTGTGTAAAGAAAAATGATATTTGAACCAATCTAAAAATAAATTTGAATTCCGTTTGCTTATTTTCATTAAGTATCGGCCAAAAATTTTGAATAAGCTTCTCTCTGTTTTCGGACTAGACGTAGAACTTTAATTTCACATATCGTCGCTGGTAGGTCAAAATGTTTGGGCGTAACAATCATTATACACACTAGCAAATATATGCACCCTCCGGGTGCAAGTATTTTAGTTAAATTTTATAATAAAATATCATATTAAATTAGAAAGGCTAATGAAACTGAATAAGAATGTAGATAAAAAGATTTTGAACAGAGGGGGTATGATTGAAAAATAGAACAACTTTGAAACTAACTCTTCCATCATTTTCCGTTACTCCCGTCTTTCATTGCGTAAAATTTTCCTAATTAAACTGTTTATTAAAATAGGAAGTAAAGAATAATATTACAGTTATTTCTTCTTGTTAAGGGATTTCTTTTAAGATTCATGAAGAGATTTTTGCTTATATTCATTAAAATAAAACCAAACGGTTAGAAATCAATAATACTAAGCACATATTTATTAAATTCGATTTTTTAATATTAATATGCAAATTAGCCTTCCCGTTCACACTGTAAACCGTTATTTTGATGTATATATAGATATAATTGCGTTTTGTCAGTATGTAGACATAGTTAACAGTATTAATAATGTAAGACAATTTTATTAATAATTGAGGTTTAGATAAAAAATAAAATCATGGAGAATGTGATGTAAATAACTAAGAGAATTGTGACTTGAGTAGGAATATAGTTTCGGTTACAGACAGAAAAACACACAATCTCCATTATAATAAGATATTTATTTCTTTTACAATCACTTTTCAAGATGATCCATGACGGGAGATATCATCGACAGGAGCGGAGAAAAAAAAACTTGTTAATTAAGGGGTTTCATCCGAATCTAGAACATTGGTTTTCCAACTGACAAATCCAAATGTACAGATTTATTTTATCTGAAACGAATAGACATAGCAGGAAACGCCGAGGTGAATTTTAATGCTGTTTTTAGGGGGTGGTCTAATACCTAATTTTACACTTGACAAATATTGTATATATTGCTCTATATCTTAATTTAATATATTTTATGTTAAAACTGCATCTTTTAAAATCAATCATTATATATAATTTACCAACCCCCTCCGCACGAGCAGAATGCGACACCAAGGTCAATTTCTCAAGCGGAGTTTAACAGGTTTTGAATTCAGAGTGCTTCTTTCTCCTACGACTGGTTACCTAGCCATGGTTAAAGAGTCCAGTCTGTCCTGCTATTATACCCATAGCTGGAGGAGAATTGGATTCATACCTTTCCAAGCGCCATGTGAAATTCCACAGCTTCGTCCAGGAATTGAACTCTCGTGACGAGTCCATTTCCTCGATTCTACCATTAGACCACGCGCCTCATTATTCAATATACTTATATATCTATAATTATTCTGAAGATTATGTATAATACACTCTGATTTAACATTAGAATTTTACGTTTTACACCAGGTTTGTTTAAGTTCCGTAGCACAGAGCGATGGCTGAGGAAAAGAAACATTGTCGGGCATTCCAGGTTCAAATGCTTTTTTTGGAAGTCTGGGTGTCTGTTGATCGTGTTTTATCTAAGTCTGCATGTGACATCAATAAAAGTTTCATGAGAGATGTGAACATGACACACTTCCTTTTAGCCTTGCTGATACTATTTGCATTCTATGCTGATTTTTTTTATTTGATTATCGTGCGGTTAAAAGAAAAAGAAAAAAAATCCCTGTTAGAGAAATGTGTGTTGGGTTATAAATGTTCACCATAGGGAAGATTCCCTAAAAAGGAATTCGAAATAGGATGTTTTAAAGTCGGTTATCACGCATTGATATTCATTTGTCTGATTCGTGACATCCATCTCGGATTGACTCGGTTAAATTTCTCTCTTTTTATTACTTTGCTTCTTGATTGTCTTGTTGATGCCGGCATCAAAAGTTATTTGCTTTTGTGGCTTAAACACCACTTTTCTATCTACTTCTTGTAAAGAAACCTTTGCCCGCGAAACTTTTTTAATTCTCGACTTTATGAAGCTTTAAGAAGGATGCTTCCATCGTAATGCCACTAACTACCAATAGATGATTGTTGCATTTTTGAAACATGACTGCAACAAAAGTCACCATTGTCCCAATAAGCTCCTGAATACAGAGAATCGGCCACCTAGCCCCGAAATGATGTAAATTATTACGACAATCACTAGACACACCACAACACAGGCACACACACACAACACTATACACAAACACACAACACACACACACACACACACACACCACCCACACCTACACACACATAATATATATATGAACTATACTATATACAATATATATATTAATATCCATATACAATATTCATATTTTACAAGATCCTCGATTATTCAACATGCTCTAAAAATACAAGACATTGTGCGATCGCATCTCGCTATGCCTGATGCCAAGTCCGGGAGAATCGTATATGCAACATTTTAGTACCTAAAGCTCCGCCCCTGAAATCTAGTCTATTAATGCATAGACGTCTCTAAGTCTTTTATGTTCTCTAGACCTTATTTAAATATATAGACATACTATAGCTATCATAAGTACAGTCAATTGTCGTCGGCGTGTGGCTATAAAGTCAGTCACATCCGGCTCTCACGTTCAGCGAGCGCGAGTCCTATCCCCTGTCCCACATTAGGCCGTAGGTCGAGGAGACATTGCATTTTGGCGTCTGAGGTGCAGAGCCCCTACACCCTTCATCCATGCAGCTCCCATTAACCTCTTGACGCACACGTCCCTGCTTCGCCTGTACTTCACTACGGTGATGTTGGCCGACGAAGAGCCGGCATTATCCGATGACTACGGACACCTTCTGTCGCTTGCTTTCCAGCCACGAACATCCGCCCTCTTCTACCAACTGGCACACGACTTAATGCAAATTACCATCAGAGCCAACTTTTCGCCAGAATTATCTACAGGAAATACAACATCCCACGGCAATACTGAAAATACAAAGGAAACACCTGCCAGGACAAAAATGGCCTGGTGACATATTATCTGTTTAACACATAGCTATCTACCTACTATCAACTTTTAATACTTACCTATACCTAGCTATATAACTGCGAGATTGAT
>CM042141.1:52626263-52650129 GCA_023376005.1 Doryteuthis pealeii | reverse complement strand
AAAAGAGAGAAGATCAAACAAAAAAAACAAATAAATAAAAACGTTAATAGAAATTTTTTTTTCATACTTAGCTTTGTTTCGCTTTCACCTTTCATTTCTTATTCTTTATCCCTCTCTTTCTTTCTGTTATTTCCTTCTTTTTCTTTTTTTTTTCCCTTTATCCCTTTGTTCTCTAATTTAAATTATTTTTTATAGTAATAAGTAAATAAAAGATTATCTAAAATTATGTATTAGTATTGATAGAAAAAATAAATAATTCTTTTTTATTATTTAAAGAAATAATGTCATGTAAAGGAGTTAATAAGTATGTCAATATTGTTAAAAAAGTTAATAAGTATGTCAATATTGTTAAAAGAAAAAAAAAAAGGCTATATATGAAACGTGTAATTTAGTTAACCGTGTATTCTGAGTTTAATCTAATCTATTGATAGTTGGTAGGTTTAAAATTTATGATAGGGAAAATTATATATATATGAAGAGAACATGTGTACTAAATAAACTAAAAACCTATATATGGAACGTGTAAATTTAGTTAATTATGTATTCTGTGTTTAATTCTAATCTATTGTTTATATTAGGACCTAATTTAGCTATTAATAAACTTTCTCTAATTCTGAGATTACCAATGTTGCGTATTATAGCCTCTATCTTTTTTTTTTTTTTTTTTTTTTTTTTTTTTTTTTTTTTAGTATACATATTTCCACATAAATATGTATTTTCCTATTCGCAAATTTGAAACTGTTGCATATTTGAATTATGTAATACATCTATAATAGATATCCATTAAGACATACCATTGATTCTCAACATTTCATGCACTCACAATATGAAAGGAAAAATATTTTTTTTTTTAATTAAAATTAAATATATATATATATAGTGATGGGATGATTGAGAATGAAAAAAAGATAATAGAGAAAATAAAAAAATTAATTACGATTAATTTAACAATATTGACATACTTATTAACTCCTTTACATGACATTATTTCTTTAAACCATGACACTATTTCTTTAAACCATAATACCCTCTTAGGATTACGGTCAGTCTAGAACTATTAATAAATATTAAGGAAAAGTGGGGAAAAAAAAAAGAATAAATAATAACAACAAAAGAATGAACAAAAAAGTTAAATAAAATATATAATTGAAGCAAAACATTATGCCTTTTGTAATTCAATATTTGATTTATGATATTTAATCTATTTGAAGTTTAAGGGGAGAATGGTTTGTTTTATTTTATTGTTTTGAATTTTGCATCAATCCTAATATGTAATTATTAATATGATATTTTAATATATAATTAATATAATATTTAATCTATTTAAGTTTAAAAGAAAAAGAGAAAAAAGTACTCATAAAAGATATTTTCTTAAGAAAAAAATAATAAAAAAGAATTATTTATTTTTTCTATCAATACTAATACATAATTTAAGATAATCTTTTATTTACTTATTTACTATAAAAAATAATTTAAATTAGAAAACAAAGGGGATAAAGGGGGAAAAAAAGAAAAAGAAGAGAAATAACACAAAAAAAAGAAAGAGAGGGAGAAAGAATAGAAATGAAAGGTGAAAGCGAAACAAAAGCTAAGTATGTAAAAAAAATTTCTATTAACGGTTTTTATTTATTTGTTCATTTTTGTTTTTGAAATTATGACATGCTCACACGGTTGCAAACACATTACAACACATTGCAACATCTTACCGGATGTCAGCCTTGTTCTCAACAACTTTTAAGAAAAAAAAAAAGAAAGAGAGAAATAAGAAATTACAGTTATTCGCCCATTCATAAAGGAGGAGAAGAAGAAAGAGAGGAAAAAAAGGAGAGGAAAAGGATAAGAAGAGAAATTATAACCACACAAATAAAAAAAAACATAAGCACGTCATTTCTGAAATAAAACTCTGATGATAAAGCTTCGCTTTGAAATCGATTAGACATATAAACATCTTTTGTCTTTATTTTTTACGCATTGTATTGCCTTCGAATTTTATTATTTTATAACATACTTAACAATGCTTCAAGCAAATTACCAATTACTTTTATATATATATATATATATATATATATATATATATATATATATGTGTGTGTGTGTGTGTGTGTGTGTGTGTGTGTGTGACAAAACGTGACCGTTTGGTAACCCATTGAGCTCTGGGTAGATGAATGTGATTTATCTTTCTGTCTATCAGCCTCCAGCGAACCACCGTCTACTGCAGGTGTGAACAAAATCCATAATAATAATAAATCATATTAACATGCAGGGGTAATTCTTGACAATCAAATAAAATTAATTAGCTGAAATATCTTCTAGAGAATTTTTTTTAATTCAGTCTGTGAAAACGGAAATTAAAACCGATTTTTTTTACCATGACATTTATCTAATTTAATTTGCATTATAGTTGGGTTTATTTTGTTGTCTTTTCTGTTATGGAAACCTCATTTGTCGAGAAATGACGGTGTTCTTTTATATATTTTTATACATATCTAGCAGACTGCAAATTGTATCCAAAAAAGAAACTGATTTCTTTGTTTGTTTTTTGCTTAGTATCCAGAGTTTCTGAAACACTTTTCAATTGATTTCTTTTTCCATATGAGACCTTGGTAAAATCTATATGCGTACACTTATCTTTGTGCGTATATATATATATATATATATATATATATATATATATATATATATATATATATATATATATATTCAATAAGAAAGAAAAACTTAACACACACCGTCATTTGGCTATTATAAATGTATTCCAACCAGAAAAATAAATGAGCTTAGCCTTATCAGACAACCAGCTACATTATTGTAATTTATTAATAACACTGGGGAACAATTATGGACATAATTTATGTTGAGTTTGATTTTTCATCTGATTTAGACTAATATTGGCTTGCTGATTCCTAAACTGTTAGCAGTTTTCTTCTATCACGTCAATTTTCTTCTCTACAGCTTACTCACAAAATGAGCAAAATTGCATCATTTGTCTGTAAGTGTTGTATTGTCCTCGCCCGGAAGACGGAGCTTCCGGCAGAGGGACAAAGAGAAAGATAAAAATATATATTTAAAAAGAAAGAAAAAGCAGAGGAGAGGGTTTCCGGTCAAGGAAGCAGGGAGAAGATAAAGAAATATATAACAAATGTCCGTTATCAGATCAAAAGATAAAGATGCGGAGGCGTATCTATCAATATAAAGGCGAGAAGATTCGACACGACAGTCAGAGAGACGCCAGCCAGCAGCCAAAAGGACGCTTCACGTCTCCCGTCAGCAAACACACCTCGGGCACTCATTGTGAACACTGCGCTCTTCGCCAACCGTCGGCATTTTCATTGTGAAGCTCTACGCCTTTACCACCTACACACCAAAGAAAATAAAGAAGGGTCATATCTTTGTATATACGTATCTGTTGATTGAAGTCCAGTAGTCGGTAGTAGCCGGCTACTACATATATCGCTTTTGGTACTGTGACCATACCCGCTACGTAACATAAGTAATAGGATTGATAAACTGATTACGTTGATTGTTTTATCAGAAATCAGGCAGACTTATTCAGATCTGGTACCTAGATTGATTCCCAGTCAAATAACAATCATCAAAGCATTTGTGAAGCTTGTCTATTTTGCATATTTTGAATTTAAACGCGTCGATTAAGACACGTCTTGGGTGTCTTATAAAATTTGAAAGGAGTTGTTGAGAATTTAAGGATGTGGATCAAGGAAACATGTGATGTTGGAATTTGGTATACTTATAATTTGGTGAGAGCCAAAATATCATTGCACAGACTGTTACTTTTGTTTAATGAAAACTTCATCATATAACAAGAAAAGCAAATGTAAAATATAAAAAGTAAATAACATGACAAGAAAAGCAAATGTAAAATATAAAAAGTAATATAATGACAAGAAAAGCAAATGTAAAAATATAAAAGTATCCTAGTCTACTATCACCTGTATGCCCAGTGCCACATTCAGCTGAAATCCCAGTGTGGGGCAGTAGAGCCTGAGAGAAGCATTGGCTGGAGAGGAATTGGCCTCCAAGATCTAACCTCAACCCTGTCGATCCCAACATTCTACATGAGCCATTTGTTGACAAAGAAAATTATGTTTGCACCTTGCACATGAAACTACACTTGAAGCAATTCATTAAAACATTGCCAATTGAAGGCAAGTGTTTCAAGTACCACATTTTGGCATTTCCTGGTCTGTCGATTGAGAAAAATTAAGAGCGGCGTATTTGATGGTCTACAGATTCTTGAATTTATCAAAGATGAACATTTCATCGGAATAACGTCAGAATTCGAAAAGAATGCTTGGTCCTTGACAAGTTCTTTACCTTGTTAAAACATTTCTTGGAAATGTATGAGCAATGAATTACACTGAAATAGGATAGCCACAAAATGCTTGATTGCAACATGAGCAGCAAGTTCCATTTTCTGCATAGCCATCTTGCTAACTTCTTGGAAAACCTTGATGGGGTCAGCTATGAGCAAGATGAATGATTCCACCAAGATTTAAAATTAATGGAGGAATGGCATCAAAATATATGGGATGTACATATGATTGCTAATTATGGAGCATAAAGGGGAGTTGTCCACATATTGAACACTCTAGAAAAAAAACTGTGTAAATTTTTACCATAACTACTTGCACACAATTTGACATACAGTATCAATATCCTTTGTATGAAGAACATGAATTCGTACAAACATTACATCAAGCAATTTTTTATCATTTCCCATTGTAAATTTTTAAAAACATTCAATAAAATAAGCTCAAATTTCTCACATGCAGTATTGTAATGTTTTTTGAGAATAAGCGAGGGTATCCTGTTACTTAAAGAGTTGATGTAATAGAGAAACAAATGGGGAAATTTTTGGATTCAGTCAAAAAATTTGTCAAAAACAAGTGTCAGATCTAACTCAACAAAAACTGTGATACCCAGTGTAATTTGTTAAAACTTCCTATTATATATACCCTTTCAAAATCTTCCATAAAATAAGCAAAAAAAAATGTTAGATGCTGTATTTTTACGTTTTTTGAGAAAAATCGAGGGTATCCCGTAGCCCAAAAAGTTGAATTGATATAGAAAAACTAATGTCATTTTTGGATTCAGTGGTTATAAAATAAGCAAAAATAAGTGTCAGATCCAAGTCAACAAAAATTGTGTTCCGCAGTGTAATCATACATTGGACTCTCTTCGGGATTTATAAAAATTCTCGTGTTAATCTATATTTGCATCAACATGTATTGTGTATGTACAAGATATATTGATGATCTCAGTATGTGTGAACCCGTCAATATTGAATACTTTTACACACACACACACACACACACACATATATATATATATATATATATATATATATATATATAATATATATATATATATATATAATGTACTTGGTGTGCTGTATATCATGGACTGCTTAGCCATCGGGATTCTCAAGCATCATGGGTGGCTACGACCCACAGATATTCGCATTGGGGGAATTTACCCCTCTACAGTGGTGCATTCGGTGTATTCTTATGGCGAATTGAAATATCGAATAATTTGTTTGATTATATTTTCAGTTTAATCACAAGACAGTTATGGTGAACCCCTTTACTGAAAGGGACATGTAAATAGCGAGTGGAGGTCTTCAGAGGTTTCTATTTCGCCGACTGGTCATCTTCTTTTGGGGGGATTTCTTCCTCTGGTTGATACGGCTTCTTTTATGCTGGGCTCCGGTTGTCTGTGCTCATTCTCTTTGTTTTTAATGATGGACGCAAGACTATATTTTTCTCAGATGTCTTTATTAAACCAAAGCCCAAAAGTGTTTAACCGCGCGGTGAGAAGATAGCTTAATGGGGAACAGACGACCATCACGTCAGGCCCCTTTGACTAACCGCCAAATTCTAACGACTCTCAGTTGCCTTTACACACTTTTCCTTTAACCAATCAGAAATCAGCGCCTCGGTCAGAGAAAGGTAAACTGTTGTCAATAATTTCTATAACGGTCATGCTATAAATCAAAGGTAACTTTCCATTTACAAATACTGGTATTTAAATTTTTCTTACTCTACAGTCATAATTCTAGGCAAGCCATGAATTATGTAAGGCTATGATACAATGGTAGACTGATTTGAGGCATACTTTTCCCACCTCGTTCGATCTATTGGCTTCATCTTTAAGCATGGGCTTCCACCCACGGCCCACAGGTGATCCTATTGTTTTCTTTTTTACCTCACAGCAGAGGTGCAGTCGGCGCATTCTTTTGACCTAGCCGATAGTATGTGTGTGATTTTTGCAATACTTTATCTTGTTTTATAACATTGGTATGAATCGCTGTCCCCACATTTATGACCGTGTGAAAATATTTGAAGTGTCTACGCTGATGTACACATAAAAGCGGTTTGAAGGGAAAACGACGGGAAGTTCTTTTGATAAGTAAATCGACTTATCGGCAAACGTCAGCATTATTGGCAACGTTCTTGTTATGCAGGACAAATATTGGTCTACGAATTGACATATCGATTAATTTGTTTGATTGTATTTTAAGTTCAATCACAAGACAGTCACCAGTCTCCGAGCTATGGTTACCAAATTTGAGACTGATGGAATGCGTTTAGACAGACTTTTCCGAGGTTCTTCGTTCAAATAGTATCAAACGAAGTCTAATGTTAATTCAGGTCATCTGTATCTTACCATCACAAACAACAATTAGTCAATAATTAGACATCTAAAGGAGAATCAGTGATTACATTGCAATTTTCTCCCATCAAAGACGGGTTGACGGTCTGCTGATAGTGTCATAAGAATGAATTTGTGACTGTAAACAAGGTAGGTTTACATATGAATAGCTTCATTTTCAATCACGCACACACACACACACACACACACACACATACACACACAAGCACACACACACACACACACACACACACACACACACATATATATATATATATATATATATATATATATATATGGGAGAAATGTGAAGAGGTTAATCCGACAATATGTGGAGAAAGGTAGACAAGCACGGGATGTTATGGAAACTGGATGTTTATTGTCGACGATGCAACGTTTCGGTCTATTATTAGACCATCTTCAGGACTTGGATATAGTTCTTGCTCCAATTTTTAAGAATGTCCAGCATTGGAGTAAGAACTATATCCAAGTCCTAAAGATGGTCTAATAATAGACCGAAACGTTGCATCGTCGACAATAAACATCCAGTTTCCATAACATCCCGTGTTTGTCTTTCTCCATATATATATATATATTATATATATAATATATATATATATATATATATATATATATATATATATATATATATATATATATACTTGTGTTTCTTAATTGTTCGACGGTTCCCATCTTGCAACACCGTCTGGTGGAAAATGAGGCGGTCCAAACCATCCAAGACGAAATGTAAATCCTTATTTATTGGTGTTGCTTTTGTACCGAATTCTTATTTCTCATGAGTGTCGTTACCTCAGCAAAATAATAGACGATTCCATTTTTAGTCAGAGAAGAAAAAAAGACATTCTATAGAAGGAATATGATAAGAAAGAAAAAAAAGAAAGAAAGCGAATAGGAGAAATATCTAGAGGAGGTGGCGCGTGGAACCCAGTCAAACAGGATTAAAAAGGGAAATGAAGGAAAGAAAGAAAAAAGAGTGAAGGATTTGAGTGAAGCTTATTATACTTCTTACATATTGAACTATTTAGCAATAGCTCTTAATTAAACATATTAAACGTTGTAATAATTAGATTATCATACTGAAATATATCCATATGTCCTGCTAGTATTTTTGTATATTCTGGGAATATATATTTGTACATTGGTTGGTAGGTTGGTTGGATTTTATGGTATGACAAACCTTTTGTTATTTTATACCAAATCTGTTTTTTCATAGTAATTCTTGTTGGGTATTCAATGTTTGAACTCAGTTTTTTAATATATTTAACCTTTAATAGGAGGAACTATAACAGGCACTATATATATATATTCATCTTATGTTCATTTCTATCTATTTTAGTCGGATCCTATCTTTCTATCAATATATCTATCTATTTATCTATCTATGTACCTTAATCTGCTCATATCTATCCACCCATCTATCTATTTATCTTAGTAGGATTATATCTATCTATCTATCTATCTATCTAATATATACACACACACACACATACACACACACACACACACACATATATATATATATATATATCAGTGTGTTTGTAAGTATGCATGTATGTATGTATGTATGTATATATCTATCTATATCTGTCTCAGTATGTTATGGATCTGGAAGTAATGGCGATGAATGGGTACTCCGGAGCTCCGAAACGACTTTATTTTATGCATTTTAATGTCAAATCGAACGAATTTGTAAATAGGATTAGACACTAATCCCTACAGTACTATATGTGTTTAAAGCTGATGATGATCTAGAAATATCATTCTAAGGGCGTCTCATCGTGGTATAATCGTCATCAAACAAATCTCGCATATAGATTACTACTGAATAGCGTGTTCTATGCTCACTGAATGCCCCATACTTGTGTCTTTGTGTCACATCCTACCCGACTAAACAGGTTTGGTAAATAAGTACCATAATTATTACAATATATCTATGAGATGTATATTAAGGTAAAAAAGAAAGTAAAATCCATTATAATTCTGACTTAATTGTCAAACAGATAATCTTAATTGTTTTAATCGGATTTATCGCGGAATATAACTCCAAGTATTAACTTCTGATTAGAAATTATTTGCAATTATTTTTATTGTAATTTTCGGTTTTATAATAGATTTCTGTATATTTGTATATTCTTCTTTGAAAGACAGATTTACATTTTGGATATAATTTATTTTCCGAATTGTTGAATGATGGGCCCGATAAGTATTTTACAGAAAGTGTGAAAACAAATTGTTTATATTCTATAGCAGCATATTTTTTTTCAATAACGTTCAACAGTCTCGTAACATAAAGTTGAACATTGTTTCTCGTATTGTTGTATACTGACATCAAATTCTATATGTTGTATAGCAGCTTCAAATTCACGGCCCTACTTCGTGTATCTGCATACGTAGCGGGTATCGTCACTAACCCTAAACGATATATGTAGTTGTCGTTTAATGAAATCTACAACACATTCGTATAGTAGGAGTGTTGACTTTATTTTTTCTTCTCGACTGTACGTAATGGGTGGCGAGCATTGACAATGACTTGACCGATGGTTGACAATGTTGAGGTAAAGGGGTGGCTGGTGGCGTCAGACCGCCCTTGTCCGCGACGAACCGTGTCGACCGTCGCTCCTTGTGCTCTGCTCGCCGTCCGCTGTCTCTCTGTCGGCTCGAACCCTCAGGCCTTTTATATTGATAGGTACTCCTACGCGTTTTTTGATCTGATAACGGGCATTTGTTATATATTTCTTTATCTTCTACCTGATTCCTTGACCGGAAACCCTCTCTTCCGTTTTTTTAACTTCTTTGTTCGCTTTTACCGGGAAAAAATCCTTTGTCATTTTTTTCGTATTTCTTTGTTTAATTTAACTGGAAATTCCTATTTCCGTTTGTACAATATACAACAGTATATCAAGCTGATGGCCTCTTCTATTATCCATTCCCAATATTGATGCAGTTTTTGTCATTTCTGGAACATCGTAAAAATTGATAAGAAAACAACCAAGTATTTTCTATTAGATTTAAATCTGCTTGGCCATTGGAGAGCAGTTATCTCTGCCTCATGTATCCTGTCTTACGGTGTAGTAGTAACAGGAATACTAACTAATTATGCACCTCATTTATGCATGGTATTATAAGAATTGAATTTGTCAGGTCTTGGCTTTAGTGGCGAAAACTGGTTCTTATTATATGTCATTTGCATGTGAGTTTTTGGCTGTACGATTCTTTTAGTGTAACAGGGTGAACTATCTTGTTGAAATACGTCAGTGATACTGGAGAACAGTGTTGCCATTTTGTAGATGTGGTAGTCTTTCGTCGGGTCATAATCTCTTCTCTCCTTGATGCTGAGCCGTTAGGCAGTAACGGCAACTTAACGTGAATATCTCACCAATCATATCGTCTCTGAAATGCTTGGCCGACTCTTCTGATCCTATCAATTTGGCATTTATCAAAGTCACATAAATCATCTTGCCAATAACTACAGCATTCAGCACATCAAAATGCAGTAATCAATGCCTGTGTATCTGCATATGTATCTCTGTGCACGTTATGCATTTTGGCTACGTTTTAGTAGGTGATATTCTCGCTACAATTTCAACGGTAGATTGCATGATAGTTTATCTCAGGGATATATATATATATATATATATATATATATATATATATATTATATATATAATCTGTGTGTGTGTGTGTGTGTGTGTGTGTGTGTGTGTGTTGGCATCCTTCCGTTTATTGAAGACGATGGCTCAGTGTCCACTTTTATTTTTTAATCTGCAACTGTGTGAGTGGCTGAACATACCAATTTTTGAATGACTATCTCTGGTGCAGTGATTGCAAACAGCGGTGATGCTTCCTGGAGATGTTGTTGTCTCTCTTTCCTTATAAATATCTTTTCTTCTTTCCTCACTTTTTCACTCCTTTTCGTTCCTTGTTTGACGAGGAGGCGCCAGTTCGTACGGTCTTCTGCATGAGCCTCCCATGTGTTGATATCGATTGGCATGTCTTTATTTCTATCTTGCAGAAGTCATTAAAGAGCAGGCGGAGTGTCCCTACCGGTCGGATGCCCTCTACTAACTCACTTTATATATATATATATATATATATATATATATATATATGGTAAGTAAAGTTGTCGGGGCGGCCTAATGTCGGCATCAGCCAATCAGCGAGGGAGTCTATCCCCTTTTCACTAGCGCTAGACCAAGGATTTTATTTTTTAGCATCTGAGGTGGAGCGCCACACCTACCATCAGCTCCTCACTTTACCGTACAAATCCCTGTACTACTCATGCGCTGAGTTGGCGAGGGCCGGTGTCGAACCAAGAACCTTGTGATTCCTAGCCGAACGCTCTACCGACTGAGTTAAGCCGGCCCATCAAAAATATGCTCCCTCTACCAGACGCAAGTGCAACAGAATATTATAACAAATTAGAAATACTAACGAAACTAAGCAAGAACACATAAAAATATAACACTTATATTTATTTAGTTCTGATTGATTTCTCTTAAAAAGTATTCATATAATTGTTTTAACACGTTTGAGAATAAAACAATATTAGAAATTAATAACACCAACTAGTTATTTATTAATACCGGTTTTCTTAAAGCCAGTATGAAAATTTCCCATATCCTATACAATGTCAACCTTTATTGCTTAATGATATATAAGTCACATTGCAGGATTTTAACCGCAATAATAACATGAGACAAATCTAATTCAGCAAGTCTTTAATAAAAACAACGTTAATAAATGATAATTGAGAATATGACGTAAATGACTTAGGGACTCTTGAAGTCGATGGTAACTTTACATCGATTACGGACACATACTCTCCATCATAATATATATTATGGACTCTCCCGTCCACGTATGAGGGTTCATACACACAATGAACACCCACACAGTGATTTGTTTATAGTGGTGAAGGCTTGTGTTGGACCATCCACACTTTTTGGCACAATCGATAGGAAAGAATTGGTGCATCAAGGGTTGCCACAAAACCAATCAACGACCAACCTCAGGAATTTTGAATTCAGAGTTATCCCTCTCATAGACTGGTTACCTACCCAATGCTGAAGGGCCCAGTCTGCCCTACTATTTAACCCATAGCTGGAGGGAGAATATATGGATGCATACCTTTCTCAAGGGTATTAGCGCTTTGTGAAATGCCAACAGTTTCGTCTAGGAATTGAACTCGAATCGACGAGTCCATTTTCCACGATTCTAACCACGCGCCTCCATAATATATATATTCATGTGTATGTAATTGTGTATACGCATATATCTATATTATGTATAAGTCATGCTAAAATTACCAGTTACAGCTATATTATCTTTAGCAAGAGCAGGAACTGTAAGCAACATTTGAGTCCTTTGTCTATCAAAATGATTTGATACGGCCTTAAATTTCGCGAAAAGTACTGATAGGCTAAAAACAAAACCAAACAAACATGTCTGTAAGCTGAATATTTCTACAATGTTTTTCTTGTACACGTCATGTATTTTGGCTACGTTTTAGTAGGTACTATTTTAGTTAATATTTCAAGGGAATATTGAATTATATTTTGACTGAGGCAAATTTATATATATATATATATATATATATATATATATATATGTATGTGTGTGTGTGTGTGTGTGTGTGTGCGTGTGATTAAAAATCGGACCACGTAGATCGCTTATATCCAGGGTAATTGTTTTACAATATAGAGGTGGGTTATTTCCATTTTCAGTGTGGCAGATGTCTTACTCCATGAACTAGGCAGAGTGTGTTCTTATTTTCATGGCTGCACTTATTTGTTAACTCTGACCAGTAGCTGCTCTGAGTCACTAAATTCAGCTATTTAGAATTTTTCCGGTAGGCACAGTATGCAAGAATTTCTATTCCCTTTATGTAAAGGTGCTTTTTTAATGATTCTCTATTCTAACTCAAGTTCCTTCTTCATATTGTACAGCAATAGAGGAACAATAATTACTATATATATATATATATATATATATATATATATATATATATATATATATATATATATATATATAAATCTAATGAGTCAGACGAACCTAAGATCTGACTGAGTCAGATCTTAGCCCTGAAGAGCATTAAGCGAAAACTAATAGTAGGTTCGTCTGACTCATTAGATTTATCTTTATTATTTGCTCTACTTAGGTATGAGCACTTTTAACTTATTAGCTATTTCCCTAGCGGTTATATGAATATATATATATATATATATATATATATATATATATATAATATATATATCTATATACATATATATACATATAAATTTGTTTTTCTTTAGGCCAAATACTGTACCAATAGATTATTTTTGTTGGTACGACTATCTTGGTCTTTTCTTTTTTTCAAAAAATGTTTTCTCCCTGTTTGGTAGTATATTTTTTACAATCAAACTATTTGCTGGTTTTTTTCTCACCGCAAGGATTTACCAACACGCTTGGTATATTAAATTATATATATATATCTTATTATAATGGAGATTGTGTGTTTTTCTGTCTGTAACCGAAACTATATTACTATGCAAGTAACAATTCCCTTAGTTATTTACGTCACATTCTACAGGATTTTATTTTTATTTAAACCTCAATTATTAATAAAATTGTTTCACATTATTAATACCGTTGGTAATAACTACATATTAATAACATACAGTTGTATTTATATATACAACAAAATAGCAGTTTACAGTGTGAATTGGAAGGCTAATTTGCATATTGATATTAAAAATCTGATTTTAATAAATATGTGCTTAGTATTATTGATTTCTATTTGTTTGGTTTTATCTTCATGAATATTATCTAAAATCTCAGGGATAAATCTTAAAAGAAATTCATTAACAAGAAAAAATAACAGTAATTTTATTCTTTACTTCCTATTTTAACTAAATAGTTAAATTAGGAAAATTTAGCAATGAAAGACGGGAGTGAGAGAAGAGTAAGTTTCAGTTGTTCTTTATTTTTTATTATGCCCCCCTCTGTTTCAAATATTTTTATCTGCTCTCTTATCTAGTTTCATTAGCATTTCTAATTTGATACAATATTTTATTACATTAAAACTTGAATACTTGCACCCGGAGGGTGCATATATTTGCTAATATATATATATATATATATATATATATATATATATATATATATATATAAGCGTGTTCGCAATTGTGTGTGCGTGAATATATTTTACGATGCTTATCTATGAATGGTCTATGGCCAAGGTATGGTACTACGCTGAGAAATAACTGTCCATCAATTGCCTTCTACCCTAGCTCGCTCACTATTATACAATGCGAGCAGCCCCTATTTGTGTATTTGCTGTTCAAAATATTCTTGATTATTCCCAAAGAAATTTAATGCGGAAAATAATAAAATGGTTTAGTCGATCTTAGCTTCAATAAAATAGTGAAAATCAGAAGAACCTGATTTGAAATGTTCATGCATTGAATAAATCCCAAACATGTTATACAAGTGATAATTGCCCACTATTTTCAGAGCAGTCTCCTTAAAATAGAATAAGTCGAACCAAACTTTTGTACAAAAGAAAATATGTGGTGTGCTGAGCGAACGTAACCATCTCATAATATTTTTGGTTTAATTAATTTTTATTTTATTATTTTACATATTTATAAGATTTTTGGATGTTTTTTTTAGAAGCATTGTTGAATAAATTATAAATTATATTTTTGCTTGAAGGCAATTACAATGCATGTATCGCAAAGTATCGAATTTTTTGCGATACAAGACAAAGAGAAAAGGAGTTCCATGTATGTATGTTGATAGAAATGTAATAGAGTCGTGCTGTCTGGATGATCTCAAATCTCCCTCTGATTTCCAGTTCCTCTAGTATCTTTTCTAACCTTTTAGGGATCGTCCCAAATGCACCAACTAGTTACCTAGCCATGGCTAAAGAACCTAGTCTCACTTAATATTTAACCAGACCTGGAGGGAAAGTAATTGCCTTCAAGCAAAAATATAATATTTACATATTTATGTTTTGTTATTTCTCGTTATATTCTCCATTCATATTGTGGTATAATTCATATGTACTCCTTTAGAAATATACATGGGCATCTCAGTAAGATTCGGTGATAGGATATTGTGCTACGTCAAGTTCCAATGTTTAAATTAGTAGCATATCTTAGAATTAGTATTCATAAAATATATCTATTTCTGATATTAGGTTTCATTATTTCCATCAGAGTTTTTCGCACCCGCTTAAGTGGGTGGTTCACTGAGTACTGAGTGAGAGCAAGTCTTCTCAGGTATCCAGGACTCTTCTGAGTATTTTTGTAGATTTCAACAATGCTGTTGTTTGGATGATCTCAAATCTCCCTCTGATTTACAGTTCCTCTAGTATCTTTTCTAACCTTTTAGGGATCGTTCCAAGTGTACCAACTAGTTATCTAGCCATGGCTAAAGAACCTAGTATCACCTAATATTTAACCGGACCTGAAGGGAAAGTAATTGAATCCATACCTTCCGCGAGGTTATTAGCGCTATGACAAATGCAAATCCAGAATTTGAACTCAGGTCGATGAGTCCATTTCCTACGCTTCTATTACATTTCTGTCAATATACATACATGGAACTCCCTGATACGTGTATCCTTTTTTCTTACTCTTGGTTTCTAATAAATTTTCTACAGTAGGCACCACATATTGAATTCTCTATTCACTTTTGATTTCTAACTTTCTTCTAACTAAACACATTTTTATCAGTTCAAAAGATTTGGTTATAAAATCATAAGAAAGTTTCTCTAATGTCATTGTCACACATTTCTATATTCTTTTTTTTCAAATTTAATCTTTGTATGACTCTGATGTTTGCTATATATTAATACTTGAGTTTGTTTTCGAAATTTACCCCCCCCCCCGTCCTTCAATTTAAAAGAAAATGTTCAGTTATTTGGTATTTATATTCATTTTATTGCGCGTTTGATTTATGTCTTTCTTCTTGTTATATATTTTGCTACTACTTCTACTACTACATTTTCTATTCGTGTTTTATTCCTGTTCTTATAGTATATTTTGTATTTTTGAAATATTTTTTCATCGCATGCTTCTTCTTCTTCTTCTTCTTCTTCTTCTTCTTCTTCTTCTTCTTCTTCTTCTTCTTCTTCTTCAATATTTTACCGATTTCTTCCTTGTGTTTTTTGTTCAAAGACTTGTGTCTACCTGATCGCTTTCTCTGCCATTATCCTTATCAATATATTCTACCTACCTTCTTTCTCCTGAGATTATATTCATTACATTCCCTTCTTCTTCTTTCTCTTTTTCTTCTTCTTTTTCTTCTTCTTCCTTTTCTTCTTTTTGTTCTTTTTCTTCCTTTTCTTCTTTTCTGTTCTTTTTCTTCCTTTTCTTCTTCTTGTTCTTTTTCTTCCTTTTCTTCTTCTTCTTCTTCTTCTTCTTCTTCTTCTTCTTCTTCTTCTTCTTCTTTTTATTATTATTATTATTATTATTATTATTATTATTATTATTATTAAGCATAGTTCCCTATTCTTGTTCTTATTTGTTTTTCTCTTGACAATTCTATAATCTTTGTGTATTTTCTTTTAAATTCTTAACATTAATCACTTATTTGTCTCACCTTTTAAATCCTTCATGTATTTCTTGCACCCAATTCAGATATTTCTATTTTCGTCTCTCTCTTAAACATTCACAAAATTTATCTCCTTCGTTATCCCCTTTATTATTTATTATTGGCTCTTTAATCACAAACATATTCTTCTTCTTCTTTTTATAAATATTTATAGTTCTTCATAAAGCATCTCATGGGGAGTTTCGAGCCATGTTTTTCTTTTTAACTTTATTTACTTTTAGATATTTATTTTACGTTATTTTTCCCTGTCAGTTGTCCAATATCATCCTTTCCACTCTTTTTATACCTTCTTCTTTCTTAAATAACAAGAAAAAACACTGTATTGTATAAAAAAATGGAATATAATGAATTATGTGCTGTAATATGTTTTAATGTTTATTTCTTAAAGATGTTTTTCTTTGGCATAATAAATTCTGAAAATCAAATGTTTTTAGTGAACCTATTAACATAAGCATATCTGAATCTCGCTCGTACCACAAAATTTAGCTCTCAACACAAAGCAAAAAAGCCTGACTGACAGATATAATTTGGAAGTTCATAACTTAGAGCACTCGTAAGGCAAAATATATATCTTTTAAAAATAAGGATAGACTAATATAGTTTACTTAATTACAAAGGCCAGCTATATGGAGCTCTCATTGTGATATAACTCACTACTTATGGTCTGCTCATCTAACTTGCTAACTATTATGCTACAGGAGAGCCCCATGATAATTATAGGCTTTAGTACCAATATATTATTTTTCGTTCGTTCCTTCTTTCCTTCCTTTCGCTTATTAATCAATTATGTTAATGTTTTCCCTTAGATCATACCTTAATGTCTTACTTCATCCTTTCATTTCTCTTCCATCCTCCTTTCCTACATTTTCCTTTCTGTCATCATTCTGTTTTGGTTTTCACACATTCTCCCACATCTTTCGTTCCTTTCTTGTCATCCATCCTTTCAAACTTTCACATTTTATAATTCATGTTCCTTCAAACCTAATTCCTCTTTTCTTCTTTCATCAGTCTATTACATCCTATTATATCCTCCCTCTCTCTCTCTCTCTCTCTCTCTCTCTCTATATATATATATATATATATATATATATATATATATATATAATATATCCATGTATCTCTTTCTATCTCTCTTTCTATTTCTCTCTATATATATTTCTCTCTCTCTCTCTTTCTCTCTCCCTATTTTTCTCTCCCTCTTTGCCTTTC
This sequence comes from Doryteuthis pealeii, assembly GCA_023376005.1. NCBI lineage: Eukaryota > Metazoa > Mollusca > Cephalopoda > Myopsida > Loliginidae > Doryteuthis > Doryteuthis pealeii. The sequence goes on along the minus strand of CM042141.1, from coordinate 52,632,630 downwards.
TCTCTCTCTCTCTCTCTTGCCTTTCTCTTTTTCTCTTTCTCTCTCTCTCTTTCTCTTTCTCTCTCACTCTCTTTCTCTCTCTCTCTTTCTCTTTCTCTCACTCTCTCACTCTCTCTCTCTCTCTCTCTCTCTCTCTCTCTATCTTTCTCTCTCTCTCTCTCAACTTTTCTTACTCCCCTATCGTCGTATTGCTTTTCATTATTTTGCTCATTCTTTACTTATTTTCTTCCCGTACTTCCTTTTTACCTATGATTTCCTTCTTCTTTTCTTTCCCTCAATTCCTTGTAGAACTTTGCCTCTTTTATATTTCAATATAAATATTCTTATAGAGTACGACCAATTGTTATATTTTTTTATCAGTTCTTAATACATTCTCTCTCTCTCTCTCTCTCTCTCTCTCTCTCTCTCTCTCTCTCTCTCTCTCTCTCTCTCTCTCTCTCTCTCTCTCTCTCTCTCCACTTCCATCTTTTCGGTCCTTCTTTCCCTTTGCATTGCTTCATCTTTCCCTTCGTCATTACACTTTCATTTCTTATTACAAACCACACATTATTTTTCTTATTTTATTCTTTTCTTTCCATTTTCTACCGTAAAACAAACAAACTGCCTTTCTTTCCTATCCTCCGTTCTTTCTTCCACCTTTCCTTCCTATATTCTTTTCATCATCTTTCCTCCTTCCTTCTCCCCTACATACGTCCATACCTAACTACCTTCCTTACATTATTACTTCCTTTCTGTATTTCGTTCGGCTGCTCCTTCCGCTTACTTATCCATTTTGTTAAACAAGCAGGACCACATTATGATACATTAATTAATACAACGTTTGACATGTTTACTTCCTCTCTATCGACACTCCCTCTCTATCGACTCTCCCTCTTCCTTCCTCCGTACACCCGTAACTACTTTTCTTTATATTATTCCTTTTTCTTTCCCGTAAAAAAATAATTCCCTTTTTTCATTCTCATTATTTTCAATATTTCTTTTAAAGTGGAGTACCCATTCATCACCATTATTCCCAAGTCCAATCTTACACGCAATGGTAGTACCTCTTAGGGTCACACCTATTGATTAAATAGATAATATGTGATCAAGATATTAAGTTTAAAAATGTTGAATGCCCCCCAGAAATAAATAAAACAAGACATATTCGGCATAAATTAACCCAACAAGGGTTAACATACCGTAAGATCCAACCAACCAACAATCTCTCTTTCAACATTCTTCATTTATCCGTTCGGATTTCTAAATGCTTCGTTCCTTATTTCCTGAATATATTTTCATTCCCATAATCCTCTGCTCTTTCCAAATATTATCACGTTTCCTTTACAACCACGAGCACCACCATTCTAGCACCATTTTGTTTTCTTCTTACCTCTCCGCTATTTTCACCCTAATTTAAGAATGTTTTATTGGAGGATTGGCCACTTCTTTATTCCCGAAAAAGAAAAAAAAAACTGTTTTTGCTTTGTCCACATTTTTCATTGAATGTTTTTTTCTTCTCAATATTTTTTTCTCATAGTCAACTGATTTCTTTCATCGTTAGAAAATGTGTCGATCAGAATAGAACGATTTGTCCCAGATAACTCGTGTGAATCTTGAGAATCAATTCCTTCATTTATTTCATGTGAAGCCTGTCAATTTCGGCCATGTTGTTTATCAAAACCCGGAATCCACATAAACAACCACTTCATTCATTCAGAAAGAGAGAAAGAAAAAATTCAATAAAAAATTCCAATCTGAACCGAAATAGGTTCGGATAATTTTTTTCATTCTGATGTCGTTGGCCTTTGAGTAAATGTGAACATAACAAATTTTGTGTTGTAGAAAGTTCCAAAATAAAGTCTTGTCATGAGTAGATATTTACCAAATGCGTTCTCCACGGTTAGGATGTGACACAAGGTAACAAGTGTGAGGCATCCAGCAAAAAATCAAACTCGCTATTCAGTAGTAATTATTATACGAACATAAACGTTTTATTGTATAAACTTCTTCATAAAGTCTTTCCAGAAGTAATTTTTTACCACATCCGTTCTCCACGGTTCGAATGTGACACAAGGTCGCAAGTGTGGGGCATCAAGCAAAAATCGAACTCGGTATTCACTAGTAATTAATATGGGGACATAACAAATTTTGTGTTGTACAAAGTTCTTCATAAAGTCTTGCCATAAGTAAATATTTACCCAATCCTTTTGCTACGGGTAAGATACTAGGTCACAAATGTGTGGAATCTAGCGAAAGGCAAAGTCGCTATTTAGTAGTAATGGATATGTGAGACTAGTATTCTAACCATTACACCATGATAAGACGTCCAAAGTATTTACCGAACATATTCGTCACAAGGTAGAAGGTAACACAAAGTCGCAAGTGTATATATTTATTCCCAAGCAATTCACCATAGATAAGAAGTGACAAAAGGTTGCGAGTGTCGAGCATCGACCTTGGATCGAACTTGCTTTTCAGTAGGAATGGATGCAAAGGATAGCTTACTAACCACTAAACCACGATGAGACATCTCTTATCATAAGCATGTGCATTTGGTGGTATAATAGCTTCATATTTGTGGGGTGCATTTTGAAGTGTAATACACAACTAGCTGAACTAGCAAAAATCGTTCAAGGGATTTCGGGTCTTTCAAGGGTTTCATATTTCTGATTGGTTGGTTGGATCTTACGGCATGTCAACACTGGGTTATTTTATGCGGAAGACCTTTTTCTTAAAATTGATGGGTACTCATATTTAAACTCATTTTTCCTTTTTTACCCATAAAGGGGACCCTAACAGGTAATTCCACTCCGGTGGACCTGGAAGTAATGGTGATGAAGGGATACTCCCTATTCCTCTGAGCTCCAGAATTGTAACTTCACTATTAATGTCATGCCCAGAACATGTCGACTCTGACAGCAAAAGACCCCATGCAGAGGTGCAGTTGGTGTATTCTAAAAAATAATAATTTAATAACTCATCTTGGTTTGACACCGGATCAGAACATTTATTTTAGGGGCCGGTTTAGCTCATACGGTAGAGCGTCCGCCTAGGAACCACAAAGTTCCTGGCTCGATTACAGCCCTCGCCCACTCAGCGTATAAGTAGCACAGGGACCTGTGCGGTAAAGTAAGGAGCTGATGTTGGTGTGTTACTCCACCTCAGATGCAAAAACAAAATAAATGAGTACTTGAACGTTAAGTATCGAAGATGATCTAGAACTCATATTCCGTGATATTCAACCAAACTTATTTGAATAATAATTAGCTTCTTAGCTCAGTCGGTAGAGCGTTCGGCTAGAAACCACAAGGTTCCTAGTTCGATACCGGTCCTCGCCAACTCAGTGTATGAGTAGCACAGGGATCTGTGCGGTAAAGTAAGGAGCTAATGGTAGGTGTGGCACTCCACCTCAGATGCAAAAACGATCTCTGATATCTAATATGATGTCAAACGTTTCACTGGTTACATTGGCCAGCGATATTCATTGTCTCGACCGGAAGAGGGGTGTCGTTGTTGTCAACATTCTGGGCGTAGTAGTCGGGCTAATATCCTAGAGAAAGACATGACGATTATTCCACCCTAGTTATAGGTTAAATAGTACACTATTACTCTTCTAAAAGGATTGCTTTGGCATTAAATAACCCACGCAGATTGATATGCCATTAAATAAAGAATCCAAATCATTGCATCAGCCACTACCCCTACCACGAAGCTAGATCTTTAGATGTGAGGATCTTCTATGTCAAATGTGTTTACGGTTATTATATGAGCACAATTTTTAATTTTCTTTTCGGCACAAATATTCAGCTATATTTTTCAACCTTTTTCAAACGTCCAGTTAAAACATTTTCATAGTTTTGATAATTGTTTCGCTTCATTACTGTCTACGTTAAAAATAGAAGATAAAAAAAAAAAAAACAAGCGTAAAAGTATTTCATTGATGGAAATTTGATCTTTTAAAATTATCAATGGAAATAAACGAATCATTTTTGCACTCGAATTGAACGTAACTGAAAAGTGTTGAGTTTGGCTATTCTACAAAGAAAAAAAAATTGAATAAATAGAAACCAAACAATCCAGAGAAGAACCTTTTAAACTTTTCATGATATTCATTATTCCTTAGTAATCATTTGATTTCATTGTATTGCTGGGATTTTGCTTAAAAAACATTTTGGAAATGAATATCAGTTACAAATTTCATGAAAACATGTTTTCCTCGAAAATTTTGAATGAACTATGCATTATATTGTCACGGATTCATTGTTAGACAAAAAGTAGCAAAAACTATAAAGATACTAAGGAAAATGCCCAAATTAGATTTGTTAATTTAAAGGATATTTCCGTAACTAAGCCGCACTAAAAGCAGTTAGAATTATTAACACTATTAAATTAAAACTAGCAAGAATATGCGCCCTCGGCGTAAGTATTTAAGTTTTAATGTCATGAAGTATAAAGTGTGTCATAAAAGTATCGAGATTGAAACTTACGCAGCTCGAAATACACAGTGTCCATACACAGTGATGTTGATAGCTTTTTGATTTAATGCATCTTAGTTCGACAAGAAATACCTTAAGAAAGCCTGAGGGCACTTCGGTCGAAACATTGTGCAGATAACAATTAAGATGAGGACAATAGTTCGAATAATCCTAAGAATAAAAATTATCAAGCCTCATCTAAAAAATTCAGAAAAAAAATAGTATCCAATTTTGTTTGTAATTAAATACAAGTGATATAGTTAAGTTATTGTTCTGTTATTTACATTATGTACATGTGATATTACAAGAATAAAGGGAACGTTTCAGAATACAAGGTGTCAAAAAGTACAAAAACCTCGATACTTTTTGAAACACCTTGTATATTAAACCCGAAGGACGAACGAAATTAAATAAGAACGCATATAAAAAGGTTATGCTTATTTTAATTATATTTTAATTGATTTCTATATGGAATCATTTATAGGATTGATTTCAGTAAGTTGGAGAATAAAACAATGATATCAGCAATCATTTACACCAAGTTATTCTGTATTAAATCCAGTTTCAAAATTAATTATATATTATGTAAACTTTTATTTTTTAGTTATGTATAAGACAGACAGTATTATTTTAAATGTACGGTTAACCATGGGCTGTTTTGAGGCAAATTTAACTCAGAGACGTCCTTTAATGAATAAGATTTATTCAATGTATCAATGATTTTGATCATATATTAAATATTCATTGACAGACATACGGATGTCCTGAGGGTATTGTGACGTAGTTTTGGTTACAGTTAGGCAGTCACCGAATCTTCTTTATAATAATGACAACTGTGTAAGAAATGGCCGATTCGTGTTGTAATCCTGGACGAGGCTGTTTGCTTTACACTTTGCGCTATTATCATTTGGAAGGGAATCTACATGTCTTTCTTCTCAGTACGATAGACTACGTTCTTTAGCTTTGGTTAGGCAATCAGTTTAGTGGAGGGAAAATAAGTAATTCAAGTAAGTTTTGAAAATTGACCTCGTTTCCCACCCCACCTGTGGCGGTTGGGTAAGTATAAATTAACTTATTTATCTTTACTTCAATAAGATGTTATAATTTGGGGGACTGGAATGTATATTTTATTCCGTGATTAAAAAGAAACCCTGTGTAATGGAACATTCAAATGCCTAATGGTAAATTTATGGACATTTTTGCAGGAAGTTTACCGTTATGTTTTGGTAGAATGTTCCATGTATATATTATTAATGGTATTCCTTAAAATTACGAGCGTTATCATCTTGCAACACACTCTGGTTAAAAATTAGATGTCTAAATCGTCCAAAATTGAATGCAAAAATGTAGATCCTTATTAGCTAGTGTTGCCTATCTGCCGAATTCGTATCTCTTAAGAGTGTGGTCAGCTGAGCTAAATAATGGACTAATCCGTTTTATTAGAAAGCAAGGGAAGAAATCTACTTTCATAAGCATGATATTTTACACACAAATGCAGGAGACAAGAATATTACACACACATATACACACACACACACACACACACACACACACACACAATATATATATATATATATATATATATATATTGGTGGTGGTTTGGCGCTATCACAAAAGAAAAATGAGGCAACTATGTTCGTCTAAAATTTGATTTACGTTCCTAATGTTTCAGGATAAATATCTCTTCGTCAGATAGTTTCTGAAAGCTATGTTCTGGAGTTCTTACCTTGTGGCTAGTATCCGTTTGTAATATCTTCCTCCGAATTATTTGCGTGTGTATGTGTGTATCTATTCAAGATGGACAATCAGGTTTGAATTCAAAAAATGTTTATTATACATTGAGCTCTCTTTAGTGATTTAAAGATTCATTGTATTTATACATACTGGATCATACAATAATAATACAGTGTATC
>CM042141.1:52591263-52621263 GCA_023376005.1 Doryteuthis pealeii | reverse complement strand
CTCTGTTCACTAGCGCTATACCAAGGAGATTGTTTTTGCGTCTGTGGTGGAGGGCCACACCAACCATCAGCACATCATTTTACCGCACAGATCCCTGTACTACTCATACACTGAGTTGACGAGGGCCAGTATCGTAGCTCGGTAGAGCGTTCTGCTAGAAACCGTAAGATTCCTTGGTACATAGTCTGACTAATTAGGCCTACTAATATATATATATATATATATATATATATATATATATATATATATATAATTGGAATAGAAGGAACCCCAGTCTACTAATGTCGTGACGGGTAAACCTTCTTAGAAGAGATAAACTCCAAAATCAAAACTGGAGAAAGAAGCTCCATCCATAAACCTCTGGTGAATTGTAGGTATCCTTAGACAGGTAAAGTCTAAGAGAAGGTAGTCTTAAATGGTCATCATCATGATCATTTCACGCAATTAGCACGGATATCGATGACAATCTCTCGCCAACCCTCCCTATAAGATGTGTGTGTGTAAAATAAAGTCGTCGGGGTGGCCTAATGTCGGTAAGAGCCATACACGACTTTATTTTACGCACACACATTTTATATATATATATATATATTTATTTATTTATATATATATATATATATATATATAAAATGTGTGTGTGTAAAATAAAGTCGTCGGGGTGGCCTAATGTCGGTAAGAGCCATACAGCGAGGGGGTCTCCTTAGCGCTAGACCAAGGAGATTGTTTTTAGCATCTGAGGCGTAGCGCCACACCTACTATCAGCTCCTTACTTTACCACACAAATCCATGTGCTACTCATACGCTGAGTTTGCGAGGGCCGTTATCGAACTAGGAAGCTTGTGGTTTCTAGCCGAACGCTCTACCGACTGAGCTAACCCGGCCATTCATTCAAAGGTGACAGAAAAAAAAAGCAGCACGCGCTTAAGTAAATATACAATATTCCAGGAAACAATTTCCCATTTGTATAGTGCGTTATTCCGTAAATTACACAATGGACTTTTCAGTTGAATCAGGAATTACTATGTCAGCAATATAGATATCAAGAATCGAAGATTAGTGCAGAACGTTTTTATTGAATTATCGATGAAAGGACTGGGAATTTATATATGTATAAAAATTATACGTGTGTGTGTGGTCCGTGTGTATAAATAGCAGTGTGTCTGTGACAGCGTGTGGCACTCTTAATTCATATAGTGATTGCATTTTAAGGATGGTAAAACAAAACACAGAGGGAGCGTGGAAAAAAAAATCGAAAGTGAACTTAAAGAAACTAAGTGAGACAGTAGTCAATACCGAGAGCAAAGTTATTTTCTTAATGATACAGAAATTTTAATTAATCTTACTAATCGATAAAATGTTATGGAAGTGTAAGAAAAAAAATGATAAAAAAAAAAAAGAAATTAATGGTCTTTATTCGCTATGAATGTATTTTACTGGAAAGTATCATCACTTAGTAAACGGAACAGATCACCAATCACCTAAAGTCAATACACAATGCGACCTGGCATTCACTTTAATGTATCCAAACATTTATTCGGTCATATATACTTAGAGAAAGGTTATTAAGCCACAAATTGCAAAAATTAAACACCAACGAACGCAATATATATATATATATGTATATATATATAATATATAATATAGGTATATGTAAAAACAAATTTTTTTTTGCGATGAAACAAAAGAAAATACAGTGCTCAATCACAGTTTGTAAGAGCTAATATTTATTTATTTTACAAGTGTTTCATAGATCAATGTTCATTATCAGCGACCGCGGTTTCATGCTTAAAGGCAATCATCAGGCTGAGGATCATCACCATAGGATCTTGCTCCTCAGCCTGATGATTGCCTTTAGCATGAAACCGCGGTCGCATGATAATGAACATGATCTATGAAAACATTGTAATATATATATATATATATATATATATATATATATATATAATATATATATGACATTTATCTTATGAATAAGCTAGAATAATAATAATTCCACAAGACTTCTTATTATAATTTTTTTAAATTTTATTATCTTCTATTTATTTATTTTATTATTTATATCTTAACTAGTATTTTCTTTTATACATCATTATACTCTAATGTTTAAATTTAAAATCTTTTTATTTTACTTGTCTTTTTATATTTAATATTACTTTCTGTTTTTTCTGTTCATGTCACCCTCCTTTGTCTGTCTGGACACCCTAGAAATCAAACTTGAGATGTATCTCTTTTTTTCATTCACTTCCTGTTTCTATGGTTACACTCACACACTGTTAAAAAAATATATATAATTTTTTAAAATAATTTTTGTTTTTGGTTGAATTTACATATATTTCAGCTCTTTGGTTTTTTTGTGATATGCTTGTTCATAAGTGAATTGTTACCCATCTGATGAGGCAACAACTTGGGGAGCCGGTTTAAATCAACTTAGATTTATATGGGCCCCAAGTTTTGTCGAAATAAATTTATTATGGGATTACTGTATTGAGTTCTTCCTTTATTGATATATATATATATATATATATATATATATATATATATACACACCAACGAACGCATTATATATCTTATTATAATGGAGATTGTGGGTTTGTATGTCTGTAACCGAAACTATGTTATTACTATACAAGTCACAATTCCCTTTGTTATTTACATCACATTCTCCATGATTTTATTTTTATTTTAACCTCAATTATTAATAAAATTGTTTTACATCATTAAGACTGTTAACCATATCTACATACTAATAACATGCAATTGTGTTTATATATATACAACAAAATAGCGGTTTCCAGTGTGAATGGGAAGGCTAATTTGCATATTGATCTTAAACAATTGATTTTAATAAATATATGCTTAGTATTATTGATTTCTAATTGTTTGGTTTTATATTAATGAATATGAGCAAAAATATCGGGGATAAATCTTAAAAGAAATCCATTAACAAGAAGAAATAACTGTAATATTATTCTTTACTTCCTATCTTAACTAAATAGTTTAGTTAAATTAGGAAAATTTACCAATGAAAGACGGGAGTAATAGAAAATGATGGAAGAGTTAGTTTCAAAGTTGTTCTTTTTTTCAATCATACCCCCTCTGTTCCAAATATTTTTTATCTGAATTCTTATTCAGTTTCATTAGCCTTTCTAATAATATGATATTTTATTATATTAAAACTTAAATACTTGCACCCGGAGGGTGCATATATTTGCTAGCATATATATATATATATATATATATATATATATATATATATATATATATATAAGGGGTTTTATGATTTGCTTTCAATCAATTTGCTTGTGTTTATATTGGTTTGGTGGTTGGTTTTGAAGGCTATCACAATGCAAGTGTAAATAAAAATAAGCTAACAATGGTGTTTGTTAAACTGTGATTTATTCTTAATATTTCGAGATAAAAAATCTCTTCTACAGAAGATATCCGGAACTGAAGTTGTTGTCTTATGGCATTCGTCAGGTAAACGAAATTGTTTTGGAAATTATACAAATGGTATTTTTTAAAACTGTATTCTCATGTTGCATGTTTACGTGAATGCGACTTTTTGTTTGTACATGTACGTATGTTACCATGCGTGTGCGCATGAAAATGAGTAAGGACTGTGACGTTATGATCGTATCCACGCGCGTGTGTGCGTATGAATGTGCGTATTTGTGTTAGATGTCCTTGGTGATGTATAATATTTCGTGTTGGACGTAATATAACGTATTTATTTATTTTTTTATTATTTTTTTAATTGTTTTTGTGTATATGTATGTGTATGTTTGATTTAAAAAGGTTAGAATTATCAAATTTCTCAATATCCAGAGTAAATTCTATTTGTTAATAACTAGTGTGCATTGGCTTGTGTATATATATATATATATATATATATATATATATTATATATATATATATATATATATAATTGGAATAGAAGGAACAACAGTCTAATGATGAAGCTTTTGTGAAGGCAGACGTAGGAAATATAAATTCCAAAACAAAAACTAGAAAAGGAAGCTCCAGCATCAAACCTCTTCTCAATTGTAATTATCCATTAGAGGGAAAAAATCTAAGAAATGGTATTCTGAAATAAAACCTTCACATAGTATAGTCACAATTTATCTAGCTACTAGAAGTGGTTACCCGGCGTCGCCTGTGTAGAGATGGGTAAAATAGTAGCCTTGCAGATCCATTATTGTTGAATCGTAAGTTGGAGCTTCGCTGGACCCCCCCCCCCATTAAAATCCCTATGTAAAAAAAAAGACATTGCGTTGATGAAGACACTCAGTAAAAAAAAATAACATTCATGCTGTTATCATTTAAATTTTATTTCTTAGTCATCTTCACGAATATAAACCAAATCTTCATTATTTTCACTCAAAAAGCAAGAGCTGGTGATAATTAATATGTATATATTTACTTTGACATTAATTATTTCATTTTCATAGTTTCCTCCGGACATACATAAACACAAACTGCCGTTTATATATGTTTGTCACTTGGATATAGTTAAATAGACCCGAGAGGAGGCATAAATGCCACACAAGCGTATATTACTATAATCCAACGACGTAAATATGTCTTATAAATTTAGTCCTCTTACGCATTTTGTGTTTATTTTTAACAAGATTAATTAGTTATTAATCAGGAACAATTGATTATGAATATATATATATATATATATATATATATATATATATATATATATATATATATTATATTATATCTTGCCAATCAATATTTCTCACATATCCTTTCTGATGAACAAGCAGGACCTGTGATATACCACAATATGATAATTTAATGATTACAATGTTTGCTATGTTTACTTAAGAGCTATTGAAAAACTGTTCAATATGTAAAAAGTATGATAATCTTGCTTTAACTGTCTCACTCTTTTTCTTCTTTCCTTCTTTTCATCCTTTTATTATGTTCATTTTAAAACAAAGTAACATTATTGCTACCATGCGTTCTCCCACTCTAAATATATTTCCCTTAATTTCATTTTTTCCTATTATATCTTTTTGTACAGCATTTCATTTGTATTCCCTTTCTTTATGATAAAAATGGCCCATTATGGAGCTGAATTGATGACATTCATAAGAAATAAGAATCAATACCAGATAATCAGGATTTACAACTTTGCGTTTCATCTTGGACGATTTAGATTGTCTCATTTTGACCAGAGGGTGTTGGAAGATGATAACAGTCGTACAATTAAAAAACATAAGTATTGATATATACATAAGTGTGCATGTGAAGCTTCACTAGGAGTTTGTGATATTACGTGCTGGAGTGCCAAGCACGTGACCAATTCGTAGCAGATATCGGACTACTATTTTCCGTGTCTGATGTTATCATAATTTGAGAACGTTCTCGTGGCTAAGGTGCTTTAATTGGCCAAACATATAAGCGTAACTGGAGGGATAAGTAGAGTCATATCTTTCCCAAGTAATTAGTTTCAATTGAACGCTAACACTACTGAATGAAACTCTTTATTCAGAATTATATTAGACTATTTTGTTTCTCAGAAAATACAAATTCAGCTAATAATTGATTAGCATTCTTATCAAAATTTCTAGATATTTTTGACACACTTTTTCATATCTTCTGAAATTCACAATACCTACAAGTACACACACACAAATATATATATATATATATATATATATAATATATATATATATATAATTATATATAATATATAATATATATCAAACACAATCCGCGCGGCAGGATGCGACACAAAGTCAATTTCTTAACCGGAGTTTAGCAGGTTTAAATTCAGAGTTTCCTTCTCCTACAACTGGTTACCTAGCCATGGTTAAAGAGTCCAGTCTGCTCTGCTATTTAATAGCTGAGGGAGACTTGGATTCATAACCTTTCCCAAGGTATTAGCGGCATGTGAAATTCCAACAGCTTCGTCAGGAATTGAACCACGCACCTCCATAAGTGTGTGTGTGTGTGATAGTGGTGTTATAAGGAATATGCTTCAAGATCGGTCATATTAACAGTTATAATTCTATTACTATCCCTATGTATATGAATATCAACTTACTGAGTATCCGATCATCAGACCAATAGGTGAGAAACTGACAGTTAACCAACGCTGTGACTCTCGGTCTACCCTATCAATACATATATATATATTATATATATATATATATTATATATAGGCCGATTTTTTCCTTTTCTGCATGTTTTGATGAACTTGACAGACATTTCCTGTCTGAGGAGATTCTTTTCTATCCTTTCCAATTGTCTGGTCATCTTTTTTTTATGTCGGGGTGTAATTCGTGAATGAGAAAAACCAAAGGTTCTTACACTACTTAGTGTCATATTATATATATATATATATATATATATATATATATATATATATATATATAATATATATATATATATATGTATGGGGGCAACATTTTTCATATATGCATATTACATTGAACATGACGGACATTTAATCTCTGGCAAGATTTCGATATTTTCAAGTTTTCTCGTCAGCTTCGAAATATTGGAGTCAAGTCTGTTGATGAGTCCAATCAATTATATCTACCCCTGATGATGGAATATCGGAGTGCTGTATGTAATAGGGACGAAAACTTTGGTGCACGAATCAACATACTTTACCGCAATAATAATAAGCTGGCCAGAAAACCATATTTGATCGAAAGACGTGAAATATCCGTATCGTTCAACACAGTATACATATATATATATATGGAAATACGGTGAGGAAATTAATCTGACAACATGAGAAGAAAATATTTTAAAAATCTAACAAACACAGGATGTTATGATCAGGGGAAACAATGTTATGTGTCAATACTTAAGCATTTAGGTATACTGTACCATCTTCAGGACACTGTTAAGTAATGTTCATGTGAGGGACAAAATGAAAGATGTTAAGTGTATAGTGAATGTGTGAATATGATGTTATTAACCGTTAATTTTTATATGCACGTTTGTTTACAAAAGCCAATGACGTGATCAATGCATGTGCAAAAATGGAAGGTGAAGATCATATGATGACGCATGCATGAACGTGAATAGGTGGAGAACGGAAAGTTAACAAAGATATGACGTATTTAATATGGAATATTAATGTTAGAAAAATAAGAAGATTAAAACAATATATAAATACATATAATCCATAAATACGCATATCCACATATAATCATACAATATTCGGTGGTTATTGCCACCATTTGGTTTTTTGCTTCAGGCAACGAAATTGTTTTTGAAAATTGTTTTTTTTTAAATTTTTTTTATTTTATTAAAAAACAACTTCGTTGCCTGAAGACTGCCACAGAGCAGAAACTAAATGGAGGCAATAATAGTTCCAGTGATAATAAAAGAAGAAAGCTAAACCTTTTATTGTTTATATATATATATATATATATATATATATATATATATATATATATATATATAAAATTTGACTGTACTGCCAAAAGACTTCGACTTATTCAGCAAAAATTTATATATACTAGCAAATATATGCACCCTCCGGGTGCAAGTATTTAAGTTTTTGATATAATAAAATATCATATTAAATTAGAAAGGCTAATGAAACTGAATAAGAATACAGATAAAAAGATCTGCAACAGAGGGGGTATAATCCAAAAATAGAAACAACTTTGAAACTAACTATTTCCATCATTTTCCATTACTCCCCTCTTACATTGGTAAATTTTCCCAATTTAACCATTTAGTTAAAATAGGAAGTAAAGGATAATATTACAGTTATTTCCTCTTGTAAATAAATTTCTTTTAAGATTTATCACGAGATTGTTTTATATTTCTTAAAGATAAAACCAAACAGTTAGAAACCAATAATACTAAGCACATATTTATTAAAAAAATCAATATGCAAATTAGCCTTCTCGTTCAAACTGTAAACCGCTATTTTGTTTATATATAAATACAATTGCATGTTATTAGTACGTAGATATGGTCAACAGTATTAATAATGTAAAGCAATTTTTATTAATAACTGAAGGTTTAAAAGAATTAAATCATGGAGAATTTGACGTAAATAATTAAGGGAATTGTGACTTGAGTAGTAATATAGTTTCGGTTACAGACAGAAAAAACACACAATCTCCATTATAATAAGATTATATACAATACTGTAAAACATGTGCTCAATTAAAAACATTTAAAAAAAATAAAAGTGCTCAATAACCAAGCGAACGAGCAATAGATCAATTCAATTATTTAACACAAATTCAATCCATTGAATTAGAAACATGAACATTATCGATAAACAGACAACACGAATACAGAATTTATACCATATGTTTATTTATCATGGAATTATCAGTATTTTTTTCCGTTGCAACTCAATAGAAATCAATAGAAATCAGTCGTACACTGATTAAACCTTTTCACGTTGACTTATGTTAAAGCTAAATGCCTGGAACCAAAGAAAACAGAAAAGAAAATAGAAAAAACAAGAGAATGTATCTTTGAATTCAGCATGAAATGGCGATGGAGATATTTCGAAAATCAATAACATCGAAACACAATGAAAAATAATTGAATGATTATGAAAAACGATGAAATAAAAAATAAAAATTAAAGTAATATATGGAAGCGGAAAACGGAAATAAATATTCCAAAGGACGAGTGGAGATGAAGATATGAAATTTGTAAAATCTATGGAAGCTTCAACAAGACATAAACCATCGATGTGCGGTTGAACTGTGGTGAAGCTTTAGATTGGAATTGGTGTGTTGCATAATAAAATATAAGTTTGGAAATCGTCTAGAATCAACTCTCCTTTCTTTTATAATACAATGTGAATTATCAATCGTAGAAATATGTTAATGGTTTGTATTATCTGGATTATTCGGACTATTGTCCTCATCTTTATTGTTAGTTGTACAACATTTCGAGATAACAATAAAGATGAGGACAATAGTACGAATGACGCAAATAATACAAATCAAGTCTCATCTCAAACATTCAAATAGATGTTAATATTTGTAGTATATAGATAAAGATTGCTTTGGTAGGTGCCCTCAAATTATGTTTATATGTTAGGTAATATATATATATATATATATATATATATATATATATATATATATATATGAAATTTAACATTATGAAAAAACATATGATGTTTGTTATGTAATTGCTGACAGTACTGTTTCGACCAAATCGATAAGTTGGTCTTCATCAAAGAGCGACATAGATGGGAAGAGAAGATATCCGTTAAAAAAGACTGTTTACAGAAACGAACGCTGAGTTCAACCGCTGAAATTTCAGCGGTTGAACTCAGCGTTCGTTTCTGTAAACAGTCTTTTTTAACGGATATCTTCTCTTCCCATCTATGTCGCTCTTTGATGAAGACCAACTTATCGATTTGGTCGAAACAGTACTGTCAGCAATTACATAACAAACATCATATGTTTTTTCATAATGTTAAATTTCATACTGTCGGATTAATTTCCATCTATTTTTCATATATATATATATATATATATACTTATCTAAAAGTAACGTGGATTGTGGATATAGGGAACGTTCACTTAAACACATGTGAATCAACGAAATCATTCTACGTAAGGTAATCGCTGAACTCATGTACACGTTATCATGATGAAGCCTTCGCAAATATAGTGCAAAACGTTAAATAGATTCTTCAAAACTAAAGAGAAAATGTGAAAAGAATGTGTATGTATTTCTCCAATCCAAACCAATTATCAAACCAATTGCACATGGGTATTGAATCCATGTATCATTCTCCTATACATTTTGCTATTATAAAACCTCCGCTGTCTAGTTCCAAGGGAATTCTGAAATAAAATCTGAAGCTGGACCCCAGTGCTATTAAGTAATTCCTTTGCAAAACTGCATTGGGGTATTTTTGCCTTTCCTTTGGCCACAACGACAGTGTGTAGAGGGGGTATCAGCTGATGGGCGACAGCTCATCCTTCATATCAACCCATCTAGGCTACGGGTTTCCACGTGCTTTGGAAACTACGCCATCGTTTACAGTAGGAAAATGGATGAAAAAAAAAATCTCGTTGCTTAAACAACTATAAATGGATGAGACAGTCTACCGAACAATTTTCTTATAACTGATTGTGTGAGTGCGCCTATGTATTCGTGTTTGTTTATATCGAAATATACACTTTTTTCTGTTTTCAAGTACTCAAGCATAATAGGCATGTTGAGTGGACTACCCCATCCGAGTAGTTGAATGGGACCAGAGAATTTGAAATATTGTTCAATATGTGATACAGAATAGTTGAACTCTGTCCCTTATGTATATTTGACTCTCCCCCCCCTCTCTCTCTGAATGAATCGGATAGCTATCAACTATAAAATTCAAATTGTTTTTTCTCAACCCTGTCATACTAAATATTTGAAGGACCCTTAAGCGACTTATAAAAGCTTTTATATAACATTAAATTAAATAAAGAATTAATGTATATATATTTTAATGATATTTAGGAGCCTACATTGAAATAGTAATAAATAAGACGAAAAAATACCTATCACAGTCATAGAATCAAAGAAGATACTGGAACAACAACGATGACAGGTTGAATGTTATATACCCACTTATTACTGGGTTTACACACACACACACACACACACACACACACACACACACACACACATATATATATATATATATATATATATATATATAACATTGTGATACCCGTCTGAGAATCTATTCTCGTATGAGGGACACCCGTGAATGTGTCCTCATATTTAATTTTCCACACAATTTAATCTTACTTGTGTTGTCAGTCTGTAGTTTTTTGGCTAGTATTTATTTTTACCGTGAATTCTTCTGGGTTTTTTTTATTTTTTATTTAGTAGCTATCGTCATTTCTATTTCTGGTTTTTTACCTGTGCTTTTTTTTATTTGTAAATAGCTATCTTCATTACTTAGTCTTTGGTTCTGGATGGCTTCTGCTAACTTCATATGACTTGGTCTTTCCGGTTGTTAGCAAGTATATTAAGAGATGCCAAGGTTGTCGGTGTTTATGAGACTAACTCAAGGCATATATGTTGTGATTAATTCATAAACACTAGACATTAAACATCTCGTAGCGGAGCCCTGCCGGGGTACATCCTTACATTGCGGCGTCCAACAGCGGACTAACTCTACACTAAAAGCCTTTCTCGCAGTTGCCTTGCAAACAGGAAATCAAGAGTTAAACTAAGGTTATTAGATATCTCAATCTAACAGTCAAAATCCAACAGCACCTGAATTCAAATCTATTTCTACTCTAACCGTCCAAAACCGACAGTACGCTCATCAAATCTAACAGTAATGCAAATCAATGGTTTTGGTATGCTTATCTTGGAATAAAACATTCAATCAACAATAGAACAGAAATCGAATCCAAGGATAACAAAAATGATATACTAAATTACCTAGATAATTACCAATTATTACGATGTATAACTTTAATTTCCATAATCATGTTTTATCGATATTTTATCTGCAAAGTTAAGTTGAAAGTTTACATTATCGTGTTGTATTTATATTAATATTTAAATATAAAAGAAAAACCAAACCCAAACGCAGTATATCTATTGAATTTGTGATTTTTATAATGGATATGTTCTGGCTTTCTGTTTTTTTTCTTTCGTTTAAACCCAACTAAATAATCAAGGAATACAACCATCTGCAATGATATTTTTAAAGATTGTTTACGAGATAATATTGGTATTTCAGATTTTCCATAATATTCTTATATATCAACTACAATCTTTTGATAGAAATTTATACGGCAGTGCGTAGTGGCTAACGGGTTTGATTGTGACATCATATAAGCAAATTTGAAATCCAGTCACGCAGAATCTCTCTTTAGGACTAAAAACAATAGAGTTGGCAGAGTGGCCTATTGTCGGAATTATCAGACTGGGACTCTATCCCCTGTCTGTTAGCACTAGACCAGGAAGATTGTTTTTGCTGAAGTAGAGCGCCACATTTACCGTCAGCTCATTACTTACTGCATATATCTAGTTAACAAACCTCTTGCACTGTGTTGGCGGTGACCTGTATCGAACCTGGAACCTTGAGATTCAAGGTCAATGCTTTAGCGAATCATTGGGAAATAAATAAAATCCCTTCTCCCCCAGCTCTGAGTTAAATAGTACTACTGCTGTTCTACACATATAGTCTTTTGGATCAAATAACCCACAAATATTGATATGCCATTAAAACAGTGTTTGAGTTTCTTATCAGGTAGGTAGTGCATGAGTATTCTATTTCTCATAGAAGATTGAAAAAGAATTCATTGTTATCAAAAACAAAGAAGAAAACTGCCTATTAACAAACTCAAGCATCCCATCCAACAGAACAGTTTTGCGTATTATCTGACGATAGAAATTTAAACCAGCATCAGATGAAAAGATATCACAGAATAACCGATGGCTTGTACTCTTCTCACAAGATGTACCGACTGTGATAAAAGACAAACACACAGGCAAAATCATGGTGTTTGTGTTTCGGGATGAGGCATTGGCTTTATGCTTCCAATTATCTTCTCACATGTCCTCTCACTAACGCGGAGGCTTACAAAATGCCTGCAGAAGGTAGTGCTGCCCTGGATCTAGAAGTCGTTTACTTGAAGACCGTATATCCGGTACTGCACCATGCCACACAAGCAGGAACAATATTGGCAGTGGAAGATGTATGCGGTTTAATCACCTCCTAATATCCGGGCGGTTAACTCTCCAGATATCAACCCCTTGATTACAATGTGTTGAAGCACGGTTGAGCGAGAGACCAAAAAAACATTGTACAACATCAAATATTATCTTGAAGACAAGGATATCAATAACATTAACCAATTTAAACAAGGAAAGCATTGCAGGAGATTCCGAAGTCATCTATTGGCCGTGGTTGCAATTAATTGGGATTGATTTAAAAAATTCAATTTATATTATTTCAATATATACCACTCTTGTTACATACTCATACACATATGCCCATATTTGGTATATACACAAGTGTTCTTTTACTGGAAAGGGGAGAGAGATATACATAGGTAGACAGAGAGATGATATGCATTTGCATTACTTACTTTCTTGCCATTTGGTGATCTCTAGTCGTTTCTATTCTTTCTCTCCATGTCGATTTCTATTTCTAGATTCATGTTGGCTGTTCGTCTTTATTCAATCCTTCCTCTTGGTCAGTCCTTTTGACAAGTCATTCATCAAGCAAGAACACCATATTATTTCTTTAAACTTTTATTGCCTTAAACTTCTTCTAACTAACACAACGCGTGTGTGCATTTGATCCCAGCCACGGCAGACATGCTTTCTGCCCGACGTCCAAGATGGAACTGAGGTTAACTCGGGTCCCACGTGACTTCACATATTTCGCGGGCTTTCTGTAATATTCCATGGAAAGTCCCGCCCGTGATATGAAAAGGGCCATCCCTTCAGAAATGCAGGGGGTTGACAATAATGTATGCATAGATTATGTAACACTATCAGAGAAGAACAATGAGAGTTTTTTAATTTTAACTGATGTATCATTTTAGTTTACAGTATTATTGAGCGTCGATTGTATTCAAGAAAACAACTTAAGTACAAGGGTATAGAAGACCACAAATGAAACATCAGTTAAAATTAAAAAACTCTCATTGTTCTTCTCTGATAGTGTTACATAATCTATGCATACATTATTGTCAACCCCCTGCATTTCTGAAGGGATGGCCCCTTTTCATATCACGGGCGGGACTTTCCATGGAATATTACAGAAAGCCCGCGAAATATGTGAAGTCACGTGGGACCGAGTTAACCCTCAGTTCCATCTTGGACGTCGGGCAGAAAGCATGTCTGCCGTGGCTGGGATCAAATGCACACACGCGTTGTGTTAGTTAGAAGAAGTTTAAGCAATAAAAGTTTAAAGAAATAATATGGTGTTCTTGCTTGATGAATGACTTGTCAAAAGGACTGACCAAGAGGAAGGATTGAATCAAAGACGAACAGCCAACATGAATCTAGAAATAGAAATCGACATGGAGAGAAAGAATAGAAACGACTAGAGATCACCAAATGGCAAAAGAAGTAAGTAATGCAAAATGCATATGCATCTCTCTGTCTACCTATGTATATCTCTCTCCCCTTTCCCCAGTAAAAGAACACTTGTGTATATACCAAATATGGGCATATGTGTATGAGTATGTAACAAGAGTGGTATATATTGAAATAATATAAATTGAATTTTTTAAATCAATCCCAATTAATTGCAACCACGGCCAATAGATGACTTCGGAATCTCCTGCAATGCTTTTCCTTGTTTAAATTGGTTAATGTTATTGATATCCTTGTCTTCAGATAATATTTGATGTTGTACAATGTTTTTTTGGTCTCTCGCTCAACCGTGCTTCACACATTGTAATCAAGGGGTTGATATCTGGAGAGTTAACCGCCCGGATATTAGGAGTGATTAAACCGCATACATCTTCCAACTGCCAATATTGACTTTTCCTGCTTGTGTGGCATGGTGCAGTACCGGATATACGGTCTTCAAGTAAACGACTTCTAGATCCAGGGCAGCACTACCTTCTGCAGGCATTTTATGTAAGCCTCCGCGTTAAGTGAGAGGACATGTGAGAAGATAATTGGAAGCATAAAGCCAATGCCTCATCCCGAAACACAAACACCATGATTTTGCCTGTGTGTTTGTCTTTTATCACAGTCGGTACATCTTGTGAGAAGAGTACAAGCCATCGGTTATTCTGTGATATCTTCATCTGATGCTGGTTTAAATTTCTATCGTCAGATAATACGCAAAACTGTTCTGTTGGATGGGATGCTTGAGTTTGTTAATAGGCAGTTTTTCTTCTTTGTTTTTGATAACAATGAATTCTTTTTCATCTTCTATGAGAAATAGAATACTCATGCACTACCTACCTGATAAGAAACTCAAACACTGTTTTAATGGCATATCAATATTTGTGGGTTATTTGATCCAAAGACTATATGTGTAGAACAGCAGTAGTACTATTTAACTCAGAGCTGGGGGAGAAGGGATTTTATTTATTTCCCAATGATTCGCTAAAGCATTGACCTTGGAATCTCAAGGTTCCAGGTTCGATACAGGTCACCGCCAACACAGTGCAAGAGGTTTGTTAACTAGATATATGCAGTAAAGTAATGAGCTGACGGTAAATGTGGCGCTCTACTTCAGCAAAAACAATCTTCCTGGTCTAGTGCTAACAGACAGGGGATAGAGTCCCAGTCTGATTAATTCCGACAATAGGCCACTCTGCCAACTCTATTGTTTTTAGTCCTAAAGAGAAAGATTCTGCGTGACTGGATTTCAAATTTGCTTATTATGATGTCACAATCAAACCCGTTAGCCACTACGCACTGCCGTATAAATTTCTATCAAAAGATTGTAGTTGATATATAAGAATATTATGGAAAATCTGAAATACCAATATTATCTCGTAAACAATCTTTAAAATATCATTGCAGATGGTTGTATTCCTTGATTATTTAGTTGGGTTTAAACGAAAGAAAAAAAAACAGAAAGCCAGACATATCCATTATAAAAATCACAAATTCAATAGATATACTGCGTTTGGTTTTGGTTTTTCTTTTATATTTAAATATTAATATAAATAACAAACACGATAATGTAAACTTTCAACTTAACTTTGCAGATAATAAATATCGATAAAACATGATTATGGAAATTAAAGTTTATACATCGTAATAATTGGTAATTATCTAGGTAATTTAGTATATCATTTTTGTTATCCTTGGATTCGATTTCTGTTCTATTGTTGATTGAATGTTTTATTCCAAGATAAGCATACCAAAACCATTGATTTGCATTACTGTTAGATTTTGATGAGCGTACTGTCGGTTTTGGACGGTTAGAGTAGAAAATAGATTTGAATTCAGGTGCTGTTGGATTTTGACTGTTAGATTGAGATATCTAATAACCTTAGTTTAACTCTTGATTTCCTGTTGCAAGGCAACTGCGAGAAAGGCTTTTAGTGTAGAGTTAGTCCGCTGTTGGACGCCGCAATGTAAGGATGTACCCCGGCAGGGCTCCGCTACGAGATGTTTAATGTCTAGTGTTTATGAATTAATCACAAACATATATGCCTTGAGTTAGTCTCATAAACACCGACAACCTTGGCATCTCTTAATATACTTGCTAACAAACCGGAAAGACCAAGTCATATGAAGTTAGCAGAAGCCATCCAGAACCAAAGACTAAGTAATGAAGATAGCTATTTACAAATAAAAAAGAAAGCACAGGTAAAAAACCCAGAAATAGAAATGACGATAGCTACTAAATAAAAAAATAAAAAAAAACCCAGAAGAATTCACGGTAAAAATAAATACTAGCCAAAAAACTACAGACTGACAACACAAGTAAGATTAAATTGTGTGGAAAATTAAATATGAGGACACATTCACGGGTGTCCCTCATACGAGAATAGATTCTCAGACGGGTATCACAATGTTATATATATATATATATATATATATATATATATGTGTGTGTGTGTGTGTGTGTGTGTGGTGTGTGTGTGTTTTGTAAACCCAGTAATAAGTGGGTATTATAACATTACAACCTGTCATCGTTGTTGTTCCAGTATCTTCTTTTGATTCTATGACTGTGATAGGTATTTTTTCGTCTTATTTATTACTATTTCATGTAGGCTCCTAAATATCATTAAAATATATATACATTAATTCTTTATTTAATTTAATGTTATAAAAGCTTTTAATAAGTCGCTTAAGGGTCCTTCAAATATTTTAGTATGACAGGGTTGAGAAAAAAACAATTTGAATTTTATAGTTGATAGCTATCCGATTCATTCAGAGAGAGAGGGGGGGGGGAGAGTCAAATATACATAAGGGACAGAGTTCAACTATTCTGTATCACATATTGAACAATATTTCAAATTCTCTGGTCCCATTCAACTACTCGGATGGGGTAGTCCACTCAACATGCCTATTATGCTTGAGTACTTGAAAACAGAAAAAAGTGTATATTTCGATATAAACAAACACGAATACATAGGCGCACTCACACAATCAGTTATAAGAAAATTGTTCGGTAGACTGTCTCATCCATTTATAGTTGTTTAAGCAACGAGATTTTTTTTTTTCATCCATTTCCTACTGTAAACGATGGCGTAGTTCCAAAGCACGTGGAAACCCGTAGCCTAGATGGGTTGATATGAAGGATGAGCTGTCGCCCATCAGCTGATACCCCCTCTACACACTGTCGTTGTGGCCAAAGGAAAGGCAAAAATACCCCAATGCAGTTTTGCAAAGGAATTACTTTAATAGCACTGGGGTCCAGCTTCAGATTTTATTTCAGAATTCCCTTGGAACTAGACAGCGGAGGTTTTATAATAGCAAAATGTATAGGAGAATGATACATGGATTCAATACCCATGTGCAATTGGTTTGATAATTGGTTTGGATTGGAGAAATACATACACATTCTTTTCACATTTTCTCTTTAGTTTTGAAGAATCTATTTAACCGTTTTGCACTATATTTGCGAAGGCTTCATCATGATAACGTGTACATGAGTTCAGCGATTACCTTACGTAGAATGATTTCGTTGATTCACATGTGTTTAAGTGAACGTTCCCTATATCCACAATCCACGTTACTTTAGATAAGTATATATATATATATATATATATGAAAAATAGATGGAAATTAATCCGACAGTATGAAATTTAACATTATGAAAAACATATGATGTTTGTTATGTAATTGCTGACAGTACTGTTTCGACCAAATCGATAAGTTGGTCTTCATCAAAGAGCGACATAGATGGGAAGAGAAGATATCCGTTAAAAAGACTGTTTACAGAAACGAACGCTGAGTTCAACCGCTGAAATTTCAGCGGTTGAACTCAGCGTTCGTTTCTGTAACAGTCTTTTTTAACGGATATCTTCTCTTCCCATCTATGTCGCTCTTTGATGAAGACCAACTTATCGATTTGGTCGAAACAGTACTGTCAGCAATTACATAACAAACATCATATGTTTTTCATAATGTTAAATTTCATATATATATATATATATATAGTATTATATTATATTATATATAATATATTACCTAACATATAAACATAATTGAGGGCACCTACCAAAGCAATCTTTATCTATTACTACAAATATTAACATCTATTTGAATGTTTGAGATGAGACTTGATTTGTATTATTTGCGTCATTCGTACTATTGTCCTCATCTTTATTGTTATCTCGAAATGTTGTACAACTAACAATAAAGATGAGGACAATAGTCCGAATAATCCAGATAATACAAACCATTAACATATTTCTACGATTGATAATTCACATTGTATTATAAAAGAAAGGAGAGTTGATTCTAGACGATTTCCAAACTTATATTTTATTATGCAACACACCAATTCCAATCTAAAGCTTCACCACAGTTCAACCGCACATCGATGGTTTATGTCTTGTTGAAGCTTCCATAGATTTTACAAATTTCATATCTTCATCTCCACTCGTCCTTCTTTGGAATATTTATTTCCGTTTTCCGCTTCCATATATTACTTTAATTTTTATTTTTTTATTTCATCGTTTTTCATAATCATTCAATTATTTTTCATTGTGTTTCGATGTTATTGATTTTCGAAATATCTCCATCGCCATTTCATGCTGAATTCAAAGATACATTCTCTTGTTTTTCTATTTTCTTTTCTGTTTTCTTTGGTTCCAGGCATTTAGCTTTAACATAAGTCAACGTGAAAAGGTTTAATCAGTGTACGACTGATTTCTATTGAGTTGCAACGGAAAAAAATACTGATAATTCCATGATAAATAAACATATGGTATAAATTCTGTATTCGTGTTGTCTGTTTATCGATAATGTTCATGTATTTCTAATTCAATGGATTGAATTGTGTTAAATAATTGAATTGATCTATTGCTCGTTCGCTTGGTTATTGAGCACTTTTATTTTTTTTAAATGTTTTAATTGAGCACATGTTTACAGTATTGTATATAATCTTATTATAATGGAGATTGTGTGTTTTTCTGTCTGTAACCGAAACTATATTACTACTCAAGTCACAATTCCCTTAATTATTTACGTCAAATTCTCCATGATTTAATTCTTTTAAACCTTCAGTTATTAATAAAAATTGCTTTACATTATTAATACTGTTGACCATATCTACGTACTAATAACATGCAATTGTATTTATATATACAACAAAATAGCGGTTTACAGTTTGAACGAGAAGGCTAATTTGCATATTGATTTATTTTAATAAATATGTGCTTAGTATTATTGGTTTCTAACTGTTTGGTTTTATCTTAAGAAATATAAACAACAATCTCGTGGATAAATCTTAAAAGAAATTTATTTACAAGAGGAAATAACTGTAATATTATCCTTTACTTCCTATTTTAACTAAATGGTTAAATTGGGAAAATTTACCAATGTAAGAGGGGAGTAATGGAAAATGATGGAATAGTTAGTTTCAAAGTTGTTCTATTTTTGGATTATACCCCCTCTGTTGCAGATCTTTTTATCTGTATTCTTATTCAGTTTCATTAGCCTTTCTAATTTAATATGATATTTTATTATATCAAAACTTAAATACTTGCACCGGAGGGTGCATATATTTGCTAGTATATATAAATTTTGCCTGAATAAGTCGAAGTCTTTTGGCAGTACAGTCAAATTTTATATTATATATATATATATATATAATTATATATATATATATATATATATAAACAAATAAAAGGTTTAGCTTTCTTCTTTATTATCACTGGAACTATTATTGCCTCCATTTAGTTTCTGCTCTGTGGCAGTCTTCAGGCAACGAAGTTGTTTTTTAATAAAATAAAAAAAATTTAAAAAAAAAACAATTTTCAAAAACAATTTCGTTGCCTGAAGCAAAACCAAATGGTGGCAATAACCACCGAATATTGTATGATTATATGTGGATATGCGTATTTAGGATTATATGTATTTATATTTGTTTAATCTTCTTATTTTCTAACATTAATATTCCATATTAATACGTCATATCTTTGTTAACTTTCCGTTCTCCACCTATTCACGTTCATGCATGCGTCATCATATGATCTTCACCTTCCATTTTTGCACATGCATTGATCACGTCATTGGCTTTTGTAAACAAACGTGCATATAAAAATTAACGGTTAATAACATCATTTACACATTCACTATACACTTAACATCTTTCATTTTGTCCCCTCACATGACATTACTTAACAGTGTCCTGAAGATGGTTACAGTATACCTAAATGGCTTAAGTATTGACACATAACATTGTTTCCCCTGATCATAACATCCTGTGTTTGTTAGATTTTTAAATATTTTCTTCTCATGTTGTCAGATTAATTCCTCACCGTATTTCCATATATATATATATGTATACTGTGTTGAACGATACGGATATTTCACGTCTTTCGATCAAATATGGTTTATCTCTCTCGAATTTGCTAGNATAGTCCCAATCAGAAGTTAAGAAAGAAAACAGACAAAAAGAAAAGCGGAAAAACTAATTAGTTTGTATAAAGAATTCGCAAATTGAATTATTTTAAATGTGGTTTGAATTTTGTCTTAAAAAAGTAAGGCAAGTCGGAAGGCAACACAAACTCTAACCCTTCATACATTCACATTTCGCATAACACCACAAAAAATAAATTGAACCCATCATAGATTTGTAGGTACCCTACGTATGTTAAAATTTTAAGGCTTTTAAGTATGAAATAGTTTAGCTCCATTACTTTACCCTTCAATCTGTGTGCTCTTAAGGTACGATATTTTCAAAACTATTTTCCCAGGAATCGATACATTTATACATATATTATATATTATATATATTATATACTATATATACTTTATATATATATAAATGGCCGATCTCTTGGGAAATAGTTTTGAAAATAATCGGTTGTGTGGAGTATAATATATATATTATATATATATATTATATATATATATATTATATAATTATAATATCATATACTATAACACACCACCCCTCCACACGAGCAGGACCGTGAACAAGGTCACATTTCTTTAAGCGGAGTTACAACAAGGTTTGAATTCAGAGTTTCCTTCTCCGTTAGACCAGTTGCTAACCAAGGTTAAAGAACCAGACAATCTGCCCTACTATTATACCCACTAGCTTGAGAGAGATAGGATTACACACTCTCCAAGAGGTATTAGCGCCTAAGTGAAAATGCAATACCGCGGCCAGGATTTGAACTGGGAGCGACAGAGTCCATTTCCCATGACATTTAACCATTTACCACGCACTCCATGCTTTTCATGATGTGATGTATATTAATTTGGTTGGGACAAACAATCCTTTATTTTTTCCATGGGGTGGTATCCTTGATATTAATTCAACCACATTAAAGATTCACTGGTTGCAGGAAATCATAACTCTTGATGTTTTTATGTTCCAGATATTACAAATTGTTGGACGCTAAATTACACATGCTTTCTTTACAACAGCTATCAGATCGGCATCCTCTACCACACCATAATTGCGTTCTCTCATGCTTACATAGACAAATGTTGCTACATATTACATGATATTTTAGGTTTATAGAACAACTGCTTAAGGTTCTCTCCTGTGGCATGATGCATACCATTATAACGATTCCTTCTTATCTTCCAAATATAGGAAAGAATTAAAAACCATTCGTCTCCAGCATTATTAAAAAGGTTGACTTACCTACATCTAATTCTCGCGAATCCTACGGAAAAAAGTTGTTACTCTGCTACGATCCAATTTAAATATAGGTACCCGCGCGGTCTGACTTGGCTAGTTACCAAACAACCAATCGGAAGCAGCGGTTGTTTGTATTTGAATCGAGTTAGTCTAACGCGTCCAAGAAAAGTTCTCAATAAGTCAAACGCTCTTTTAAGCGAGAGATTGTTATTGTTGATTGTTGGGTGGATTGCTACGGAGTTGATCACCTCTGATAGGTCAGCAGGCGAGAGAAGTATGATGTTGGAGACCCGAAACTTCACAATGGAACCCTGCGAATTTACACTCACGACGACACCACCAGCGTCCCAATGTAGAGCGTATATTTTTGAATATATCTTACGTTGTGTTTTTGATTTTTTTATTTCAACGTTACCTATATAACATAGTCTAATATATATATATATAATTAAGTTACCTAAATGAGTCACGACAATACCTTCTAACAAGATTACGCTTACAAGTCACAGGGCAAAGATTGACTTCATATAGATATTTGCCCTGATGAGTACTAAGCGAAACTTCTTAGCTAGGGTATATCTGACTCATGGTTTAACTTTATTATTTGCTTACTTAGGTGTAAGCACTCTTTACTTTTTAGCATTAAAAAATATCCTGGCGTGATTGTATATATATATATATATTAATTACTATATAATATTCTTCTGGCCAAATATTATAGTATCATCGATTTTTTTTTCAATATATTTTCCCCACCCAGGTAATGTTTGTTTAGTTTTACAATACTAGCCGAGTTTTTCTACTGCAAGGTTTACCAACAAGTCTTGGATTATATTATTAATATATATTATAATCATATATACTTATATATATAATATATATATAAAGAGGCGATTGGAATGAATACCGAACAGAATGTGGTGGAGATGTGAGGAAAAAGAACAACTCAAGACAAATGTGTATGAGATATATTCTCTAACTAAAATATGGAAAATGGTCATTCAAAATAAGAAACTTCACCCATAATTTGATTTTCTCCCCTTTTTGCCTTGTTTCAAAATTTTTCCTCTTACCCCTACCCTCCCTATTCATCTAACCACCTTCCCCAATCCCTACAACCAACCAACTTCTCTTCTGACCCTTTTCCCTCACATCAATGACCTACGTCTTGCCCTAACCTTCCCCTATCCAACAACTCCCCTTTTTTACTCATTTTCTGCTGGCTTTGATCAAAATTTATCTCCAACAAAAGCATCCACCTCCGCCCTAACCTTTTCTTTTTATTATATAATACTCTACTTTCTCCCTGATACTTTCAATATAATATGCTATGGCGCTCCCAACCCCTCTCTAATACTATCGGAGGCGCTTCTGTTCTCGTTAATACTATCTGGTGGCAAGGGCCTGACTCTTCTTATAAATACTATTGCGCTTCCCAACCCTCTCTAATACTATCTGAGGCGCTCTTGTTTCTCTCAATACTACTGGTAGCGAACCGACTCTCCTCTTATATATCTATTGGCATCCCAACCTCTTCTATACCATATCTGGAGCGCGCCTGTTTCTCTGCTATTCACTATCTGGTGGCGCTGACTCTTCTCTATATTAAATATTTATTGCAATCCAACCCTTCTAATACTATCTGTGGCGTCTTGTTCTCTCTAATACGTATCTCTAATCTCGCTTCTGATTTCCTTCTCTTCCTCTCCATGATTTCCTGCTTACCCTTCAAACCTCTCCCCCATAACCGCTGAACCCACCCACTTGACCTCCTCTCTACTCCTCCTCATCCCACACCACCCCTTCTATAACACCACTGTGTGATAATCTGATAACTTCAATTAAAAAGACTGTGATGCCGCAGACTGAAAGCTCTACGCGAAATATATCCAACCACACCTTTACTCTCTAACGGTTTGTTCGTACATTCCTACATCTCCACCACTAATATATATATATATTATTATATATATATTATTATGATATATTGAAACACAAAGGATGTTTTACAAATGCATGGCGCTATCAGCGAGAGAATGTTGCAAACCGGTTTCGGGGCCTTCATCTCGACTATTGCGAGTGTCCTCACATCAGTACGTTAGGGCCGGTGTTGCCTTTTTAAACACGTCCGAGAGAAGGCCCCGAACACGGTTTGCACATTTCTCCTGAATGAGCCCATGCATTTGTAAATCCATTGTTTTTTCAATATATCAATATCACAATGTTCGGAATTAATTTCATTTTATTTCACCACACACCACCACACATATACCTATCAACATTACATATATATTACTTATATATATATTATATATATAATATATATATATAATAATTATTATATTATAATAATTTTGCATACCCTTCTCATTGCCTTTTTATTCTTCTCTGCGCTCTTCTATCGTTCTTGGATATCTCTTTGCGTGACCGTCGTCGCACTAGCCTCATTTTTCTTCCAACTCAAAGCCTGTTACAATGACACACATTTAAACCACAAGACTGTCTTAAGCTTTTTATTCCTTAATTAATAACATTTCATGTAACTAAATATCTGACTAAACATAGGCAGCGCGTATCGTAGTGTGAGTTACCAGTTTAGAGCAGCAACATCTCCTACTGCCCGACGTCCACTTTGAAAAAAACTGAGGACCAAAACCAGATCCCCGTGACTTCACGTAAATTTGGCGGGCTTCTGTACTATTCCATGGAAAGTCCCGCCCGTATATGAAAAGGGCATCCCTTTAGACAATACAGGAACCGACAATAATCTCATGCAAACCGCCTAGCATTAATAACATATATATATATATAATATATTTATATTATATATATATATATATTTATATAATATAGCATACAAAAATCCAAAAAACTAAACAAAATAAACTTTTTAATTAGCACTAATATTCTGAAATGCCTATAATTAAATTGACAATTTAACAATTAATATAACAATAATAATATACTGGAAACAATGATAATATAACATCAATAACTACTAATAAACACAACAAAACACAATTTAGAAGGAAATGAAATGTATGATATAATATATATATCATATATAATATATATATTACTAATATATAATATATTACGTTGGAACCACGTATGTTTATATTCCTTACATGTAAATATGGTTTATTAGCATTTAATATTAGTTTATTTATTTTACTTCGCTTTATTAGAAACTTCCTGCATTACACTTACCGTTTTTTTCTTTTTTCAATGCGAAGCATGTTCACTCTTTCTGGAGTTCTTAATAATAAGAAAAATAATGAGAAAAAAAAAAAGAAGAAAGTCAGCGCGGAGAAGTCATCTCCATGGCGGAGAAATTTGTGGCCATCTCTACAAGAAACAGAACTTCTATATGTGATAATTCCAAAGAAACCCTTTCACACAGTTATTAATATCAAGTGCATTATCCATATTTGACGGCACTCAAGAAATAATTAGCGTTCTTTATCCGGATTAAATACGCAACCCCCATGAGGATATTAACACACCAAAAACATATCTTGAGAATTGATGGGTTTTTTTTTTCTTCCCAATCTTATTTTTTTTTTCCTAAATATTGCTATATGTCCAAATGCCTTTTCTCGACTGCTATCCCTTTTATTCTTTTTATTGTAAAAACTTGTGCATGCACCAAATGAATTTATGGTCTGCACACACACGCACTGACAGAGACAGATGACTGATATACCACACAGAGAGACAGATAAGACTAATCACCAGTATCTCGCGCTTGATTATCTGAATTAAAGTCAAACAACCCTTCGACCCTACTTAATGCCACAATATTGCTTTATATATATATGAATTCATCTTTTATGCCGGTTTAAAAAAATGTTCGCACTAAAAACTATTTTCTTACAAATAACACACACACACACTCACACACACCACACACACACACATATATATATATATATATAATATATAATATATATTATATGAGAGAGAGAGAGAGAGAGACGCAGGAGCTGAGAGAGAGAGAGGGGGGGCGTGGTGTAGTGGTTAGAACGTGGAAAATGTACTCGTCGCATTCGAGTTCATTTCCTAGAACGAAGCTGGTTGGCATTGCGCATGCGCTAATTACCCTTGGGAAAGTATGAATCCAGATATTCTCCCTCCAGCTATGTGTAATGTAGAGTAAACGAGAAGAGATGGGCTCTTTTCAGCTTTGGGCTGGGTAACGACAGTCTAGGAGAGGGGATAACTCTGGGAAATTTCAAAATTCCTGAGGTTCGGTTGTTGATTGGGTTTGTGGCAACTCTTGATGCACCAATTCTTTACCTTCGACTGTGCCAAAAAGTGTGGTGGTCTAACACAAGCCTTCACCACTATAAACAAATCACTGTGTGGATTTTCATTGTATGAACACTCATACGTCGATCTACGGGAGAGTCATCATCATCATCATCATCATATATATATATATAATATATATATATATATATATGTGTGTGTGTGTGTGTGTGTGTGTGTGTATGTGTGTGTAGAAGTTATCCTTCAGATATAGAAACAATATGATACCGTCGCAGTGGGGTTCTAACTACCGCCGACTTAGTAGAGGAAAACAACAGACAAGCTGTAACTTAATACAGTCCTTGCATGCTGCTGGCATAATGCAAAGTGATGGCTGAAGAGTGGGTACTTATCCATGTTCTTACTCGCCCT
This sequence comes from Doryteuthis pealeii, assembly GCA_023376005.1. Classification (NCBI taxonomy): domain Eukaryota; kingdom Metazoa; phylum Mollusca; class Cephalopoda; order Myopsida; family Loliginidae; genus Doryteuthis; species Doryteuthis pealeii. The sequence goes on along the minus strand of CM042141.1, from coordinate 52,594,850 downwards.
GAAATCCAACAGTCAATCAGAACTCGGGAAGTGAACTTGCCTGAGTTCATAATGGAACAATCCAAAGCTCCATATAAGCCACCCACCAAACTCTAGTTTTAGTTTTGGCATTCATCTCGTAACAGAGTTGAATACTTTACACAAAATCCAACAATATATATATATATATATGTATGTAGGTAAATATTTTTGTTTGATTTCATTTTATAATTGGTAGAAATATACTTCATTAAATTCATGGGTATTAATATATTGGTAAAATTATTAAACCCGTTTGGGTGAATCAGCTGGCTCCATAATATGCGTGCTAGGGTCTGACATGACCAGATGATTGAGTAGTACGTGTTACTTCGATCGCCCATTTAGCCTAAATGGTTTTCATAATTAATAACCCATCCAAATATTGAATTGCCACAATTAAGTTACTTGGTTTAAACCATTTCAGTAATAATCCGAGTCAATTGATAGTCTGTACAATGGCAAGAGTTTGTATCAATTGACTATATAAACCCCTGCTTTTTTCAATGGATTTATTTGCAAAGAAATAGTAATAGAAATATCTCCCTCTTTCACACACACACACACACACACACACACACACACACACACACACACACACATACACACACACACACACACACACATATATATATATATTATATATATATATATATATATATATATATATATATATATAATTAAAAGAAAAGGGAAATGAATCCGACGGTATGAGTATAGTAAAAAGAATATGAAACACCACAAAATGCTGTTAAAGTGAAAACATTTTATAACATATTCAAAGCTGATATTGAACAATGTTTCTATTTTTATAAAACTTTATTATGACTTTTGTCTCCGATCTTAAACAACACGGAGTATAAACAAGCTCTGAAGATGACTTTTATAAAATCGAAATATTGTTTAATATCAGCTTTGAATATATTATAAAATGTTTTCACTTTAACAGCATTTTGTGGTGTTTTCATGTTCTTTTTACTATACTCATATATATAATTATAAATGATCCTGAAGATGGGTTTTGACTGTGCATCGGCCCAACCATGACACTTAATTCATTGAGTTTATTCAACTGCATATCCGTATTGCATTAATATTCAAACTTACTTTTTAAAAGTTCAATTATTATTCTTTGGCTGACACATAATTGAAAGACAATTTGTAGTGGAGTTGTGTAAAGAAAAATGATATTTGAACCAATCTAAAATAAATTTGAATTCCGTTTGCTTATTTTCATTAATTATCGGCCAAAAATCTTGAATAAGCTTCTCTCTGTTTTCGGACTAGACGTAGAACTTTAATTTCACATATCGTCGCTGGTAGGTCAAAATGTTTGGGCGTAACAATCATTATACACACTAGCAAATATATGCACCCTCCGGGTGCAAGTATTTAAGTTTTAATATGATAAAATATCATATTAAATTAGAAAGGCTAATGAAACTGAATAAGAATGCAGATAAAAAGATTTGGAACAGAGGGAGTATGATTAAAAAATAGAACAACTTTGAAACTCATTGGTAAATTTTCCTAATTTAACTATTTAGTTAAAATGGGAAGTAAAGAATAAAATTACAGTTATTTCTTCTTGTTAATGGATTTCTTTTAAGATTTATCCCGAGATTTTTGCTCATATTCGTTAAAATAAAACCAAACAATTAGAAATCAATAATACTAAGCATATATTTTTATTAAAATCAAATTTCTAATATCAATATGCAAATTAGCCTTTCCCATTCACACTGTAAACCGCTTATTTGTTGTATATATAAATACAATTGCATGTTATTATTATGTAGATAACAATTAATATGTAAAACAATTTTATTAATAATTGATGTTTTAAATAAAAAAGAAATGGAGAATGTGATGTAAATAACAAAGGGAATTGTGACTTGTATAGTAATATAGTTTCGGTTACAGACAGACAAACCCACAATCTCCATTATAATAAGATATTTATTTCTTTTACAATCACTTTTCAAGATGATCCATGACGGGAGATATCATCGACAGGAGCGGATAAAAAAACTTGTTAATTAAGGGGTTTCATCCGAATCTAGAACATTGGTTTTCCAACTGACAATTCAAAAATGTACAGATTTATTTATCTGAAACGAATAGACATAGCAGGAAACGCCGAGGTGGAATTTTTAATGCTGTTTTTAGGGGGTGGTTCTAATACTCGATTTTACACTTGACAAATATTGTTATATTGCTCTATATTTTAATTAATAGATTTTACTGCTTAAAACTGCATCTTTAAAATCTAATCATTATATATATATTTACCAACCCCTCCACACGAGCAGAATGCGACACAAAGTCAATTTCTCAAGCAGAGTTTAACAGGTTTGAATTCAGGGTTTCTTTCTCCTGGACTGGTTATCTAGCCATGGTTAAAGAGTCCAGTCTGCCCTGCTATTAACCCATAGCTGGAGGGAGAATAGGATTCATACCTTTCCCAAGGTATTAGCGCCATGTGAAATTCCAACAGCTTCGTCCAGGAATTGAACTCGCGTTGATGAGTCCATTTCCTACGACTCTAACCATTAGACCATGCGCCTCATTATTCATTATCTTATTATAATGGAGATTGTGGGTTTGTCTGTCTGTAACCGAAACTATATTACTATGCAAGTCACAGTTCCTTTAGTTATTTACATCATATTCTCCATGATTTTATTTTTATTTAAACCTCAATTATTAATAAAATTGTTTTACATTACTTACACTGTTGACCATATCTACATGCTAATAACATGCAATTGTATTTATATATACAACAAAATAGAGGTTTACAGTATGAATGGGAAGGTTAATTTGCATATTGATCTTAAAAATGATTTTAATAAATATATGCTTAGTATTATTGATTTTTAATTATTTGGTTTTATCTTATTTGAATATGAGCAAAAATCTCTTCAATAAATCTTTAAAAGAAATCCCTTAACAAGAAGAAATAACTGTAATATTATTCTTTACTTCCTATTTTAACTAAACAGTTTAATTAGGAAAATTTACCAATGAAAGACGGGAGTAACGGAAAATGATGGAAGAGTTAGTTTCAAAGTTGTTCTATTTTTCAATCATACCCCCTCTGTTCAAAATCTTTTAATCTACATTCTTATTCAGTTTCATTAGCCTTTCTAATTTAATATCATATTTTATTATAAAATTTAACTTAAATACTTGCACCCGGAGGGTGCATATATATGCTAGTATATATAATTATTCTGAAGATCATGTATAATACACTCTGATTTAACATTAGAATTTTACGTTTTACACCAGGTTTGTTTAAGTTCCGTAGCACAGAGCGATGGCTGAGGAAAGAAACATTGTCGGGCATTCAGGTTCAAATGCTTTTTTTTTGGAAGTCTGGTGTCTGTGATCGTGTTTATCTAAGTCTGCATGTGACAATCAAATAAAGTTTCATGAGAGATGTGAACATGACACACTTCCTTTTAGCCTTGCTGATACTATTTTGCATTCTATGCTGATTTTTTTTATTTGATTATCGTGTATAAAAGAAAAAAAAAAAAAATCCTGTTAGAAATGTGTGTTGG
>CM042141.1:52583763-52588763 GCA_023376005.1 Doryteuthis pealeii | reverse complement strand
AAGAAGTTTATAAGTCGGTACTATTGAGTAGTGAAATCTGTCTTGTTCGGGCTAAAATTTATTTTGGAGAAAATGGATGTGTAACTCATAACTTACTTGATGGGTGGTGTTAAAATATCGCTTTCATATTGCATTACCTTTTCGGGAAAAATACCTTTAACCAGCTAGGGAGTTCGTAAGTATCACATGTTGGGTTATCAGAAGGGCATTGCTTAGTGTTTTTTAGGGCAGGATGCCAGGACGCATTTATGCGCTATGCACCTTTTTGACGTTTTAAACATATATATATATATATATATACAGCAACAAGCAACTTGGTTTCTTTCACAAAGATTCAATTACCAACTTACTTCTAAAGTGAACAAGCTCAAGTTGGCGGAATCAAAATAATAGTAAAAGGCAAGGTAATAAATCTTATTACTATTACAGCCACATTGATCTAACCTACGCAGATCATATTTTGACAGACAAGTTTCAATCAAGTCTACCAATAGCAGCACGAATCAATTGTACTAGATTGCACAATACTGATGACCATCAAGAGCTTTTAAATTATTAGAAGAAAAAAAGCGTTTACAAGCATAAACATTCGTACGAACATGATATGCATCAAATAATAACATTTTCTAATAAAAAAAATCACTCGAAGAGTACTAACAATCTGATCAAGATTCAACACACCAAAATGATGAACGATGATCATCACTGGACTATTGATAAAATATTTGACATTAAGGTTCGTTTTTTTTAAAGTTCACGCCAGTGAATGTTAACAGGCATCAAGATGATATGTGCTTCGTTTTTGCAAAGATCATCAAATAACCACAAGTTTAACATGCGTGAACGGATGCATCATCGATATTATGTTCACTCTATGGCTGAACAAATTGGGATTTAACGAAACACTCATAAAAATCGGGGGATTCTCAACAAGGATCCTACCGCCCTGTCGACTGGGGCGTTAGAATGCACCGACTGCACCTCTGCAGAGGGGTAAGACTCCCCCAATGGGGCCACCTGTTGGCCGTGGGTGGCGACCCGTGATGCTTAAGGATAGAACCCAGGTGGATGAGCAGTTCATGACTTGCAATACTCCACTTTGGCCCTATCTTGGGTTAGACGGGCGGTCGGAGAGGCGCCCTCCGATGAATCGGCTGGTCATGTCTAGCCCTAGCACCTATATGATTGCCCCAACCCTATTGCCCTCATGGCAAGCCCCAACCCCTCTTTATCATATGGGTGCTAGAAGGCGGTGGCTGCGGGTCTACATGTCCTGGGAATGACGTTAAACTCTATCTGATGGTGAGGTTCCAGTTTTAGAGGTTTGGGGAATGTGGAGCACCCCTTCATCACCATTGCTCCCTAGTCCACCCTGGCCCAGAGTGGTAGTACCTGATAGGGTCCCATCTATGTGTTAAATAGAAAAATGTATTTATAAAAAATGTATTATCCATTAAGAATTGATTTATTTCAAAACTTTATCGGCATAAAATAACCCACTGAGGTTGATATGCCGTAAAACAAAACAAAACAAAAAATCAACAAGGATCCTGCGTGCAAATCCCAGAAGCAGTGACCCACAAAAAAGCAGCTGTATTGCCTCTTACGTCCTATCACACAAACATTCAAGAAAGATAAAAAGAAATGCAGGACAGTGATGGACAAGTAAGAACGAACACATAAAAGACCACTAATGAAAAACAACACATGGACACACCAGTGTTGCTCAATCAAATCAGAAGCAAACACGACACCACAAATTCTAATTAAGTCCCACTATTACATATTTCTAATTTTTGTTTTAATTTCATACATTTAGGTATGTGAACTACACTAATTTTAGAGGTTTACAAACTAGTGTGGAGATGCTTCCATCTTGTTTAAAACATAAATTCCGTTTTATCTGAGTTCATATAGAAGCCAATGCCTTTTCTCACCTTCTCTCGGTAGTGATTCAGCTTGTGCAGGTTTATTTGCGAGGCATATAAAAAATTAGATATATTTTGACAATACCAAGGAAATTTGTCCCATCAGGTAAACAGACAATTATTTTTGTACCTTTGTAAAGCGGCAACAGTTTATTTGGAGTGAACATATGCTAGTTGTATTTCTATTTCAATTTTCTTTGTTTAATTTTTACCCAAACTGTTTTTACACTGACCATGCGCTATCTCCTCCTCCCTCTCACACCTCCTCTGACATATTATATACCAGCATCATTGTTTTAGAAATGGAAGGCATGTCCATCCAGTAAATTTGTTTGCAAAATTTGTAAGTTTTTCAATGGCCAAATGGAAAACTTTATTCTATTCCTCATTGTGTTTTAGACTAACTGTAATTTCTCTCCTTTATTTCTAATTTTCATTTTTATTTCATATTTCTATATTTTTGGTTTAATTTTACACAAACTGCTTTTAAACTGACCATGTGCTATCTCCTCCTCCCTCTCACCCCTCCTCTGATATATTATATATCAGAAACTAGGTAGTACTCATTCAAGCAGCATGGTTTCAGAAATGGAAGACATGTCCATCCAGTAAATTTGTTTGCAGAATTTATAAGTTTTTCCATGGCTAAATGGAAAACTATTACATAATTTATGGTTTTGCTATATCTCATTAGTTTACAGATTAGACACAATCCAAAAATAAAGTAGTAAATCGCGAAATGGATGCATGTTTGAATCGTGGCAATAAAACATCTTACTCATCGGAATAGTTTTCTAAATGAATGTGGTTGGCATCCATCTTTTTCCGTCCATCTACTGAAGACAATGGCGTAGTGTCCACTTTTTTTCATTATCATTTATCTGCAGCTGCGTGAGTGGCTGACCAGACCAATTTTTGAATGGCAATCTCTGGTGCAGTGACCGCAAACAAACAGTTCCTTGTTTGACGAGGGGTCACCAGGTTGCACGGTCTTTTGCACAAGTCTCCCATGTCTTTGTGTCTATGTGACATGTCTTCATGTCTTGCAGCCATCTTTAAAGCGCAGGCGTTGTCTTTCTAATGGTCGGGTGCTCTCTACTAATTCGCCTTACAGTAGGTCTTTAGGGAAGCGGCCTTTGTTCATCCTCCTGACGTGACCAAACCAACGCTGGCGTCTCTCGCAGATAATGGCGGGCATTCTGTTCATGTTTGCTCGTTCCAGCACGTCTGTATTTGGCACTTTGTTAAAGCTTTTCCCACGGCGGTCATCCTGATTTCTTCGAGGATATGTAGAAATGTATTTAAAGGCCGCATCCCCAAAGACCTACTGTATTGCGAATTAGCAGAGGGCACCCGACCAGTAAGGAGATCACGCCTGCGCTCTAAAGATGTCTGCAAGAGAAACATAAAGACATGTCACATCGACACCAACACATGAGAGGCTTGTGTAGAAGACCGTCCGACCTGGCGCCTACTCGCCAAACAAGGAACGAAAAGGAGTGAAAAAGAGAGAAAATTTGCCGCCACGGAAAAGAAAGCCAAAGGGAAGGAGCGGCAAAATCAACTCCAGCAAACACCATAATTTGTTTGCAGTCGTTGCACCAGAGATTGCCATTCAAAAATTGGTATGTTCAGCCACTCATGCAGTTGCAGATAAAAAATGGACACTCTGCCATCGTCTTTGGAAGACGGAAGGACGCCAACACAAGACACATTCATGAGTTAAATAAACATGCTTAACCAATAAACACAAGACATCTGATGTAAACATGATTACATATGTAGTCTAGAACCCCCCCTAAAATCCAACACCAAGACAATCAACGTTCCCATTATATCCCAAAAAGTAAACTAGCACTACTGTCATGACACAGTTTAATTGTCAGTTGCTAAGCGCATACAAGGAAAAACAAAAAAATAATTCACTTATTTTGAAGATTGCATAAGCGAGAAACTGTCAATTACCAAACGCCGTTGACTCCATATCTTCACTACTCTACTTTGCTCTATAGGCATTATTTGTGCTCTATCAATGATATTGAACAACCTTTACTTTCGAATATAGCAAACGTATTGTTGTTGTTGGCATCCTTCCGTCTACGAGAGACGATGGAGTAGTGTCAAGGTTGTTGTTAACTTGAACTACGTAGCCTGGGCGGGTTCGTATGAAGGACGAGCTGTTGCCAGTGCCACAAATCCTCCCTCTCCACACTGCCGCTGTGATCCAAAGGAAAGGTAAGGGACCAATGCAGTTTGGCAACGGTAGTGTCGCAGAAGTTAATGGGTAGCACTGGATTTCAGCATCACACCACCTTAGGAACTCCAGCTCCTGATTTATTTTCGGGGTTCACTCCCTTATCCTTTCCTTGAAGGCAACAGAGGTTCTGTGTCGGACTTCTTGAGTTGATGGGTTGCCGACCAAGGCTAAAGAGCCCATTCAGGGATTTATGCGAGTGGTAAGTACCCCAATCTTACCACTATCGGTGTTCCTGAAAAAGAATTGAGATTGGGGATATGGGATATTTTGCATTTGTTTATCAGATAAACAACAGTACCTTCAGGTCAGTTTTTTATTGGGGTGGGGGCAGGATAAGTCTTCTAGAGGCATCAGGGTAGTTCTGATGTTCACTTTGTTTATACACATGTATACGTGAAACCCGCTCGTTCTTGTACACATGTGGTTATACCAGCGCTGTTGGATTATATAAGTTACGATTTAGTATAAGTCAACATGCCGTTTAAGACTTTCAAAAATCCTTTTTTGAGGTGTCCGGAATCTAGGATCTTTTACATATCTCTTAGTAGTTTTGGTGAAAAAAAAGGGGGTGGAGGAGAGAATGCTGGTTAGCACTTTAAGCATGGCAGTGGGATAAGGCAAAACTAACTATAAGAAAAGATAGAAATTAGTAAGAAAAATTAACAATAAAATCAAATCATATTCCTTAACTGAAATGTGATAGAAATTCCTAGCTTGGTCACGTCTGCAAATGAATGTAAACATGCCGTTTAAGACTTTCAAATATATATATTATATATATAATATATTATATATATATGTGTGTGTGTGTGTGT
>CM042141.1:52566263-52573763 GCA_023376005.1 Doryteuthis pealeii | reverse complement strand
ATAATTTAAAATCAGTTTTTCTGGGAAGCCCTCTGTTTTAAAATAATTTTAGACGTTTAGTTGTCTTGTTAGTAATGACAATGGTAGAAAAGTGTACAGTTACAGTAGCAGAAAGTCTTCTGTATTCCTTGAAATCCTGAGTAAAACAAGAAAGCGGTTACTTATAGCAGAAAATCCGTTGCATTTTTGAAATCCGAGGAATACTGGTTGCAGCAGAGATTTCGTTGAATTCATTGAAATCCTAGATAGAACAAGAATGTAGCTCCTGTAGCAGAGATTATGTTGTATTTCTTTGAAATCCTAGGTAGAGCAAGAATGTAGCCCCTGTATCAGAGATTGTGTTGTATTCCTAGAAATCCTAGGTAGAACAAGATTAAAACTCCTGTAGCAGAGTCTGTTGTATTCCTAGAAATCCTATGTAGAACAAGATTGTAACTCCTATAGCAGAATCTGTTGTATTCCTAGAAATCCTATGTAGAACAAGGTTGTAACTCCTGTAGCAGAGTCTTGTATTCCTAGAAATCCTATGTAGAACAAGATTGTAACTCCTGTAGCAGAATCTGTTGTATTCCTAGTAATCCTAGGTAGAACAAGATTGTAACTCCTGTAGTAGAGTCTGTTGTATTCCTAGTAATCCTATGTAGAACAAGTGTGTAACTCCTGTAGCAGAGTCTGTTGTATTCCTAGAAATCCTATGTAGAACAAGATTAAAACTCCTGTAGCAGAGTCTGTTGTATTCCTAGAAATCCTATGTAGAACAAGATTGTAACTCCGGTAGCAGAGTCTTGTATTCCTAGAAATCCTATGTAGAACAAGATTGTAACTCCTGTAGCAGAATCTGTTGTATTCCTAGTAATCCTAGGTAGAACAAGATTGTAACTCCTGTAGTAGAGTCTGTTGTATTCCTAGTAATCCTATGTAGAACAAGATTGTAACTCTTGTAGCAGAATCTGTTGTATTCCTAGTAATCCTAGGTTGAACAAGATTGTAGCTCCTGTAGCAGAGAATATGTTGTATTGCATCTTGCAGTTAATAAAGTTGGCAACTGTTTCAATGAGGGTTGCAAAAGATGTTAAGTGCCCAAATGCTCTTCTATGCTCGTTACTAATTGGCACAATTTTACCGGAAATGCAGTTGTTATTTGGGGGTATGTCCACAAATATTAGTATTAACTTTGCTTACAACCTATAACAACAAAATCCCAACTAAGAATATCACGAGAATTGATCTATTATGTCAACTGGTGGTTTAAGATCATTTAAAAACTGTTCTTCTTAGATGCCCTCCGTTTAAAAATCTATATATTAATACACTTCTTCCTTAATCATCAGACCTTTATCATCTTGCACCAACTTCTGATTACAAATATAACCATCCAAAATCAAATACATACATGTAACTCCTGATTATATAGTGTTGGCTACCAGCTAAATTCTTATTTCTTATAAGTGTCGTCACCCCAGCTAAATAATGGACCATTCCGATTTTTGTATGAATAAATAAAGGGAAGAAAAGGATATGCTAATCAGAATAATGTAATAAGGAAGAAGGAAAGAAAGAAAAATAGTTAGGAAAAGATAAAGTTGTTGAGCTAGGTGAAACGATAACGCTAATCGGTTTCTAGCGAACATCATGAAAATATGAAAAGAAGGAAAGAGAAAGAGTGATTTAAATTTTACATATGAACCTCTTTTGAATTGAATATTTATTATCAATGCCTCTATAAAGGTCTAGGTGAGATAGATCTACCTCAAAACAGCCCATTTTATTAATGCGTCTAATATCCGGCAATATGAGATATATATTAAAATATCAGAATTAAAAATAGATAAATGTTTACATAGTATATGATGTGGGTAATAAGCCACCTCAGGCATTTGATTTCTTTTTTCCTTTTTTAAGAATCTGCTTAGTCCCAAAATACCTTAGTACCTATACGACTGGTCTTACCCTAATGCCTTTATGGGAAGCCCCTTGCCCTGTATCATATATGTGGTAGAATGCCATGGCTGAGTGTATTTGTGTCCTGGTTATGACGTTAAACTCATATGAACCTCTTTTGAAACAGTTCATTATCTGCAATAGTTAAATAATCATACTCTCGTATATCCATAGGTCCTGCTATGAAATATTATTTTAGATGGAAATTAAACGATTCAAGCAAATTAACTGTAGCAAAATAATATTAAAACTCAGTCCACGTGATAAAAAGATTTAATGAATAAATAGAGAAATAGATTGATAGATAAATAAGCAGGATGTCCAAAGTTGTGTCTTATATCCCAGGGAACTCTTGAAATGGATTTATGTTAGACTGTTTGGTAAAATCAGGTCACTGAGTCTTTTCGATTATTCCTAAAGTGTGTATCAGCAGAAAAATGAAACCCGGTATCAAAGTTTAACAAAATAATATGATTATGATCTAAAGAAAGAATAGCGGTAGACAATTAGAATATGGTAATTAAAACTGGGATTGGCAGGTGAGGATGAGAAAAGGGATAATTTACCAAAACAAAATCTACAGTAAATTAGGAATGCCGAGTCTCTCTCTCTCTCTCTCTCTCTCTCTCTCTCTCTCTCTCTCTCTCTCTCTATATATATATATATATATATATATATATATATATATATATATATATATATATATATAATGTGATATATGTAAGTGATTGATTCGAATGTTTGATCATGAGACGATTGTTATTTAGGTCACTTAAAGGATGGGCTTCGTGAAACTTCCGTTAGCATCTCTCTCTCTCTCTCTCTCTCTCTCTCTCTCTCTCTCTCTCTCTCTCTCTCTCTCTCTCTCTAAGGGAATTTGACTATAGATAAATAAATAAATACATCAGTAAACTAAAATGTCTTGCTTTCGTATAAGTTGTCTTAACGTGACAACCAAGACACATTTCCCCTCGAGACGAATCGTGAGTGTGCTTCATTTGCAGGAAGACAAATACCCAATGTTTTTGACAACCTTGTCACCTAAAAGTTGAATGACACGGCCTCAGTGACAAGACGAATAAAATAAAACAATACACTACCATAATACCAGTACAAGGAGTCGTGTTGTTTTTTTTATGTCTTTATTCACCAGCCAATGAATAGCCTCACCGACATAAGAGTCCAACTCTGATAACGACATCCATTTGTCGGACAATACGTAGATTCTTACTTCTGATTATTAAGTAGGACGATGCAATGCTAATAATCTATACTTAATTTTATGGATTCAATAACTATTCCAACATCATCATCATCATCATCATCATCATCATCATGTCGCGCACCCAGCACGGATATCCATGATAATCTCTCGCCAACCTTCTCTATTACTCATGGCCCCTGGGAGGTCCTCTGTGCAGCAGCCCGAGTCCTCGCATAGTTGGTCAATGTAGATCCTTAGTGGGCGTCCTACGTTAGCGTGTCCATGTGTTGGCTTCCACAGGAGAACGTCGCTTATGAGCTCGTCCCCGCTTCTCCAGCAGTGTCCTGTATGCCTAGTCCGTCTCACCCGGATGGTTTGTGAGATGGGGGGAGGGCTGGTGGCCATATAGTTGCTTCTTTGTGGGGTGCTGCTTCCATGACTTGTTCAGGACAACTCGCAGCATTCTTGTGCAGGTACCATCTAGCTTATTCTCGAGGCGCTTTGTTAGGGTCGAGGTGGTTCAGCCATACAGCAGTACTGATATAACCACAGCCTGGAAGAATTGTCGCTTTAGCTTGTCAGTGAGATCGGATCTCCATATAACTGATAGTCTGTTTGTGTCCGCCCATGCCTTTCCTATTCGTGTATTAACATCGCTTTCTATGGATGAGATATTACTACCTAGGTAAGTGAACTGTACTACTGGCTTAAGAGGCTTACCGTCAAGTGTGGAGATGTCTCCTTTCTTTTTGAAGCTCATGAACTCTGTTTTATCGGAGTTCACATAGATGCCGATATTCTTTGCTGCCTTCTCCAGGCTATGCAGTAGGGACTCAATCCTAATAAATTGTGTTCTATCAAATTCTAATACTTTTCAAACATATCTATTTGACGACATACTGTGCGACCACTCTTAGTCAGATTGGAACTGGAAACAATTTCAATGAAAGTTTACTTCATACTCTCCATTTCTCCCGGAATTGATCCTCTTCATCGGGTCCAGTTAAGTATCACAGTTAGAACAGTATATCTAGGGAAAAAGGGTTCGTTTCATAAGATGTAGTTGCTCTAAAACACGCCACCAGGTCGATTAACGGCCAAGAACCGACACATATTCCATAGAAACATATATATATATATTTACCAACCCCTCCGCACATGCAGGATGCGACACAAGGTCAATTTCTTAAGCGGAGTTTAACAGGTTTGAATTCAGAGTTTTCCTTCTCCTAGACTGGTTACCTAGCCATGGTTAAAGAGTCCAGTCTCCCCTGCTATTTGCCCATAGCTGGAGAGAGAATTGGATTCATATCTTTCCCAAGGGTAATAACGCTTAGTGAAATGCCAACGGTTCCGTCCAGGAATTGAACTCGCGTTGACGAGTCCATTTCCTACGATTCTAACCATTAGACCACGCGCCTCCATAGAAACATATAGTACACTAGTACTATATGTTATTATTATAAAACTGGAATTATGTTAAATCCTTATTAGGTTTTAACATGCAAGTCTCTAAATATGGGTCTCTATTATCATAATATAACTGTTCTTTTTGTAAGGTTTTTAATTTATATTAAATTTAGTAGTAAATTGTTTCAAACAGTATAAGAACTATGATAATCGGGACAACAAATCATGTATACAAATCTAATTTAATGTGGATACTAAATATATTTAACCTTATTAGATAACAACCAAAGATTATGTAAATTGTACTTTTAAAAACCAAAGACTTTGCCTTCATAATTAACTGATGACTATAAAATCTACTTTAATATACATATAAATATCTGGGTTTTTTTTTTTTGGGGGGGGTTTATAGAGTTCTTTATGTGTATTTACCCCAACCTCTCCACCACAAGGATGATGGGACACAAGGTCAATTTTTAAGCAGTTTATCAGGTTAGAATTCAATGTTCGTTCTCCTTGCCGAACAAAGGTTAAAGAGCCTAGTCTGCCAGAGATTGAGAGAGAATAATTTGATGAATATCATTCCCAAAGGGTATTAGCACGAAGTGAAATGCAAATAGTCTCAACCAGGATTTGAACTCAGGTCACTGAGTCCATTTGCTATGATGATAAACATTACACTACAAATGCCTCCTTATAGGCTTCTTTATAATTTGATTCACCAGGTTACATAAAATATTCTACTTTTATCTTTACTGGGTTTATCACAAGTGCTTTATTTTTATTTTTAATAAAATGTCATATACGTGACACATAAGTTCTCTTTTTACACGTGTAAAACACACGAAATAAGCTCGGTTTTTCATATATATATATATATATATATATATATATATATATATATATATATATATATATATATATGTGTTGTGTGTGTGTGTGTGTGTGTGTGTGTGTGTGTGTGTGTGTGTATCTTTATGTGTACGTATACAAACACATGCACAGAAGCAAAAACTATAAGAGATATAATCTCTTTATTTATTATTATTGAGCACTTTAATAATATATATATTCGTAAAGGTATATACTGTTTATATATTATTCATTCCTTCAAAACATGTGACATTACATTCAAAACAATTTCGTCATATATATATATATATATATTATATATATATATATATATATATATATATATCAGATGCAGCGAGCTAATTGTACCGGTTTACATTGCCCCCACCCTTTAAGGTTGCTATATTGTATCAAACAAAAATAAAAGTTTCTTTTTATCGGAATTGGACACTCCATGATTTGGGTTTAGTCAAATTGAATTATTCTCGAATCAGTGATATTTGGGAGTTTGAAGTTTGGTTGGAATAAACAAATTGACAGATTTCCTTCAGTTAAGGGGGGGGGGGCAAGTAGTAAATGCTAATTTGTGAAGGAATTTCATGGACATTAAATTTCCTGATGTCATTATATATGCTTTTCCTTATTCCAGACTATCTAAGTAAAGTCGTTGGGGCGGCCTAATGTCGGTATCAGCCAGACAGCGAGGGAGTATATCCCCTTTTCAATAGCGCTTGACCAAGGAAATTATTTTAGTATCTGAGGTGGAGAGCCACACCTACCATCAGCTCAATACTTTACCGCACAGATCCCTGTGCTACTCATACGCTGAGTTGGCGGGGGACCGGTATCGAACTAGGAACCTTATGGTTTCTAGCCGAACACTCTACCGACTAAGCTAAACCGGATAAATGTTATCATACCATATTACAGCACTGTCCGTGAGGCTTTAGAATACACCGATTGCACCTCCGCAGAGGAGTAAGACCCACTCAGTCCGGCCACTTGATGGTTGTAGGTGGCGACCCGTGATGCTTAAGGATGGAACCCTGGTGGAGGAGCAGTCCATGACATGCAAAACTCCACTCTGGCCCTTATTTAGTCTAGATGACCGATCGGAAACGCCCTTTCTTATCTATAGGCTTGTCATTTCAAGCCCTAGAAACTATATGATTGTCCCAAACCTATTGCCCTCATGGCAAACCCCAAAACGTTTTATCATATCAGCTAAAAGGTGGTGGCTGAGTGCCTTAATGTCCGGGATATGACGTTAAATTCTATTTTATGGTAACCCATCAAATTCTAGAGCTCTGGGGAATGGGAAGTACTCCCTCATCTCCGTTACTCACTGGTCCTCTCTGGATCACTGGGGTATATCAGTATCGGTCCCATCTATGGGTCAAGTAGAAAATTAATGTGTTTTTGAAAAAATTGAGAACCCATCAAGAATGAGTAAAACAAAACGTCTTCAGCATAAAATAACCCAATAAGGCTTGGCATGCCGTAAAATACAACCAACCAACTAAATAAATTTTATCATACCACATTATATGTTGAGAAGAAATTTGAAATAAAATTATTCATGACAACAATCAAGATTTTCAGTAAAAATATCAGGATGTAATTTTGAATTGAGAAATAATCAATGTTAGTGATAGAAAATTAAATCAACAAAAAGTAAATTGAATGACAGAACAATGAAGTGAGTGCATTGAATACGAATGATCACAACAAATATATTGGAATATGTGAGTTTAATTCAATAAAGCGGGAAGAAATTCTAAAATAAACATTAAGAAGAACAAAGGATTTATTTAAGACAATATTACACATTTGAAATATATTAACAAACTGCCAGCGGTATCTACTCAATGATATTTTATAACTTGTCTGAACTAAGCTGGAGTTTAACTAAAAATGATTTTAAAATAATCTAAATTAAAGGCCATAAATAAGTTTCAGTAGATGTCAAATTCTATAATGACTATGTAGGAATAAGAATATATATATATATATATATATATATATATATATATATATATATATATATATATATATATATATATATATATATATAGACCCTATATATGCTCCCA
>CM042141.1:52556263-52558763 GCA_023376005.1 Doryteuthis pealeii | reverse complement strand
TCATTACCCTGTTCTACTTCTTGGATCTGGATAAGAATTGCTGATATTTCTGATCGGTCTTTGGACAGGCATGTTTGCCGTTCCCACGAGCCAGAAAAATTATTTGGGTCAAATCTTGAGGATATCTTGTCTGTGTCGTTTATGTTTTTAATTACAAACAGAAGATGTTCTTGTTTGTTCTGAGCCCATTTCTTTTATCCTCAAAATGCCGTGGATAAGAGACACGGATCTTGCGTCTGTTTCATTCACCGCTTATTCAGACTTACATCTCATCACTCCCTCTCACTAACTCTATTTTCACATCGTTGGTGTTCATAATCTATTTGGGTTGCATAAGGTTAAATGCCAAATCCCTCGGGTAATTCTGAGGGGGATGACCCCTTTCATCCATGGTCGGGTCCTTCTATGGATATTTAACAGACGTTCCAAATATGTGAAGTCACAGGGACCTTTTTCAGAGTCCCGGGAGTTGCAGTTGGCTCAGGCAGAGCAGTCGGGCCATTTTGTGCTCTGCCTAAGGCTGGACTACCCGGGCGTGCTATGTATATCGCAGCATATTTAAAGCTGTACCCTGATGGTCCAGTTAGCTGAACATACAAAGTTTACTGATACAGTAAGCATGTTGCGTTCGGGGTGGTGTGTGATGAATGTCTTGTAACAAGGACCTAACACAATGAAGGTCAAGGACGCAGCTCCGCCTGCAGGAACATAGCAAGAAGACAGACTTTAGAGAGATATACAGCACGGAGATCCGCACGAAGAGTAGAACCCGGACGTGAGCGACTAGAAGATGAACCGCTTATGGCAGGATGATTGGGGCTCCAGAAGAGATAGTCGACCCAGCACGATCCGAGAGTAGCTAATGATAGTAGTTGTTCGATGAGTCCACACTGATTTGCATCTTAGTCCGAGATTATTATTTACCGTGGATAGAACACCACGGATGATGGGCGACGCATCTAAACGCAGGGCTTGCGCAAGCTCTGACCATCTTATCAGCAGCCCCCGACGATACAATCGCAGTCATAGTAAAATTACCTCTTTGCCTTTGTCTCTTTCCTTTTCTCGAGTTCTTTATCGTGTCCTCTAAGTTCCATTTTCAGCGTACAGCCTAGAAGAATAATAACCAAGCTTTTAGCTGGGGGAGAACTTCACCAGTCAACCAAAGCATAACTTAGCCTTAATATTCTCTCCACCCTTCATTATATTACACTATGTTTAATTGCTCTTTCCTCAGATATAATCCCGGTGGGCCTCTTGCCGGAGAGCTCTCTTCGAGTTACTGTGCGATATACGCCTCATGATCGCCTACTGATCTAGCGACAAAGGCAGTGAATTGGATACCTCCGATGGCTGCTGCTCTGTTTGTCGTATGAACGTTTTACCCCCGACTTGTCCAAACGACCTCTAGTTTTGTGCTCCATTCAACTTTCTTGTAACGGGAACAGCCCCCCGTCCACTGCTGAGGCTTGTACACGACTAAACCCTTGCAGGAAAGGGTAAAAAAACAACCATCACTTTGGTCCAGCCGCGCCACTGATTGACGTCTGTGGGTCAGCGCCGTCTATTCTGGACTCCCGACTGTGAGTGTGAGCAGTCAGATCGGGACAGTGGGTACTACGGGCCCTTCACCTGTCGCCCCTTTGCACTTACTCAATAGAGCCCAGGCGGCCCTCGCAGGAAGCATCTGCCCCGCATCCAGTAACGCCGCTGGTGCAACCGTCGGCGACGGTCAAGTAGCGCACTGTAGTGAATTTGGTCTCAACCTAGAGTGCCGCAGTTTCATATGGGGCAACATGCTCCGCACGGTCTCTTTTATATAGTGGTGGCTAGAGCCGGCCCGGTGGCTCTGGGCTGCATCACCGTGATGTTGAATAGTGGTCGCAGGCACTTATGGGGATTCCTAGGGATGTAGCGGAGCTGCTGACACTTCCAATCATCGATGCGGTTGCCTCCCAGCCTCGACAACTACTGAAGCCGGACTACGGTAGTTGCGCCTGTTTTAAGGGGTCCACATGTCTTGCCAGTTTGACTTCCTCGACGCAGGAACTGCACGGCATCTAAAATCTCTTTTGAGGTGTTGGGAAAAAGACATGCCTTGAATAACGCAAGCCAATGCTGCAATCAAAACGGAAACCCATATTTCGCCCAGAGGTAGATAATGGACAATATACCATCGTACCGCAAACACATTTGGAACCATGCCGCTAACCGGCGCCAAATCGCAACCAACACCAAAACGAAACATAAAACACACGGAACCCCCCGACAGAGGTTTAATTGCTTACCCTATTTGTAGGTCGTATATGAACTCTACACAAGCACCACGGCACGCACCAGCGCGGTAACCGCTGCGGTCTTTTGTCTTTCAATTCGCGTCTCTGGGTCACCGATGGGTATGCTTGCATGAATTATACAAGCTCGATCAGGGCGGCCCTCGATTTGATTCTGTCTAAGCCCGGGCCCGTCGCCCGCGACTCTATCGACTCTGTTAACCGGC
>CM042141.1:52545834-52556163 GCA_023376005.1 Doryteuthis pealeii | reverse complement strand
GAATACTGTAGGAAACCCGGAGGTTGGAATTTTTATGCTGTTTTTAGGGGTGGTTATAATTATTTCACTTGAAATTTGTTATAGTTGTCTTATCTTAATATAATTATTTTAGCTGCTTAACTGGCTTTTAAAATCTAATCATTATTATACATCGTAGTGCTGGGCGTGTGGGGATTTAGAGACGTTGCTCCGCGAGGAGAGAATGCGAGCCAGCAAGGTATTGGTTCAGAAGGCGAGTTGTAAAGGTTTGAAGAGTTATGAGTGTTCTTTCTCTAGACGTTGGTTAATAGCATGTTAAAGAGTCCAGTCTGTCTGCTATTCTGGCGGGGTAGGCGCATGATGAGCTGGAGGGAGAATTGTGGATTCCTTCAGCGCTGTTACTTTGGCGAGGAGGGCGCATGGTGAGAGTATGAGGGGATAAGGGGTGGTAGGGGGCGCTCGTAAGTTAGCGCAGACTAGGTGTCCCGGTGGATTGGATATATGGGGTCTTTGGCAGATCGTGGACGAGTCCATTTCTACGATGATATACATGTGACCACAGCCGCTCATTTTCAATTATATATATAATAAAGTTAGTTCTGAAGATTATGTATAATAACTCGATTTAACCACGATTGGATATTTTAGTTTTACGACACCGCCCAAAGTTATGTTTAAGTTCGGTAGACAGAGGTGGCTGAGGAAGAAACTTGTCGGGCATTCGGTTAAAGATGCTTTCTTTTAGTGGAAGGTCTTAGGTGTGTGTGATCGTGTTTAATTTATTAGGTCTGCATGTGAAATCAATAGTTTAATGAGAGATGTGAAGCATGAGACACTTCTTTTAGCCTTGCTGATATATAGTTGCCCATTCTATGCTGGATTTTTTTTATTTGATACGTGTATAAAGAAAAAAAAAAAAATCTGTTGAAATGTGGTGTTGGGTTATAATGTTACCATAGGGAAGATTCGATAAAAGAATTCGAATAGGATGTTTTAAAAGTCGGTTATTCAGCATTGATATATTTGTCTGATTGTGAGCATCTTTATGGATTGACGTTAAATTTTTCTTTTTTATTATTTTGTTTTGATTTTGTGATGCCAGGATCAAAGTTATTGTTTTGTGTGCTTAAAGACCTTTTAATTACTTTTTAAGACAACTTTTGCCGAAACTTTTTATACTCGACATGAGTTTAGAGGATGCTTCACGGTAGCCCTAAAATGAGTGATTGTTGCATTTTAAAGCAAGATGAAAAAGTACTTGAATAAACTAACAAGAATGGCTACGAATGAGATAAGAAATCATAGACATCAACACACACACAACACTCACACTTCAACAAACACACCACAAACACAAACACACAACACACACACACAACTATATATATATATATATATAGTTATATAATATATATATTATATATATATATTAAATTGTTTTCAAATCCTTAAAAATAAAGATTCATCATTCGCATTGATGAGTGGAGAATTGACAGTTTTTGTCTAGCTCTGAAATAGTCTATAATGCCTAGATTCTAAGTTTTTGTTATTTATTTAAATATATATATTATTATTAAGTAAGTAAAGGCGTCGGGGTTGGCTAAAGTCAGTATGGCCAGTCAGCGAGGGAGTGTATCCCTTTTCAATAGGCGTAGTCAGGATTGTTTTGGGTTGAGGTGGAGCGCCACTAATCAGTCATACTTTACGAAGATATGGTGCTACTATTACGCTGCGTGGAGGGCGGTATGACTAGGATTGTGGTTTTCTAGCCGAAGCTCTACATGAGGCTACATATGGCAATACTCAGCCAATTTTCGCCAGATATTCAAATATCCGGCGATAAAAAACAAAGTTAAAACTGGAGAAAAAAATGGCTGGATTTTAAAATATATATATATATATATTATATATATGCAGCTATATGTTAGGGATGCGTTAGTAAATAACAGAACATTTCTCTTTATGATTTGTTTTTGTATTTTTACAGTCTCTAGCTATCTTTCAATGTTAGGATCAGTGAATAGGATTCTTCTCGTACTATTGAAGGCGGTTTTGGACTGTTTTTCAGATCGTCATTGGGTGGGGGGTATAACTATTTGGTGTTTTTTCCCTTTTTGTTCCTTTTATCTATTGTTTTTAAATAGGAGTCCATTATTTTTAGAGGGTTGCTGTGATTATGTATTAGTTATTAAAGTAGCTATATATTTATAGGATGTTGATATATTTTAATAAATGTTATTTTTTTATTTTTTATGAAAACAAATGGTTTGTTTTTAATAAACCTGCCTAATATATATATATATATATATATATATATATATATTATATATTATATTATATATATATATTAAACTGCGTGTTCTTAAAAGAACGACCGTTATCTATAATGAGACGTTCAAATCGTCCAAGATGAAAAGCAAAAATGTAAATCGTTTCTGGTGCTGTCATTATCGAATACTATTCTATGGGTCGTCACCGCTGATAATGGTGATTCTGTTTATTGTAAAGAAAGAAAGAGAATGGAAGGACAGTGTGATACACAAATATAATGGAGAGAGAAGAGAGAGAGATGAGAGAGAGAGAGGTTTAGAGAGAGAGAGAGAGAGAGAGGAGTGAGTAGGCGGAATATAGGAGTTGAGCACGTTTATCTATTTATTTAACATAATGAAAGAAGAAAATAGAAAGAAGAAGAATGAGAGATTAAATCAAAATTATCATACTTTTCACATGTTTGATCTATTTCAAGAGATCTTTTGTAAATATCAAACATCGGTGATAAATAAATCATACTATGGTATATCCACAGACCGCTATTTTTTATATCGTTTCGTTTGGATTTATTTTTTAGTGCTTGCACATGAGTTTAAGGGCGGTTGCTTCATGTAAAATACTGTTGTACTACTCTTTTCTTTACTTCTATTATTATTCTGCTCATTTTGGTTCTTTACGTTCTTCTTAGCGTCTGGACTTCGTCTTTCTCTGTTGCTTGCTGGTTGTCGTCCTTGATTCATTTATTTTAGGTCAGTCTTGTTGCCAAGACATTCATCAACGCACTAAAACATATTATTTATCTAAACCTTATTTATTAACTAAAATATTTCTCTAACTAAACCAAAGACGTGTGAAGTGAGTCCAGCTAAGTAAATAACATCTATTGCCTGGCGGTCAAGCGAAATTGAGAGCTAACCAGGTATGCGATTTTCACGTATTTTCGGCGGGTTTTCTGTATATTCATGGAAGGCCCCGCCCGTGATGAAAAGGGGCTATCCTTCAGAATACAGTGGTGTTTGCAATATCATCATAGATTATGTAAATATAACCATTGTGTTGTTTTTATGTTTTAAAAAACATTATCTTAATTAGTTTTCATTAGTCGTAATTAGAAATTAAGCAAAAATGACCGTCTTCTTTTGCTCTCTTCTTCTCTCTCGTTTCTCTCTCTCGTCTCTAAAAGCGAACCACGAACACCACATTTGCATATTACTTACACCTCTCTGCATATTTGATTACATCCTCTTATATAAATATTAGTCTCTATGTGTGAGTAAGAGGGAGAGTCGAGGAGTGTATTGGGTGTTAAGAGACATTTAACTATGTTAAATTAATTTTGAAGATAGGTGGTGAGTGGGTAGTGGACTTCACCCTTCCTAGACAATTCTTAGTAGGCATTGAAAAGGAGGATTTTGCTGGGTGTTCGGGGGAGGGGGAAGAGTTTATAATGGGTCTGTTGAGTTAGTGAATCTGTCTTGTTGGCGGCGAAAATGTTTTTTGGGGAATGATGTGTACATACTAATTGATGGTGGTGGTTAAAATTCGTCATAATTGGTTACTTTTTCGAGAAAATACGGTTGGGCGATGCACAGTAAAACCATCTCCGATCAATTTATAATTATGATATATGAGTATAGTTAAAAGAGAAGTATGAAACACACAATATGATGTAAAGTGAAAACATTTTAATAACTGAATTAAAGCTGATATTGAACAATATTTTGTTTTATAAAAATGATCTTCAGGAGCTTGTGTTATATCCCGTGTTGTGTAGATGGAGTACAAGTTATATAAAGTTTAATAAAATCGAATATTGTTCAATATCAGTTTGAATATGTTATAATATGTTTTCACTTTAACAGCTAGGAGTTCGTAAGTATCGATGTTGGGTTATCAGGAGGGATTGGGTTAGTGTTTTTTTAGAGGCAGGATGCAGGACGCATTTATGTGATATGCACCTTTTTAAGCGCTTTAACAAATATGATAAAATCACTCGTAGGAAACGATTTGGTAAGATTCAACACACCGAATGATGAGCGATGATGCATCACTGGATATTGATAAATATTTGCATTAAGGATTTTTTTAAAGTTACTGCAGTGATGTTAACCAGGCTCAAGATGATATGTTGCTCGTTTTACCAAAGATATCAAATAACACAAGTTTTAACATGCGGTGGCGGATGCATATTGTACTGTGTTCCACTCTATGGTGCCGAATGGGATTTACGAACACTCGGGGCTACTCAAAAGTATCTGCGTACAATCCCAGAAGCAGTTGACCAAAAAAGGCAGTGTATTGTTTACTATCTATAACAAGCATTCAAGTGGATAAAAAGAAATGCTGGCAAGTAGAACGAACACAAAAATAACTATGAAAAACAGACACATGGACACACAGTGTTGCTCAATCAAATCAGAAGCAAAAGAACCAATTTCACATATCTAATTAAGTCATATTAATATATTATTATTGTTTTAATTTCATATTTTATTTTATTTTCTTTGTTTAAATTTTCGCAAACTGATTTTATACTGACATGTGCTTTCCTCCCCACTGTCACTGCTCTGATATAGTATAATCAAAGTAGGTAGTAACTCTACAAGTAGCATGGATTTATAAAAGGAAGGCAGGTCAGTAGTAATTTGTTAGCAAAACTTGTAAGTTTTTCATGGCCAAATGGAAACTATTACATAATTTATTAATGGTTTTTTACTATATCTCATTAGTTTACAGATTAGACAAAATCCAAAAATAAAGTAGTAAATCGCGAATCGGGATACATGATTAATCGTTTGGCAATAAAGATCTTACTCATCGGAATAGTTTTCTAAATGAATGTGGTTGCATCCATCTTTTTATGTCCATCTATGAAGACGATGGCGTAGTGTCCTTTTGTTTTTCATTATCATTTATCTGATTTGCGTGAGTGGCTGATAAAGACATTTTTTGAATGGCAATCTCTGGTGCAGTGACCTCAAACAAACAGTTCCTTGTTTGACGAGGGTCACCAGGTTGCACGTCTTTTGCACAAGTCTCCCATGTCTTTGTGTCTATGTGATGTCTTCATGTTTGCAGCCATCTTTAAAGCGCAGGCGTTGTCTTTCTAATGGTCGGGGCTTCTACTAATTCGCCTTACAGTAGGTTTTAGGGAAGCGGCCTTTGTTCATCCTCCTGACGTGAAAACCAACGCTGGGTCTCGCAGATAATGGGGGGCATTCTGTTCATGTTGCTCGTTCAGCACGTCTGTATTTGGCACTTTGTTAAAGCTTTTCCCGGCGGTCATCTTGATTTTCGTGGATATGTAGAAATGTTTTAAAGGCCGCATCCCAAAGACTACTGTAATTGCGAATTAGCAGAGAGCCGACCAGTAAGGAGACACGCCTGCGCTCTAAAGATGTCTGCAAGAAAACATAAAGACATGTCACATCGACACAACACATGAGGGGTTGTGCAGAAGACGTCCGACCTGGCGCTCCTGCCAAACAAGGAACGAAAAGGAGTGAAAAAGAGAGAAAATTTGCCGCAAGGAAAAGAAAGCAAAAGGAAGGAGCGGCAAAATCAACTCCAGCAAACATCACAATTTGTTTGCAGTCGTTGCACCAGAGATTTGCCATTCAAAATTGGTCTGTTCAGCCACTCATGCAGTTGCAGATAAGAAAAATGGACACTCTGCATCGTCTTTGAAGACGGAAGGACGAACACAAGACACTTCATTAGTTAAATAAACATGCTTAACCTATAAACACCAGACATCTGATGTAAAATGATTACATATGTAGTTAGAACACTCCCCTAAAATCCAACACAAGAAAATCAACGTTCCCATTATATCCCAAAAAGTAAACTAGCACTACTGTCATGACACAGACGTTTAATTGTCAATTACTAAGCGCATACAAGGAAAAACGAAAAAATAATTCACTTATTTTAAAGATTGCATAAGCGAGAAACTGTCAGTTACCAAACGCCGTTGACTCCATATCTTCACTACTCTACTTTGCTCTATAGACATTATTTGTGCTCTATCAATGATATTGAACAACCTTTACTTTCGAATATAGCAAACGTATTGTTGTTGGCATCCTTCCGTCTGCGAGAGACGATGGAGTAGTGTCAAGGTTTTTGTTAACTTGAACTACGTAGCCTGGGCGGGTTCGTATGAAGGATGAGCTGTTGCCCGTGCCACAAACCTCCTCTCCACACTGCGCTGTGATCCAAAGGAAAGGTAAGGGACCAATGCAGTTTGGCAGAAGTTAATGGGTAGCACTGGATTTCAGCATCACACCACCTTAGGAACTCCAGCTGATTTATTTTCGGGGTCACTCCTTAGCCTTTCTTGAAGCAACAGAGGTTCTGTGTCGGACTTCTTAAGTTGATGGGTTGCCGACCAAGGCTAAAGAGCTCATTCAAACCCATTTGGGGATTTATGCGAGTAGTAAGTATCCCAATCTTACCACTGTCGGTGTTCCTGAAAAAGAATTGAGGTTGGGGATATGGGATATTTTGCATTTGTTTATCAGATAAACAACAGTACCTTCAGGTCAGTTTTTTTATTGGGGGGGGGCAGGATAAGTCTTCTAGAGGCGTCAGGGTTGTTCTGATGTTCACTTTCTTTATACACATGTATACGTGAAACCCGCTCGTTCTTGTACAAATGTGGTTATACCAGCGCTGTTGGATTATATAAGTTACGACTTAGTATAAGTCACCATGCCGTTTAAGACTTTCAAACATCCTTTTTTGAGGTGTCTGGAATCTAGGCTCTTTTACATATCTCTTAGTAGTTTTGGTGAAAAAAAAAATGGGGTGGAGGAGAGAACGCTGGTTAGCACTTTAAACATGGCAGTGGGATAAGGCAAAACTAACTATAAAAAATATAGAAATTAGTAAGAAAAATTAACAATAAAATCAAATCATATTCCTTAACTGAAATGTGATAGAAATTCCTAGCTTGGTCACGTCTGCAAATGAATGTAAACATGCCGTCAAAGACTTTCAAAAATCCTTATATATATATATATATATATATATATTATATATATATATATATATATATATATATATATGTGTGTGTGTGTGTGTGTGTGTGTGTGTGTATAAATGTGTGTGTCCATTTGCCGCTTTACTTTTCCGTTGCAGTTGAATTAGTAATCTATCCAAATATATATATCATAAAAATAGAGCTATAACAATATTAGTAATAATATTAATACTATTATTACGATATATATATATATATATATAAGTGCTTAATTGGAGTCGTACCTAATTTAGAAATTAATTAATTAATAATGAATTAGGCGGGAATACCTATTAAATGTTGGCTAAACAAATCGAGAAAAATCAATCTCTGTATGTACATTTCGGCCTATTAGGCCTCATCAGCAGAGCTATAGATCGGAAGACCGCCCTGTGCGTGATTTGAAACCGGACTGTCAAGCTGACAGGCCGATCCATAACCTCAACACTAAACGAACTTCTTAGATTTTTATGATTTGTTTAGAGTAGGTTAACATTCCACTTCTAGTGACTTTATGACACGACGATACGATAAGTTGTAAACAAGGTTTGTTTTGAATGGCTTTTTGCGATATTTTTTGGAGAATAAGTGCTTAATTGGAGTCGTACTAATTTAGAAATTAATTAATTAATAATGAATTAGGCGGGAATACCTATTAAATGTATGGCTAAACAAATCGAGAAAAATCAATCTCTGTATGTACATTTCGGCCTATTAGGCTCATCAGCAGAGCTATAGATCGGAAGACCACCCTGTGCGTGATTTGAAACGTTAACCTACTCTAAAAAATCATAAAAATCTAAGAAGTTCGTTTAGTGTTGAGGTTATGGGATCGGCCTGTCAGCTTGACAGTCCGGTTTCAAATCACGCACAGGGCGGTCTTCCGATCTATAGCTCTGCTGATGAGGCCTAATAGGCCGAAATGTACATACAGAGATTGATTTTTCTCGATTTGTTTAGCCATACATTTAATAGGTTATTCCGCCTAATTCATTATTAATTAATTAATTTCTAAATTAGGTACGACTCAATTAAGCACTTATTCTCCAAAAAATTATCGGCAAAAAGCCATTCAAAACAAACCTTGTTACAACAATATATATATATATATATATATATATAATATATATATATATATCGTCTGGGTGGCCTAAAGTCGATATTAGCCGGACAGCGAGGGAGTCTATCCCTTTTACCTGGGTGATTGTTTTTATGTATGAGGTGGAGCGCCAACCTACCACCAGCTCCTTACTTTACCGCACAGATCCCTGTGCTACTCATACGCTGAGTTGGCGAGGGCCGGTATCGAACTAGGAAACTTATTGTTTCTAGCCGAACGCTCTACCGACTGATATATAAATATTATATATATATATATAATATATATATTATATATATAAACGTATTTTTTTATATAAGTAGATATGAGCGAGTATCTCGAAATATCTTTCTATCGAAAAACGAAAACTACTAAAGAAAATAGCAAAGACTTGTAATACTTTCGTGATAAAATCCGATTTTTTTCCTTTGTACAACAACTCGGAAATTTCCAATTTAAATTAATTGATATTTAGAAAGAAAAAAATCGCCCAGAGTAAAAAAAGAAAAGATAAAGCAGATCGTAATCAAATGAAAGAATCATTTGTATCGGTTTGAATGTTCAAAAATCGATATGAGTTTGAAACTGATTGAATGTGAACAGCTGAGTGGACTTTTCTCAGTTGAAAAGTCGATTAGTGCGAGCTTTCCCAATCGCATTGCACACACACAGAACAGATTATTCTATGCATGACATCATAACGTGGTTGACCAAACATTTCATTCTCTAATGTATTCAAAATAATTGCGAGTAAACTGTGTAGGAATAAAGCTGTCCATAACGAATCATGACAAGAGATTAGGTTAAATGTAAAAAAAAACAAACAAAAAAAAAAAACAACTAAATAGATCATTAAATCTCAACCCCCGCTTTCAAGAAGAACGCGTAATTATAATCTATATATTAATATTCTTGTTCCCTAATATTCCGACAGTTATCGTCTTGTAACCGCCTCTTATTAAGAATGAGACCGACTAAATATTCCAAGATGAATGCAAGAATGTAAATCCTGATTATCTGAAATTGTTTATCCGCCGAATTCTTATTTACTATTACTTTCGTCACCTAAGCTAAATAATGGACCATTCCATTTTTATTATAAAGAAAGAAAGGGAAAAAAATGTACATGCTACACAGAAAAATATAGGAAAAAAAAGAGAGCGAAAGTTAAATCAAGATAATATGTTTTACATATTGACTTAAGCACTTGTATTTATAAAAAAAATGTTGTAGTTTCAATAAGGGCAATAGGGTTGGAGCAATCATTTAGGTGCTAGGGCTTAATATAGCCAACTGGTTGATCAAAGGGGGCTCTACGACTGCCAAGCTGATTTGGAATTAAGTGAATATTATTCTACCTATTGTCCTCATATTTATTGTTATCTGTTCAACGTTTTGGCCGGTTTGCCCTCCGGCAATCTTCACGTATTTCTTGTCGGACTCTGGAACCTTCTCAAACTTGGGAACCTTCTTATCGTAATCGGGAGAGATGCGTCTGTAAAGTAATTAAACTGATTTATTTTACCAGGTCTAACTACTTAATAGACCGCCTCTTACAGTGCGGTTAATAGTAAGAATAAAGACATTGTCATTAAAGAGGAAAAATTCAGCCAACAATGCAAACAGCAAATACAAATATTTGCCACAAAAGATAAAAATGATGCGTCGAATCAATTTCATGATAGATCGAATGACTACGTATAAAGACGTATTATAATGACGTATAAGATCTCATCTCATAGAATTATCCTGTGCAATCTAGTATGAAAGACCATTGTTAAATGTAATGAGTTAGAAGCACCACAAATATGGATGTCTGCTAAAATGAACTACAAAACACAAATATCTATAAGAATATAAAATAAATGTTATCATTCTGATTTCTGAGTAGAATTAACGAATATAAATGACTTATTCGTTTAAGAAAGTATGAAAGATTTATAAGTTGTGGATGAGA
>CM042141.1:52535834-52543334 GCA_023376005.1 Doryteuthis pealeii | reverse complement strand
GGACAATAGAAATCTACCCCAGGTCACGTGGTAGTCAACAAGTCTATATTTAGGAGTGACCATTTACCTCATGCCTTATATCCTAAAACATTCAACAATACCCTTGACACGTGTAAGTAATATCATTAATAGCATTTCCTTGTGTTGTATTTTATTAAAAAAAAATCATTACATGTAAATGACAACGACATAAAATTACATCATATAAAATTTTATGGAAACTGTTATGTCTGTTTGTGTGTTTCTGCACCTGCATAATGAATTGTGTGCAATATTTAAACATGTTTCCAGAGAGTATCATTGCCGTCATTCATTACTTGAACGTCTTGCAACAAGGCTGCCATTGTTCAGTTAATAGAGGCTTTCAATCAACACAATGTGTGACGTAATTAAGGAACATAATGAGGTTTTAAGCTAGAGGGCTATGGTCAAGATGTTAAATATCCCTGATAGTCATACTGGATCGATTCTTCTGATGTGGAAGTAATTTGGTAACACCAAAGAAATTCCTTTAACTGGCACAACACGGTAAACGTCTTTATAGATATTTCAAATGTTTAGGAAAGGTCTGAGAAAAGATCGTTTTCCAAAGAAATGGGAACGAATTGCAGGAAAATTGGTCCATTAGATCCTCGTGTTGACACTGTATAACCCAGTTTAAGATAATTTAGAATCAGTTTTTCTGGGATGCCCTCCGTTTTAAAATAATTTTAGACGTTTAGTTGTCCTGTTAGTAATGACAATGGTAGAAAAGTGTGCAGTTACATTAGCAGAAAGTCTTCTGTATTCCTTGAAATCCTGGGTAAAACAAGAAAGAGGTTACTTATAGCAGAAAACCCGTTGCATTTTTTAAATCCGAGGAATACTGGTTGCAGCAGAGATTTGGTTGTATTCCTTGAAATCCTAGGTAGAACAAGAGAGTAGCTCTTGTAGCAGAGATTGTGTTGTATTTCTTTGAAATCCTAGGTAGAAGAAGATTGTAGCTCCTTTTGCAGAGAATATGTTGTATTCCTTCTTGAAGTTAATAAAGTTAGCAACTGATTCAAGGAGGGTTGCAAAAGATGTCAAGTGCCCAAATGCTCTTCTGTGCTCGTTACTAATTGGCACAATCTTACTGCAAATGTAGTTATTTGGGGGGTATGTCCACAAATATTAGTATGAACTTTGCTTACAACCTATAACAACAAAATCCCAACTAAGAATATCACGAGAATTGATCTATTATGTCAAATGGTGGTTTAAGATTATTTAAAAACTGTTCTTCTTAGATGCCCTCCGTTTAAAAATCTATATATTAATACACTTCTTCCTTAATCTTCAGACC
This sequence comes from Doryteuthis pealeii, assembly GCA_023376005.1. Lineage (NCBI taxonomy): Eukaryota > Metazoa > Mollusca > Cephalopoda > Myopsida > Loliginidae > Doryteuthis > Doryteuthis pealeii. The sequence continues at coordinate 52,542,010 of CM042141.1, read as the reverse complement.
TTTATCATCTTGCACCAACTTCTGATTACAAATATAACCATCCAAAATCAAATACATACATGTAACTCCTGATTATATAGTGTTGGCTACCAGCTAAATTCTTATTTCTTATAAGTGTCGTCACCCCAGCTAAATAATGGACCATTCCGATTTTTGTATGAATAAATAAAGGGAAGAAAAGGATATGCTAATCAGAATAATGTAATAAGGAAGAAGGAAAGAAAGAAAAATAGTTAGGAAAAGATAAAGTTGTTGAGCTAGGTGAAACGATAACGCTAATCGGTTTCTAGCGAACATCATGAAAATATGAAAAGAAGGAAAGAAAATGAGATTTAAATTTTAGATATAAACCTTTTTGGAATGGAATATTTATTATTAATGCCTCTATAAAGGTCTAGGTGAGATAGATCTACCTCAAAACAGTCCATTTTATTAATGCGTCTAATATCCGGCAATATGAGATATATATTAAAATATCAGAATTAAAAATAGATAAATGTTTACATAGTATATGATGTGGGTAATAAGCCACCTCAGGCATTTGATTTCCTTTTTCCTTTTTTAAGAATCTGCTTAGCCCCAAAATACCTTAGTACCTATACGACTGGTCTTACCCTAATGCCTTTATGGGAAGCCCTTGCCCTGTATCATATATGTGGTAGAATGCCATGGCTGAGTGTATTTGTGTCCTGGTTATGACGTTAAACTCATATGAACCTCTTTGAAACGTTCATTATCTGCAATAGTTAAATATCATACTCTCGTATATCCATAGGTCCTGCTATGAAATATTATTGTAGATGGAAATTAACGATCCAAGCAAATTAACTGTAGCAAAATAATATCAAAACTCAGTCCACGTGATAAAAGATTTAATGAATAAATAGATAAATAGATTGATAGATAAATAAGCAGGATGTCAAAGTCGTGTCTTATTCCCAGGGAACTCTTGAAATGGATTTATGTTAGACTGTTTGGTAAAATCAGGTCACTGAGTCTTTCGATTATTCCTAAAGTGTGTATCAGCGAAAAATGGAACCCGGTATCAAAGTTAACAAAATAATATGATATGATCTAAAGAAAGAATAGCGGTAGACAATTAGAATATGGTGATTAAAACTGGGATTGGCAGGTGAGGATGAGAAAAGGGATATTTTACCAAAAAAAATCTACAGTAAATAGGAATGCGAGTCTCTCTCTCTCTCTCTCTCTCTCTCTCTCTCTCTCTCTCTTTAAATATATATTATTATATATATATATATATATATATATATATATATATATATAGGATAATGTGATATGTAAGTGATTGATTCGAATGTTATCTGAGACGATCGTTATTTAGGTCTTAAAGGATGGGCCTCGTGAAACTTCCGTTATAATCTCTCTCTCTCTCTCTCTCTCTCTCTCTCTCCTCTCTCTCTCTCTCTCTCTCTAAGGGAATTTGACTATAGATAAATAAATAAATACATCAGTAAACTAAAATGTCTTGCTTTCATATAGTTGTCTTAACGTGACAACCAAGACACATTTCCCTCGAGACGAATCGTGAGTGTGCTTCATTTGCAGGAAGAAATACCCAATGTTTTGACAACCTTGTCACCTAAAAGTTGAATGACACGGCCTCAGTGAACAAGACGAATAAAAAAAACAATACACTACCATAATACAGTACAAGGAGTCGTGTTGTTTTTTTTATGTCTTTATTCACCAGCCAATGAATAGCCTCACCGACATAACAGTCCAAAGCTGATAACGATATCCATTTGTCGGACAATACGTAGATTCTTACTTCTGATTATTAAGTAGGACGATGCAATGCTAATAATCTATACTTAATTTTATGGCTTCAATAACTATTCCAATATCACCATCATCATCATCATCATGTCGCGCACCCAGCACGGATATACATGACAATCTCTCGCCAACCTTCTCTATTACTCCTGGCCCCTGGGAGGGTCCTCTGGGCAGCAGCCCGAGTCCTCGCATAGTTGGTCAATGTAGGTTAGTGGGGTCCTAGTTAGCATGTCCATGTGTTGGCTTCCACAGGACAACGTCGCTTATTGAGCTGTCCCCGCTTCCCCAGCAGTGTCCTGCATGTCTAGTCCGTCTCACCCGGATGGTTTGTGAGATGGGTGGGCAGGTGGCTATATAGTTGCTTCTTTGTGGGGTGCTGCTTCCATGACTTGTTCCGGACTACTCACAACATTCTTGTGCAGGTACCATCTAGCTTATTCTCGAGGCTCTTTGTTAGGGTCCAGGTGGTGTAGCCATACAGCAATACTGATATAACCCCAGCCTGGAAGAATTGTCGTTTTAGCTTGTTAGTGAGATCGGATCTCCATATTACTGATAGTCTGTTTGTGGCCACCCATGCCATTCCTATTTGTGTATTAACATCGCTTTCTGTGGATGAGATATTACTACCTAGGTAAGTGAACTGTACTACTGGTTTAAGAGGCTCACCGTCAAGTAGGGGGATGTTTCTTTTCTTTTTGAAGCACATGAACTCTGTTTTATCGGAGTTCACATAGAGGCTGATATTCTTTGCTGCCTTCTCCAGTCTATGCAGCAGAGACTCAATCCTAATAATTTGTGTTCTATCAAATTCTAAAACTTTTCAAACATATCTATTTGACGACATACTGTGCGACCACTCTTAGTCAGATTGGAACTGGAAACAATTTCAATGAAGGTTTACTTCACACTCTCCATTTCTCCCGCAATTGATCTTCATCATCGGGTCCAGTTAAGTATCACAGCTAGAACTGCATATCTAGGGAAAAATGATTCGTTTCATAAGATGTAGTCGCTGTATTCTAAAACACGCCACCAGGTCGATTAACGGCCAAGAACCGACACATATTCCATAGAAACATATATATATTTACCAACCCCTCCGCACATGCAGGATGCGACACAAGGTCAATTTCTTAAGCGGGGTTAACAGGTTTGAATTCAGAGTTTTCCCTCTCCTAGACTGGTTACCTAGCCATGGTTAAAGAGTCCAGTCTCCCCTGCTATTTGCCCATAGCTGGAGAGAGAATTGGATTCATACCTTTCACAAGGGTAATAGCGCTTAGTGAAATGCCAACAGTTCCGTCCAGGAATTGAACTCGCGTTGACGAGTCCATCTCCTACGATTCTATCCATTAGACCATGCTCCTCCATAGAAACATATAGTACACTAGTACTATATGTTATTATTATAAAACTGGAATTATGTTAAATCCTTATTAGGTTTTAACATGCAAGTCTCTAAATGTGTCTATTATTATAATATAACTGTTCTTTTTGTGAGGTTTTTAATTTATATTCCAGTAGTAAATTGTTTCAAACAGTATAAGAACTATGATCATCGGGACAACAAATCATGTATACAAATCTAATGTAATGTGGATACTAAATATATTTAACCTTATTAAATAACAACCAGAGATTGTGTAAATTGTACTTTTAAAAACCAAAGTCTTTTCCTTCATAATTAACTGATCACTATAAAATCTATTTTAATATACATACAAATATATCTGTTTTTTGGGGGGTATAGAGTGTATAGATGTGTATTTACCCAACCCGTCCACCACAAGGATGATGGGACACAAGGTCAATTTTTAAGCAGTTTATCAGGTTATAATTCAATTTTCGTTCTCCTTGCCAAACAAAGGTTAAAGATCCTAGTCTGCCAGAGATTGAGAGAGAATAATTTGATGAATATCATTCCCAAAGGGTATTAGCACGAAGTGAAATGCAAATAGTCTCGTCCAGGATTTGAACTCAGGTCACTGAGTCCATTTCCTATGATGATAAACATTACACTACAAATGCCTCCTTATAGGCTTCTTTATAATTTGATTCACCAGGTTACATAAAATATTCTACTTTTATCTTTATTGGGTTTATCACAAGTGTTTTATTTTAATTTTTAATAGAATGTCATATACGTGACACATAAGTTCTCTTTTTACACGTGTAAAACACATGATATAAGCACTGTTTTTCATATATATATATATATGTGTGTGTGTGTGTGTGTGTGTCTTTATGTGTACGTATACAAACACATGCACAGAAGCAAAAACATATAAGAGATATAATCTCTTTATTATTATTATTATTATTGAGCACTTTAATAATATATATATTCCGTAAAGGTATATACTGTTTATATATTATTCATTCCTTCAAAAACATGTGACATTAACATTCAAAACAATTTCATCATAAATATATATATATATATATATATATATATATATATATATATATTATATATATATATATCAGATGCAGCGACCTGATTGTACCGGTTAACATTGCCCCCACCCTTTAAGGTTGCTATATTGTATCAAACAAAAAGTTAAGTTTCTTTTTAGCGGAATTGGACACTCCATGATTTGGTTAAGTCAAATTGAATTATTCTCGAATCTGTGATTTTTGGGAGTTTGAAGTTTGGTTTGGAATAAACAATTTGACAGGTTTCCTTCAGTTAAAAAAAGGGGGGGGGGCAAGTAGTAAATGCTAATTTGTGAAGAAATTTCATGGACATTAAAATTTTCCTGATGTCATTATATATCCTTTTCCTTATTCCAGACTATATCTAAGTAAAGTCGTCGAGGCGGCCTAATGTTGGTATCAGCCAGACAGCGAGGGAGTATATCCCCTTTTCAATAGCGCTTGACCAAGGAAATTATTTTACCATCTGAGGTGGAGCGCCACACCTACCAACATCTCCTTACTTTACCGTACAGATCCCTGTGCTACTCATAAACTGAGTTGGTGGGGGCCGATATTGAACTAGGAACCTTGTGGTTTCTAGCCGAACGCTCTACCGACTAAGCTAAACCGGATAAATGTTATCATACCATATTACAGCAGAGGAGTAAGACCCATTCAGTCCGGCCACTTGATGGTTGTAGGTGGCGACCCGTGATGCTTAAGGATGGAACCCTGGTGGAGGAGCAGTCCATGACATGCAAAACTCCACTCTGGCCCTTATTTAGTCTAGATGACCGATTGGAAACGCCCTTTATTATCTATAGGCTTGTCATTTCAAGCCCTAGAAACTATATGATTGTCCCAAACCTATTGCCCTCATGGCAAACCCCCAAACGTTTTATCATATCAGCTAAAAGGCAGTGGCTAATTGCCTTAATGTCCAAGATATGACGTTAAATTCTATCTGATGGTGACCTATCCAATTCTAGAGCTCTGGGGAATGGGAAGTACTCCCTCATCCCCGTTACTCACTGGTCCTCTCTGGACCGCTGGGGTATATCAGTATCGGTCCCATCTATGGGTCAAGTAGAAAATGAATGTGTTTAAAAAAAATTGAGAACCCATCAAGAATGAGTAAAACAAAACGTCTTCAGCATAAATAACCCAATAAGCTTGGCATGCGTAAAATATAAACCAACCAACTAAATAATTTTATCATACCATATTATATGTTGAGAAGAATTTGAAATAAAATTATTTCATGACAACAATCAAGATTTCAGTAAAATATCAGAATGTAATTTTGAATTGAGAAATAATCAATGTTAGTGATAGAAAATTAAATCAACAAAAAGTAAATTGAATGACAGAACATGAAGTGAGTGCATTGAATACGAATGATCACAACAAATATATTGGAATATGTGAGTTTAATTCAATAAAGCGGGAAGAAATTCTAAAATAAACATTAAGAAGAACAAAGGATTTATTTAAGACAATATTACACATTTGAAAATATATTAACAAACTGCCAGCGGTATCTACTCAATGATATTTATAACTTGTCTGAACTAAGATGAAGTTTAACTAAAAATGATTTTAAAATAATCTAAATTAAAGGCCATAAATAAGTTTCAGTAGATGTCAAATTCTATATTGACTATGTAGGAATAAATATATATATATATAATATAAATATATTATATATATTATATATATATATAATATATATATAGACCTATATATGCTCCCATCCCCTAGGGTTGAGCACTCTGGGGGGATCTCGCTGACGGCCGCCAACTCAAGCGTAAACGCAACGCTCTTCTAAGGAATGGAGCACTCTGTGACGGCCTTTACACGCAAAGCGATGTGTGTATTAAAACAGTTAAAAATCCCTTCCCATTCTGTTAGTGAAACCCTAATGGTTAAGGTGCCGGACTGACACCCAACCGATC
>CM042141.1:52495834-52528334 GCA_023376005.1 Doryteuthis pealeii | reverse complement strand
AAGTTTATATAAGTAAAATGTTCTTGTGGTTGATGATGTCTTGGTAACAAGACTAACAAATGAATCAGGACGACCAGCCTCAGGAACATAGCAAGAAGACCAGACTTTAGAAGATATACCAGACGCAAGATGATAGACGATCAGAATAGCAAGCCGGCCAGAAGAATAGACGACCAGAGTAAGAAGTAAGAAATATGTATAACATTATATTGATTTGGGTTAGTGAAAACCCCAGTATATAACAGTTGCCACTCGACATCTATCAACCAACATAAATCGACAGGTAATCGAGTCGTCATAAAATTACCTCTTGCCTTTGTCTCTTTACCTCGTGTCTTTTCGTTCCTAAGTTCCATTTCAGCGTACCAGCCCAGAAGAATAAATAACCAAGCTTTTACTGGGGACTAGATACCAGCACCAAAGAACATAACTTAGCCCCTTAATATTTCCACCTCATTATATTACACTATTTTTTAATGTTTTACCGATATACCTCTCCGGAGCTCTTTTGATTTGTAGATATATTCATCTACTGATATAAAATAAGTAATATAGATGGTTGCTTGATTTGTTATATTTTACGACTCGTCAACCCTTGTTATTTGGCATTACTTCTTAAGAAAAACCGTTGCTGTCGGCTGTACTGACTTCACCTCTGCAGAAGGGTAAAAAAACACTTTGGTCCACCTGTTGACTGTGGATGGCGACCCGTTATTGGACCCTGGTGGATGAGCAGTCAATGACATGCAACACTCCACTTCGCCTTACTTATGATAGACAGGCGGTCGCAGAAGCCACTCCGATCAATAAGCTGGTCACGTCGAGTCATAGCACCTATATGATTGTCCCAACCCTAGTGCCCTTATGGCAACATCCCGAGGTTTTTTATATATGTGCTAGAAGGCCATCTGATTTGATGTTCCAATTATGGGGCTCTGGGGAATGTGGAGTACCCCTTCATCATAATTCCTTCCAGCTCCACTCTGAACCGGACTGGTAGTACCTGTTAGGGTCCCACTTATAGTTTAATTCGAAGAAACTGAGTCTAAAATTTTGAGTTTGAAAAAGAATGTTGAATACCAAACAAGAATGAATAAAACAAACCATATTCGGGATAATATAACCCAACAAGTTTTGACATGCCCTAAAATCCAACCAACAAACCAAAACAAACATAAAAACACGAATCCCACAGAGGGGTTTAATTCCTTACTATTTGTATCGTATAATGAATCTAGCAAGAAATGGGCACGACCAGGTAACCTGCGTTTTTGTCTTTCCAAATTGCTTAAAGGGTCACCGATGGTATCTTGATGAATTATAAAGTCATCAGCTGATTTGATTTGTCCTCACTCTATCACTCTGTTAACAGCTCTGCCATGTCGTTATTTCAAAGCAATTTGTTTGTCAAGAAAGTTAGAGCGTGAAGCAGCTTTTATGTTAATTGGGAAACAAATAAGGAATCCCCAAAAGCAAATGACAGATCGATTTGATAAAACAAATAGAGAAACGAAACGGAACGAAAACGAATGAAATGAATGGAAAATGATCGAGAATAAAATAAAATGATAATGTAAAGATGATTGAAGAAAAAAAAAAGAAAGACAAAGAAAGAAAGATTAATTTTTTAAATGGAAATTATAACGTGAAAAATAAAGAAAATACAGATAGTAACAAACAAACGAATGAAAATAGGAGTTTAGAAAAAAATCAAATGAAAAATATAAAAAAGAAACAGTAAAAAAAGTGAAAGACATTGAAAGAAAGAAAGAACGAATAAATGAATTAATAAGGGTTCCGAGTTCGGCTAGAAATACCTGAAGGGGATCGGAGGGCATGTCGGCTGAAACATGATGTATATAACAATATAAATGGAGATAGCAGTCGGTAAAATCCATATTATAAAGATTATAAAGCTTCATCTATAAAATTTAGACAAATGAATTCACATTGATTTTTTAATCTATAAAACATTTGAGCTATTTAAAGTTTGATTAAGATTTTTATCGAATAACATTAAAAATTTGTTACTTGTTACAAAATTTTAAAAACAAAATTGAAGCATCTGCTTTTTTAAAATCTTTAATTTAATTAGATATTTTCTAATATCTATTTTGTTGAACTTGAATGAAAACGAAATTGGTTGATATTATCAAGGGAGCACCGAATATCATATATGCTATTTGATAACAGAGAGCCCAAGATCTTACATAATGTATTGTATAGATTGTAATAGGTTGTATATGAATAACATAAATAATGTAAAGATGATTGAATGAAAAACGACAAAGGTACTAGAGTAAAAGAATGAAAAAAAGAAAGATGAAAGGTAAAAATATAAATTATAACGTAGAAAATAAAGAAAGTAATGAATTTACGAACGAATTAAATTAGAAAATGGGTTTGAAAAAAAATCAAATGAAAAAAATCAAAAAATAAAAGAAATAAAAGAAATTGACTAAAAAAGGGAGCGGAGAAAAAAAAAGAAATAAAGAATGAAAAAAGAAAACACGTCTCAAACCTTGTATGGTTTCATGAAGCCTGGAAATTTTCACCGAAGAAAAATGTTTCTGCAAATATGTTCAAATAAAAACTTTCAATAAATAATCTAATTAGACGTATAAATTTTTCTATTAAATGTATATGGGAGGAATATCTGTAGATTTTAAGAATAACGTTTTCAAAATATTACATTTCGTTATGTATCCTATTCCTAAAATAATATTTTGTCATTTTCTGAGTGTTTTAATAATGGCGCAATCTCCAGTTTCTTCACTGTCCTGGGTATGGCGTTAAACTTCATCTAGTGGTGAAGTTCGAATTCTGGAACTTTAGGAAATGTGAAGTATCCCTTAATCATCATTACTCCCAGGTACACCTTGACCAGGAATGGTATCACCTGTTAGTGTCTCATCCAAGGGATAAATAGATAAAAAATTGTTACATACCCTTCTTCTTTACTTCTTCTATTCTTCTTCTGTTCATCTTCTATCTTAGGTTCTTCTTCTATATCAGTCTCTTCTAACATCTTGACTTCGTCTTGGTGGTCGGTCGCACTTGGCTCATTTCTTCTTCCAATCAGTCCTGTTACCAAGACACCCATTAATCACAAGACCGTGTTATTTTTCTTAAGCTTTTATTTCCTTAACTATACATTTCATGTAACTAAATATCTGACTAACATAGCGCGCGTATGCAGAGTGAGTTACAGTTAAGGCAGAAACATCTTCTCTGCCCAACTGAAAACTGAGGACCAAACCAGGTCCCACGTGACGTCACGTAATTTGGCGGGCTTTCTATACTATTCCATGGAAAGTCCCGCCCGTGATATGAAAAGGGCCATCTCTTTAGAATTACAGTGGATTGACAATAATCTTATGCACACGCATAGATTATGTAACAAAATGAGTATTAAACATGTTTAAAAAAACTGACTTTGAATTAAAAAAAAGAAGATTAATACCCAACTGGAATAAATAACACAAAAAAAGTCTTCGGCATATAATAACGCAATAAGGGTTGACATGCCACAAATCCAACCAAACAGTTAGTTACTTGACTCTACTATCAGAGAGATTATGTTTATATTCCTAGCGAGTTTCAAACTATTATTTCAAACTTATTATTGACTATCAATAGAGAGGGGTTAGCGGCTTCAGTGACTGGACATACGATTACATTTTGAATTGCTCTTTTCTTCTCACAGTAAAATGCGGGACAGGGAGAAAACAATTCAGCAGTTGTCCTAAAGGAGATTGAAGGACGGTGATAAAATGAATGTCAATTATAGTCAGGTGCCTGACCTTTTTCTTTCCTCTACACTCCTGGACAAGGCTGTTTTCATTTCACATAGCGCTACTACCCTTAAGAATGTTATGGGCAAATAAAATGGTAGATTGGGCTCTTCTATTTCGACTAGATAACCAGTCAAGGAGAAAGAAAACTCTGAATTGAAAGCTTTTCAACTCCCCGTCGTTAGAGCGTTCGGCTAGAAACCACAAGGTTCCTAGTTCGATACCGGTTCTTAGCCAACTCAGCGTATGAGTAGCATGGGAATCTGTGCGGTAAAGTAAGGAGCCGATGGTAGGTGTGGCGCTCCACCTCAGACGCAAAAAAAAATCTCATTGGTTTAGCGCTAGTGAAAAGGGGATAGATTCCCTCGCTGATTGGGTAATACCGACTATAGGCCACCCCGACAACTTTACTTTTTTAATGAATTGATCTTGAGTCTCATCCTGCTAGTGCTGAGTGATTGATATATATATATATATATATATATATATATATATATATATATATATATATTATACTACTTGTCATTCCTTCGGCTTGTCTCAGACTTTGATAACTTTCTTCGATACTCTGCAACGCAACGAATCCATTGTTCATGAAGATGGGTTGAAGAGAATCGAATTTTAATTAAATTTCCATTTCTTAGAATTTAATCATTTTAATACTTTACCATCAAACAATTATCATAGAATATTAAATTTTTGTCAATATTTCCCTCTTGATTGAATGGAATATGTTTGAGTTTTCAAACAACCATTAAGGTTTTAGTTCATGCTAAGTTGTCCATATTTTAGGTTGTTTGGTTGGTCGGATTTTACGGGTATCAACACTTGTCGGGTTATTTTAAGTTAAATAACTTTTATTTGATTCATTCTTGATAGGTACTTAATTATTTTTAAACTCAATTTTTTAAAACGCATTTTTCTATTTAATCCATTGATATGACTCTAACACGTTCAACCACTCCGGTTCGGAGGGGACTTAGGACTCATGGTGATGAAGGGATGCTCAATATTCACAAGAACTTCAGATCTGGACCTTCTTACCAATTTCTCTTTTTTTTTCTTTCTTTTTTTACTTAAAAATTCTTCGTCGCCGGCAACTTTCTGTGAAGTAAATGTGGCTTTTTATTAAAAGAGGTGAATTTATATAATTTATATAATTATTTAAATATTTTTTATAAAAACTTCAGTAAAGAATGATTCTTTTCTTTATTACGCTTACACAATCTTAACAAAGAGATTTTTTTTCTCACGGAGACGCACCATTTATTGAACATACTTTTAACTTGAATAACAATTTTTAGTAACTTTATCTTCTATATATTAGTATATGATGTACTATTTTCGCTTAAAGTAAGAATAGTGACATTACTAAATTAATTATTGCCGTCAGTAAAATTTTAAATTGTCTTGTCTTACCCATCGTGTGCTAATAATCGTCTTAGGGTCGAAAGTGTCGGTACCCCAGTGTTAATTGCCAGTAAATTTCTCTATCAATTTCCTTTCTATGGTCATAACGAATACAATATTTTATATGCTATTTTAATTATGAGTTTGATGTTTTCCATGTGATTCAATTATTACCTTGTGGTCAAATATGTCCAGCTCTGTAAAAATGGTATCATTTATATATATATATATATATATATATATATATATATATATATATATATATATATATATAGTACCTACTGCTGCTTCCTATCATCAGCCACTCTTATTTAATATCCGTTATCTTATTACCATGAGAAAGTTTGTACTTGGTCATCTGGTACCAAGAATAGAAACATTAACTTTTGAGATACTTTTCTTTTTACCTGGCTGCAAAACTCCAGAGTTTTATATTCATGATAGATAGTGGTTAGATTAATGCATTTACCTGGGGTATGATAAGAAAGCCCTAAGTAGAGAGCGCTGTCTCAGTTGCCTGGGCCATAGCTACTGGTTGGATGATGGGTGAATCCCAAAATACATCATCTACGCAGAAATTTCACCTGTCAAGAAACTGATTAGTTACTACCAGCTGAGATTTAAGGATGTCTGCAACTATGATGTCAAGTTCTTTAACATCAACTCTCCCAGCTGGGAACGCCTTCGGTGACGGCAGGCTCTCCGTAGTGGGCCATTCATGTCTGAAGTCACGAAACAAAGAGGTCCACGAAAAAGCAACAGGATTAGGACACTGATGTATGATCAAAATCTTCAGGAACGGCCTTCACATGCGACATCAGTGGTCGAAACTGTTTGTTAAACATCGGTCTTCAAGTTACAGAAGGTGCTGAGCTAAAACGTAAATTCATAGCACAAGGAATCTATGGTTTTCCGAGACTGGGATACTGATGAAGTAGAAACCTCACAGTTTCCCCTGTAAGAGTTTGCACTCGGTTAAAAATATTATCTACTCTCAGAGATCCATCTTTACCGGATTACGAATTTGATCATCACTTAATGCCCCATAATTGTGACCTTGTGTCACATCCTACCCATGACTAACAGGTTAGGTAAATAATTACTATTTTCCGCAACACTAACATTTAGTCCAACAGTATTTTGTTCTGTTTACATGACTTTTCTAAAATCTATTTTACTTTTTTCCTCCTTCCAATATGTCCTTTCAAATAATCTTCCGTATTTTGACATTCTTTTTATTCTTCTCTTTTGCATATCTTTCATTTCTTACGCTATTTCCTTTAGTACTTCAACTTTATTTTCCTAGTTTTAGTTCTCTGTGACATTATTGTGTCTTTAATGCTCATTTTTACATTTCTTTTACTTTCTGTTTTTATTTTTTAAATTTTTGCATAACGTTCACTTTGAAATTCTATTGATCTATGCTCATTTTATTTTTTGTCTTTGTCATAAGCTACCCACTAAAAATTTAACTTTAACCCCGCTAGCATTTTATGCTTATTGGAAAGAAAGTATCGTATATTTTGAAAAAATGTTTCAGTTATTTCACTGAGGATAAGGAAAAATATTTCCTTCTTTACAGAACTATACTCCAAAGCTTACGTCAAGAAAACATCTAAAGAATATCTGAGAAAATTGTTGGTTGGTTGGATTTACGGCATGTCAACCTATTGGGTCATTTTTTAACGAATATATTTTGTTTTGATCATTCTTAAAATCATATAAATTCTCGATTTAAACAAAAAAGATTATTTCATATAATTCCAACCTAAAAAAGGGGGAACCACACTTATTAACTGTTTAACTGATAAATTATTTATTATTTATTTATTGATCGACTAGAAAAAAAAAGATTAGGGTTTAGGGTTAGTTGAATGGGAAAATAATGGGTAAATTAATTAACAGATAAAATTCATTCAGAGTGGTTCCCCTTTTTAGTTGGAGTTATAGGAAATAACCAAAAAAACAAACAAAACAAAACATTTATCTTTTAGAACTCATTTGTACTATTCAACCCATAGATGCGATCCCAACAGATATAACTACTGCAGTTCAGAGTGGACCCGGGAGTAATGGTGATGCAGGGGTATTCCACATTCCGCAAATTCTAGAATTGGAACCTAACCATCAGATAGTTTAACGTAAAATCCCAGAACATTAACACCCTCAGCCAACAGCACACATGTGATGAAAAGGGTTAGGGTTTGCTATCAGGGAAGTACGGTTGGGACAATTATATAGGTACTAGGGCTTGATGTGACTAGCCGATTGATCGGCGGGGGCCTCTCCGACCGCCCGTAAAGTCTCAAAACTAAAGTGGAGAATTGAATGTCATGGACGTTTCAGCCACCAGAATTCCATCCTTAAACATCACGGGTCGTCACCCTGGTAAATAGGTGGCTACACTTGGAGGTGCAGCCGGAGTGTTCTAAAGCCCCACCCGAAAGGGCTTGAGACAATTGTTGTTTTCATTATTATTGTTTTTGACAGGACTTGTTCATATACCTGTTGAGTATCTGGCCGCCTTCATTGGCCATTTGTAAAAGAACTTAAATAAATAAGTAAGTAAGTCAATAAGTCTTGTGGTATTGTTTCCTTTAGGTCCGACGTCCAAGAAGATCCAAGTACCAATGAGCTAAGATTAGAATCGGCCAGTATAAATACACCAACAGCAGCAGCAGCAGCACTGCCAGTGATTGGATAAGAAGGCTGGTCACATGGTAGTCGACGAGTCTATAAGTAGAAGTGACCATTTGCCTCATGCCTTATATACCAAAATTTCCAACAATACTTATATAATTATTACAACGTTTGCTAAGTTTACTTATGAGCAAATGCAATTAGTTCAAAATAGAAAAAGTTAAATAATCTTGATTTAACTCTCTCACATTTTTTTTCTTTCGCTTACACGTGGTCATCCTCGCTTTATATCTTTCCACTACATTCTTTCTTTTCTTCATATATTTTTCTGTGTATCATGTCCTCTTTTTCTCTTTCTTTATTTATAATAAAAATGGAGTAGTCCATTTTTTAGCTAATGAGACGACACTCAGAAGAAATAATAATTCGTCGGATAAGCAACACTAGATAATCAGCATTTCCATTTTTGCATTTAATCTTGAGCTATTTGGACGGTCTCATTATCAACCAGAGCGTGTTGCAAGAATATAACAGACGTACAATTTAAGAACATGGATAGATTATTATTTTCACTCCTTTTGAGCTTTTCTCATCAGCTTTAGCTGATGGTGTTTCACTGGAGGCTGAGTGACAACAAGTCTCCTCACGTCTCCAGGACTCTTCTGAGAATTCTAGCCGATTGCAGCAGTGCAGTAGTCTGGATGGTCTAAATTCTTCCTTTGGTTTCCAGAATCCTCCAGTCTTTTTTCCAAGTTTATTGGGACCGTTCTAAGTGCACCAACTACAATTGGGATCACTTTTTACACATGTTACACAGTTTTTTCAATTCTCTGGTAACGACCAGGTATCTAGCCATCTTTACATTTTCCTCCAGCTTCACCCTGTGATCTACAGGGACCGCATATTATTATTATTATTATTATTATTATTATTATTATTCAGATTTTTGTACACCATCGCTAACTGGTAGGTTTTCACTGGAAACTAAGTGATAGCAATATATATATATATATATATATATATATATATATATATATATATATATATCAGCTCTCATGACTCTTTTATTAGTGTTGTGCTCTGAATGCTTTCAATTCTTCCTCACTAGTCTCACCTATCACTTTTTCCTTCGAAGCCCTTCGTAACACTGTTACTTTCAGTACTCTGAAAACGTCCAGTGTCTCATCCGGTTTGTCGCTTTCTTTTCTTTTCCCTCTGTGGAAAGGCAAAATAAACAAGACGACAAGATTTTTCTTCGGGTTCATCAAAGCTAAGTCTGGTCGGCTTTTAGTGATCCGTTTGTATCTCAAAGAAACAGTTTTCCGCGTCCCATTTTCAAAGGAATCTTACGATTTGTGCAGATATTAATATAGTCAAACAATAGTCTCTTGCACAGTTCACAGTGGATCGACTTTTCCCTTCAACCATATCAGCAATTGTATCCCTTTTAGGGTCAGTTTGCTGCATTATTTATTTCTCTTACTGCATAACCAAACTTGATATTCTTCCCTGGATTATCAATTTTTGCTATGATATATAGTCTTATCATGAAATTATTATGCCAATATTATCTCGCGTTGAATTTCATTGATTTATCGTTGAAATTATCCATCCAATTTTTCTGTAGCTGTATGAAAGAAGTTATTTGCTCATATCTAGAGGGATAATTGATGCACACCTTTCCCGTGACTATTAGAGCTATGTAAAGTATAAATGACCTCGTTTAGGATTTGATCTCGGGCAGTCGTTTCTATATCCTACAAAGAAAGCCTTAGAGGTGAGTGCATCAACCCATACACACACACACATTATATATATATATATATATATATATATATATATATATATATATATAATATATATATATATATAGAGAGAGAGAGAGAGAGAGAGAGAGAGAGAGAGAGAGAGAGGCGCTTGGACTAGTGGTTTGAGTCGTGGAAAATGGACTCCTCGATTCGAGTTCAATTCCTAGATGAAACTGTTGGCATTTCACATAGCGCTAATATACTTGGGAAAGGTATGAATCCATATATTCTCCCTCCAGCTATGGGTTAAATAGTAGGGCAGACTGGGCCCTTCAGCTTTGGGTAGGTAACCAGGCTATGAGAGGGATAACTCGGAATTTAAAATTCCTGAGGTCGGTCGTTGATTGGGTTTGTGGCAACCCTTGATGTACCAATTCTTTCCTATCGACTGTGCCAAAAAGTGTGGATGGTCCAACACAAGCCTTCACCACTATAAACAAATCACTGTGTGGATGTTCATTTTATGAACACGCATACGTCGATCGACGGGAAGTCCATCAATATATAATATATATTATATATATATATATATATATATATATATATATATATATATATATTAAAGGATTGATTTAACAGTAATTCCTAACAAATTACTGACAAGCGGTCAGATATCTTTGTTTTTTTATTATTGTTTATTATTATTTTTATTTTTATTCACATCTTATATTACTCTACAGCTGAGCAAGACAGGACAATTTAAAAGGAAGGGAGGAAGGAAAAAATCTGTTTTCAAATGCCTTAAAAGTAATAAAGAATTCATCATTCGCATCGAATGAGTCGGGAGAATTAGACACTTGTCTAAGCTCCACGAAATAGTCTATAATGCAAAAAATCTCTAAGTCTTTTGTTATTTCTTTAATTATATATATATATATTATATATATATATATATATATATATATATATATATATATTTTATTTTACAATGTTTTCATAGATCAATGTTCATTATCAGCGACCGCGGTTTCATGCTAAATAGCAATCATCAGGCTGAGGAGCAAGATCCTATGGTGTTTGTTGGAGTTCTTTACTCAATGTCACATTTAGGATTGTAAATAACGTCGGTTAGTTTTGCGGACGCTGTTATAGTCCAGAACTACAAAAATACATTTTTTTTAAATTTGTATTTTTTTTAAGTAATGCCAACGAAGTTGCCTCCCTTTATTCGTTAAAAATAGGACGTTTTTTTTAACTTTGAAAAAAAATAGGGCGTTTTTTTAAACTTTGAAAAAAACGTTTTATTTTTTATTTTTTATTTTTTATTTTTAAATTAATTCCGTTTGGCAAAGGATGCATATGTCTTCAAAAAACCATTTTAATATATACAAAGTTAAAAAAAACGTCCTATTTTTAACGAATAAAGGGAGGCAACTTCGTTGGCATTACTTCAAAAAACAAAATTTAAAAAAAAATTATTTTTGTAGTTCTGGACTATAACAGCGTCCGCAAACTAACCGACGTTATTTACAATCCTAAATGTGACATTGAGTAAAGAACTCCAACAAACACTAGGATCTTGCTCCTCAGCCTGATGATTGCTATTTAGCATGAAACCGCGGTCGCTGATAATGAACATTGATCTATGAAAACATTGTAAAATAAATAAATATTAGCTCTTACAAACTGTGATTGAGCACTGTATTTTCTTTGTTTCATCGCAAAAAAAATTTGTTTTTACATATACCTATATATATATATATATATATATATATATATATATATATATATATAGTTTTATGATAACAATTTACGTTAACAGCACAACACTCCCTAAAAATAAATGAGAAGCTTAAGTAAGACTTAACAATGACTTATAGTGGAAATTGATTAAAAAGTGAACGGATATAAAATGGTTTCTAAGTGTTTTAGATTGCTTAGGTGGAAAAGTGCATAATATGATATTTCCCGGATCGAGATTTTCTCGTGAAAAGAAAAAAAATGGGTTCTTTACAAAAGTAGAGAGAATCTATTTGCCATATTCCCTTCCATCTAAGTGTTGGAATAAAGTAATGCAATACAAAGAAAAACATGATTGTTCATTTTGTTAATGTGTTTATTGATACCAATTGGAGGTATATATGCGTTTGCTATTCTTTATGTCAGTATGATTTTGTGCTTGTGCGTCTGTGATTGTGAGTACGTGGGTCTATATTATCGCGTGAAAATCTTCCACTATTACCGGGGAATCGCGTAAGCATGGAATTACGAAGTGTTTTCTGTTTTCTGAATTTGGTTTTACCACATATATATATATATATATATATATATATATATATATATATATATATATATATATATATATCCATTTATCTGTTGGGAGGCATAAATAACATAACCCTGGTTTAACCTAGGGCACATATACATACCCTCCTTTCCCCAATTTTTTTTTGTCCCCCCCCCTACTCTCTGGTTTACCCCATTTGTTCTTAACAAATTCTTTACATTTCTGACTTTTAATTGTCAACCGGTGTAAATACTTGAAAAAGTACCGGTCGAAAAGGCCTTCGTATCCCCTTTTATTTTATTATTTTAATTCATAATAAAATATTACCTCCCCATTTTACATATGATTCCTCTACTTTTAGTAGTTTACATATATATATATATATATATATATATATATATATATATATATATATATATATATAAATATCAAATAGAAAAGGCCTTTACATACTGAATTGGCCAATGCTAAAGTATCAGAGTAGGTTTCAAATCTCAAATACAACATGGGGCAAAAAGTATGTGGGTCTGCATTGTATTATAAATTACTTAGAATGTAAATGACTACCAATTCATTTTTTTTATAAAAGATAAGTTTTCTAATTATGATATATAGGGGCCGGGTTAGCTCAGTCTGTAGAGCGTTCGGCTAGAAACCACAAGGTTCCTAGTTCGATACCGGTCCTCGCCAACTCAACGTATGAGTAGCACAGGGAACTGTGCGGTAAAGTAAGGAGCTAATAGTAGGTGTGGTGCTCCACCTCAGACACCAAAACAATCTCCTGGGTTTAGCGCTATTGAACAGGGGATATACTCCCTCGCTGACTGGCTGATACCGACATTAGGCCACCCAGACGAATTTACTTACTTTTATATATATATATATATATATATATATAAGGGATGGCCAAATGCATTCAATATAATAGCCACAACTGATAAAGCTCAGTTAGTTGACGGCCACAAGACACGAAGACATTTATTGCGTACGTTTTTATTGTTACATACACATTTTGTAAGAAAAATCTAATCCAGGTTTTATAAAATGCATATCAAATGAAATAATATTTACTCTTGCATGCATTTTTTTACATATTTATATTGAAAAGGGCCGGATTAGCTCATTCGGGAGAGCATTCGGATAGAAATCACAAGGTTCCTAGTTCAATATCCGCCCTCGTCAACTAAGCGTATGAGTAACACAGGGATCCGTGCAGTAAAGTAAGGAGCTGATGGTAGATGTAACGCTCCACCTCAGATACAAAAACAATCTCCTTGGTCTAGCGCTAGTGAAAAGGGGATAGACTACCTTGTTGTATGGCTTATACCGACATTAGGCCGCCTCGACGACTTTTCTTTTTACTTATATTGAAAAGTAAAACAGCCAGGCAATACCTCACATAACTATCTCCCCTCTCTATCAATATATATATATATATTATATATATTATGTATATATATATATATATTAATATATATATATATATATATATATATATAATATATGTAGGAGGAGATGTAGTAATAATGAAAGTAATATCAATTGTAGTAGTAGTAGTAGTAGTAGTAGTAGTAGTAGTAGTAGGAAGTCTGTGGAAAATATACACTCATTTATTACTAACGGAAAAATATTTAATCAGAAAATCGAGTATATCATATGATTAATAGAAAACGTACCTATTTTAATACTTCGTTCACTTGAACCATTTAACAAAAAATCAAAAATTTAAATTAGCATATCCCTATTCTCGCCCAGTGCCTATACAGGGATTTATATTTGGTAGAAGCCAGAATAGGAGCAATACAACACACGGTTGGATTGGAGCATACCAAAACAGAGATGATGAATGCCCACGATGCATATTTGTCATAGAACACCTGAACACAATCGTTACAGATTGACCTCAGGGAAATGATCCCGTTCTTTCTCATGCGCAGCACGATCCCCTCTGAATTATGGCCAAATTATATCCTAGGCAAAAATTCAGTAAAATAGGACTGGACACATTCTTCATAAATCTCCCATATATCTTATTATAATGGAGATTGTGTGTTTTTCTGTCTGTAACCGAAACTAAATCACTACTCAAGTCATAATTCCCTTAGTAATTGACGTCACATTCACCATGAATTTATCCTAATTTTAACCTCAATTATTAATAAAATTGCTTTACATTATTTATACTGTTAACCATATCTACATACTAATAACATGCAATTGTATTTATATATACAACAAAATAGCGGTTTACAGTGTGAATGGGAAGGCTAATTTGCATATTGATATTAAAAATGTGATTTTAATAAATATATGCTTAGTATTATTGGTTTCTAATTGTTTGGCTTTATTTCAATGAATATAATCAAAAATCTCTTCAATGAATCTTAAATGAAATCCATTAACAAGAAAAGATAACTGTCATTTTATTCTTCACTTCCTCTTTTAACTAAATACTTAAATTAGAAAAAATAACAAAGAAAGACAAGAGTGATGGAAGAGTAAATTTCAGTTCTACTTTTCGATTATATCCCCCTCTGTTTCAAATCTTTTTATCTGCATTCTTATTTAGTTTCATTAGCGTTTCTAATTTAATACGATATTTCATTACATTAAAACTTAAATACTTGCACCCGGAGGGTGCATATATTTGCTATATATATATATATATATATATATATATATATATATATATATATATATATAATAGCCTGGGATAGTCACCGCTCCAGCTTTCACTGGAATGGTGCGCCAAATTGCAGTAGTATTAGGAGAGTGCTCGATATAAAGAATAGAGCTATTATATTATATAATAAAATAAATATATAAAGGTATTACACATACATAAAGGTATTACATATCTATTTATTTATCAGGTGACGTTGACAACATCACCTGATGAATGCATGCGATTTTGCATGTATGAAACCTAAGGTTGGAACTGTTCTATTGCCATCAAATAAATAGATATGTAATACCTTTATATATTTATTTTATTATATATACTAGCAAATATATGCACCCTCCGGGTGCAAGTATTTAAGTTTTAATGTAATGAAATATTATATTAAATTAGAAAGTCTAATAAGAAGGCAGATAAAAAGATTTGAAACAGAGTGGGGGTATAATAGAAAAATAGAAATGAAACTTACTCTTCCATCACTGCCGTCTTTCATTGCTGAATTTTTACTTATTTAACTATTTAGTTAAATTAGGAAATAAAGAATAAAATTACACTTATTTTTTCTTGTTAATGGATTTCATTGGAGAGATTTTTGCTTATATTCATTAAAATAAAACTAAACAGTTAGAAATCAATAATACTAAGCACATATTTAATAAAATTGCATTTTTAATATCAATATGCAAATTAGCCTTCCCGTTCACACTGCAAACCGCTATTTTTTGTATATATAAATACAATAGCATGTTATTAGTATGTAGATATGAACAACACTAATAAAAAGGTGAAGCAATTTTATTAATAATTGAGGTTTAAATATAAATAAAATCATGAAGAATGTGATTAAAATAACTATGTTAATTGTGACTCGATTAGTAATATAGTTTCGGTTACAGACAGAAAAACACACAATCTCCATTATAATAATATATATATATATATATATATATATATATATATATATATATATATGAAGAAAAATCTGTAAAAATTGAAAAACAAAAGTTTCATTAAACATCTTACGTTAATGAAACTTGTGCTTTTTCAATTTTTACAATATTACATATATTTAATTTTTATTTTTAAACTCTGATGGCAAAACAGATGATGCAGTTTGTAAATAATGAAATGATGCAGTTGTAAATAATGAAATGAACAGTTGATATCTTTGATAAAAAGATAATAAAAGAAAAGACCAAGACATCCCTACTGTCTGAAAATACAGTATCGTTATGAATGGGCAAAAGAAAGAAAAAAACAACGCTAAAAGATTTCTCAAAGTTAAATATGTAAAAAGTGCTCGATACACTAAGTAGAGCAAAATTATAAGGACCTGAGGAGTCAGAAAATACCTACCTAGTTTTCACCTAACGACTCATCTGCATAATTCTGACGAGCTGTTAGGTGAAACATACGTAGGTAGGTTCTGTCTCCTCAAGTCTTATATATATATATATAGTCATCCACAGACACGTGTTTCGACATCAAGTCTCTTCAGTGTGGCTAGACATTTGTGAGCTACCTACAGCCGAGATAGAAACCAGATCGATTCAGCAGCAGTCAGACTTTACCGCTCGACTATCGTCACCCACAGAATACGAAAGGGAATTTAACTGTTTTAATACACATCTGTGTGTATGTAAAGGCCACCATAGAGTGATCCATCCCTTTTATAAGAGAGCGTTGCGTTTACGGTCATCAGCGAAATCACCCCCAAAGCGCTCAACTCCAGGGGATGGGGAGAATATATAGTCATCCACAGACACGTATATATATATTATATAATATATATATATATATATATTATATAGTCTAATTAACGTCGTCTGTCGTACGATATATTTTTCCAAAATAACATGCACATATCTTGAATTTCGAATAATTACATTTATTCCTCAAGTCTTTCCGACGGACTCGTTTTTTCAATTGGTAAATGATGTCGTTATCATTTCCCTCGGTTCATCTTTCCTGACCATTGAGAATACCTTTCTCATTTTCAATGAATTTCTATAGTAAAATCAATGATTATACATTTACATTATACATTCTCTCAGTAATGCTTGCATCAATTCCTGACCATTGACAATACCTTTCTCATGTTCAATGCATTTCTATAGTAAAATCAATGATTATTCATTTACATTATACATTCTCTAATGTATAATACGAAGCTTTGTTAGTCTCCCTCTCATCCGCACACACTCATAATAATTGAGTTGATTACAATCTGGCGATTTAGACGGCCAGATGTTATGAGTAATGTAGTTGTGCATATCATCTTAAAAGCTAACACTAGGTTCTCCTGCTTGTGAGACAAACTATCATCATGATTCAACGCATAACTATCGTATAAACATACTTGATGTTGTCTAAGGCCATATTTGATGATGAATGTAGGCATCATGTTACCATCACTAGTTACATAATCTATGCATAGATTATTGTCAACCCCCTGTATTGTTGAAGGGATGGCCCCTTTTCTAAACACGGGCGGGACTTTCCATGGAATATTACATAAAGCCCGCGAAATACGTGAAGTCCCGTGGGACCTGGTCGGCTCTCAGTTTCAGCTTGGACGTCAGGCAGATAAGATATGTTTGCTTTAGCTGAGGCTCACTGCACACGCGCGTTGTGTCTAGTTAGAGAAATATGTTTAGTTAAGTAAATAAAGGTTTAAATAAACAATATTGTTTTGTGGTTGATGAATGTCTTGGCGACAAGACTGACCTAGAAGAAGAAATGAATCAGGGACGACCAACCAGCAAGAACAGAGAAATAGAAGACCAGACACGAAGTCCCCAAGACTAGCTCCAGACGCTGGAAGAAGAACGTAAGATACCAAAGATGAGCAGAAGAATAATAGAAGTAAAGAAAGGGTATACAACACAAATACCATGATGTGGACTGTATGTTTCATTTTTGTCACTGCTGATACATCTTAAAAAGACAGAGTAAACAAACGTTTATTCTGAGTTCAACATGTGATCCTGGCAGATGTTTCTCATCTGAGGGGATATTTGAATTTATTCAAAAGCTTTGCAACGCAGTAATTCCTCTTATCCTTAATATCTTATGATAAAATTGGCTTTTCGCCGCGTGTATTAGAAATTGTAAATGTTTGATAAAAAAACTCGGACACTCACGATTCCGTGGTTTTGGGGCTTGATTGATTAGCAGTGATACTTATCAATTATGTCCGTACCTCAAAAAGAAATTCGTAATTTTGTGAGGCTTACCAGCTGTCGTACCTTCGTAATCAACATTGGACACTTCCAACATGTTTCCAAATATATTTGTTATAGTGTACAATACATTTAAGGTGCCATTGTTACCATTGGTTTCCAGGCAGCATGTTAGCCACACTTCTTCAAGACAACGTGCCTGTTAAGAAATACAGTGAATGCCACTTCATTTAAATATGCACGTATCTTTTGTTGTTAGTGGGCGGAATCTTCTTATTTTCCCGCGATTTTTGGTAAATCTGTGCATATATATTGAGGTTATTGGGCTCATGTGTTTCAGCACGTATCTCTCATATCATGCCTGTCCCCTGTCTTTTTCCTTTCATTTGCTTATCTAGATGGAGGTCAAGAATTCGCTGGTGCTGGGTGTTATTACTTAACAGGCGCGTTGTCTTAAAGAAGGATGGCTAACATGCTGCCTGGAAACCAATGGTAACAATGGCAGCTTAAATGTATTGTACACTATAACAAATAAATAAATACAGCTCTTATACACTTAATACTTTCAGTTGTCCAATACTAACAAAGAACTACCAACACACACACACACACACCACACACACACACACAATATATATATATATATATATAATATATATATATATACATATATATATAATATATAGAAGAGAGAGAGAGACAGAGAGTAGTGAGGGTATTTCTATTTTCTGCACACCACACACACACACACACACACACACACACATATATATATATATATATATATATATATATATATATAGAGAGAGAGAGAGAGAGAGATATACAGAGACTGACGGAGAGAGAGACAGATACAGAGACTGAAGGAGAGAGAGAGACAGATACAGAGACTGACGGAGAGAGAGAGACAGACAGACAGACAGACAGACAGATACAGAGACTGACGGAGAGAGAGACAGAGAGGCAGATACAGAGACTGACGAGAGAGAGACAGAGAGATAGATACAGAGACTGACGGAGAGAGAGAGAGAATACAGAGACTGACGGAAGAAACAGATACAGAGACTGTCGAGAGATACAGATACAGACACTGACGGGAGACAGACAGACAGATACAGAGACTGGCGGAGAGAGAGAAAGAGACAGATACAGAGACTGATGGAGAGAGAGAGAGAGAGACAGATACAGAGACTGGCGGAGAGAGAGACAGATACAGAGACAGAGACTGACGGAGAGGACAGACAGACAGACAGATACAGAGACTGGCGGAGAGGACAGACAGACAGACAGACAGATAGATACAGAGCCTGACGGAGAGAGAGAGAGAGAAGAGAGATAGAGATAGATAGAGAGAGGAGAGAGAGAGAGAGAGACTGACGGAGAGAGAGAGATAGATACAGACTGACGGGGAGAGAGAGAGCGAGAGAGAGGAGAGAGAGGACTGACGGGGAGAGAGAGAGAAGAGACGGAAGTGATAGAGGAGAGGAGAGAGAGAGAGAGAGAGAGAGAGAGAGATAGATACTGACGGGAGAGAGAGCGAGAGAGAGAGAGAGAGACTGACGGGAGAGAGAGAGAAAGACTGACGGAGTGATAGAGGGAGAGAGAGAGAGAGAGAGAGAGAGAGAGAGAGAGAGAGAGAGAGAGAGAGAGGGCGAAAATGACGGGCATTTTTAAAAATACATTTAAGTAGTGACATTTTTTCTTGCTTTATTTTTCCGCCGATTTTTAAAAAATTCTTTCGTTCTAATCGTTTCGTTCACTTTATCAAATGGATCTTTCTTTAGATTTTGGTGATTCCTCATCTTTTCATAATTAACTAATAAACGGCTTCCCTATAATTCTCTTTGAAAACAAATTGATTTGAGAGAAGTGCGTAACGTTGCTGAAACACGGAGGAAAACTATAATATTTTTTTTTCTTTCTTTGTGCGCGCATCCGCTTGTTTCAAACAATTTCAAACATAATCATCCTGAAAATCCCAACGGGGAAACATAGGTGGATATATTCTGAAATTTATGGTTATTTAAAGAGATCTACAAATAAAAGCAGAACTTTTATATTCATTCATAATTCCGACTTATTCAGGTCTTTTATATCGACGACAAAGATTTTGACTCGCTTAACTTTTTATCTTTTCCTTAAAGTCATCTTCTCTCTCTCTCTCTCTCTCTCTATATATATATAATATATATATATATTATATATATATATAATCTCATAACTCACTGTTTGACCCTTTCCCTTTCCTTTCCTTCCCTCTCTCTATCGTTGTGTCTGTCTTTCTTCTTACTGTTTGACTCTGTCTTCCCCCCTCTCTCTCTCTCTCTCACTCTCTTTCGTTTTTCCTCACTTTCTGATCCTCGTTTCCCCTCCCCCTCCCTCTTTCTCTTTCTTCACTGTTTGATCCTGTTCCTTTCTTTTCCCCCCCCCCTCTCTCTCTCTCTCTCTCTTCTCTCTCTCTCTCACAACACACACACACACACACACACGTGTATGTGTATGTCTTTTTATGATAAATTTTCACTCAGATTTTTTTGTTCCCACTCATATCCTTGAGAAATGGATCAATCCATATGTTCAGCCCTTGGTTATGGGTAAATAATATGGTTGAATATGTTCAATGGCCTTGATAAGGCAGTCAGTTTAGGAGAAGGAAAATCTGAATAAGACATGCTATACTGTTTAAAAATTGACAGTGCAACACCACTTGGTAAATACAAGTATTTTCTCGTGCAGTGTGGAATTTTCGCTCCGACCAGAAATAAATATTTCAACGCAAATTAAATGAGGTATCTGTTTGAGATTACTTACATGGATGATATTTTGAGAGAAGTAAAAAATATATATAGATTTAGGAGTCAATAGGATATCAAATACATATACAAAAATTAAACCTGTAAAGGAAACTTGAAAAATAAACTTTATCTCAGTTTTTGGCTTTAAATTATAATACTATGCATGCGGGGGTAGGTGTGTATAGATACGTTCTAGGTAGTTTTAATTAATAAATAGTAAGTCAAACCACATATATGTATAAATATGTGTGTGTGTTCTAGTGTGGATAATGGGGGTATATATATATGTATAGATAGATAGATACATATGTGCGCATGTATACACACACGTGTGTGTGTGTGTGTATATGCACATATATTGTATGTGTAAGTAAGGCATGTGAATGGTCGGTCAGAGAAATCATAAAACTTAAGAAAAGTTTTAGAGTGATGATAACTCCCCAGATTAGACAGAGAGTCTGGGTTTTCAATAAACCGTAGGTTAGAGAGCAATAAAATATGACCCATTTGGGAACAAAGAACTTGTCAAATAACGCGGGGGATAGGCACAAATCTCGTAGACGAGATTTGATAGCGAGAAGAGATGAGATCTGAGGGATTCTGGGAAATGTGAAAGGAGTTAGAGTTAGATCTTGGGCAGCGAAGAAGAAACATCTCCTTAGAGCCTTGTAGCATAGAAGTCAACTTTAGCAGAGGTCCCCAAAAGGAACGGGGGTGTACCCCCCTCTCGACAGACATAGATAAATTATAAGCTGATGGAGTGGCTGGAGATAGCAGCAGACAAAGTCTGACTGATGTTGTCCTTGTTTGTTGTTCTCTCTTTCTCTTTGTGATACTTGTTTGTTTGTGCACCCCTTGGCGGGTGTTTGAGCATATGTTTGCAACGTGGACAGGTCCTAGCGAACTGGTGGACGACACGGAATCATTGCTAGACGAGACGAGATGAACGGCCAGAAGCAAGCAGTGCAGCTGAATGCAGTGAATGCAGGATGGGATTCAGAGCAATGTGCAAAGAGGCCTCGCAGCCCGCCGGTGGTATTACAAAATAACACACAGGTTTTTTATACCATTAAACGAACCAAAGCAAAACAAATGAAGTTAAAGAAAACTATTTATACCGATTTGAAGATATTAACAACTTGAAACTTAGAAAACTTTATAAAAATTACTGTTTTCGGCATTAAATTCCCCTAAAAGCGGTGATATGCCGTAAAAACAAAATACAAACTAATACAGTTTATTTATCTTACTTTCTCTCTATGTGCATAATTTGTCTTGAATATTATGCAAGTGGTCAAATTCTCCCGTGCATTGATAAACACAGAAAATGGTATGCAGACGATTGTAGTATATCTATATATTAATACTCGACTAACTTGTACTGTTATTATTTTCGACACTTTCTGGTTAAAAATGAGACCGTCCAAATCGTCCAAGAATGAAATACAAAAAATGTAAATCCTGATTATTTGGTCTTGCTTATCCGCCGAATTCTTATTTCTTATGAGTGTTGTCACCTCAGCTAAATAATGGACCATTCCGTTTTTATTGTAAAGGAAGAAAAAGGACATACTACACAGACAAAATATATTAAGAAAGAAAGAAATGAAGAAAGAGAGTAGGAGAAGAAACGGGATGTGTTACATAGAATAAAACATAATGAGAAAGGAAGATAGAGAGTTGAGGAGGACTCTGAAGCGATAACTCTATTCTGTTTCAATTGAATGTAATGAAAAGAAATAAAGAAAGTAAAAAGAGTGAAAGAGAGATAGATCACTGTTATTATACGTTTTACAAATTGAACTAGTTGCTATAGCTCTGAAGTAAACATAGCAAACGTAGTAATAATTAGATTATCATATTGCGGTTTATCCACAGGTCCTGCTAGTAACGGTTAATGCAAAACTGCTAAACACAAGCATATCTAACTTTATTTCCTTCTCTCCGCGATCATACACATGTGCATGCTCGCATGGAAACTAAAACCGTGATGATTGTGACACGTAAATTATCTCTACACACGCCATCTTTATTTAAAATATGTTTAGCGTTTTAGGTTAATCTCGCCAGGATGTTTATTAGCAAGGAAAATGAAATCCATCATCGAACTTTCGGCCTTTAGAAAGAAGTGAGATTATGACGACCTTGAATGATTTATCAAGAAAAAGAATGAATCCGTATCTTTGGGTATATTCTTAACTCCATGATATGATGACAATATTCTCTTCTCTGCTGGAAGGGGACACCGGTAAAAACATGATAATCTAGACCATATTAGGAATCCATTATATTGTTAATATTTTCATTACATATATTTGCCAATCGCTCCACGCGAATAGGATGTGACGCAAGGTCAATTTCTTAAGCGGAATTTAACAAGTTTGAATGCAGAGTTTTCCTTTTAGAGTTGTTAAATAGCCAAGGTTAAAGAGCCCATTTTCCCTCCTATTTACCCGTAGATGGACGGAGAATAGTTGGATTTATACTTGCAGGTCGAATGAAATGAAACAATATATGGACACAATAAAGAAAACTGGCCCAGTTTTTTTTTTACCCTTGGTTTGAAATTAGACCCTGAAATTGCTAACCATCAGGTGTCGGTTATTGTGGTAAAAACACAACATAGAAACAGCCCTGTCGGGATTTAGAATACACTAACCCCACCCCTGCAAAGGAGTAATAACCCCCGTCCAACGGGACCAATTATTTAAACCTGGGTTGCGTCAGTGATACTTGAGGCTGGAACCCTGGTTACTTAACAGTCCATGACATGCAACACTATACTTTGGACCTGATTTAGGCTATATGGGCGGTCGGGGAAACCCCACTCCCACAGATCAATCAATTTGTCACTTCAATTCTATGCAATTATTTGTTACATAATTATTAGACACTTAATGATTATGGCAATAGTGTAGAAAACATAATGGCGATTAGTGCAGCCTACGGCCTTGAAAGATGAGTGACAATGCTTGACCTCACTCTCACCTTGCTTTCCGGGGATAAATCCTGAGAACCGGAAGGCATAGAAGACCCTGTTCCGGTTTAAGGATATTAAGTAACTCAATCAGTTAGGAGTTAGAAGCCGAGCTAGCAAGATGTAAGGATCTGCGCAGACGTCTGGTTTGGGGATTTATAAATAAAGTAATATCAACGTAAATCGAAGTCTTGTGTTTATTACCTAAAAACTAACAATGACACAGGGCTTCTGATAACGAGGAATCCCCATAGAAGACCATACCGGAATCCCCAAGAAAGTCAACACCAGACGTTTGACCCGACCAGACCTTAGAAGATTCCAGACCCAGACGCAAGATGTTAGAAGATAGAACCAAAGCCGGCCAGAAGAAGAGACGACTAGAAGTAAAGAAGTAAGAAAAGGGTATACAACATGTATCGATTGGTACTGTGAAAATGTCAGTACGTAACACATTGTCGCAACCTTACTGCCCTCATGACAAGTCTTAAACCTTTTTATCATATATGTCCTTGAAGGCGGTGGCTGAGGGTCTTAGTGTCCTGGGTATGACGTTAAACTATTTAATGGTTAAGGTTCAATTCTGGAGCTTTGGGGAATGTGGAGAACACTTTCATGACTATTACCCCCAAGTCAGATATGTCACAGAATGGTAGTATATGTTAGGGTCCCATCTATTGGTCAAATAGAAAAAAATGTTTTTAAAGATATTGAGTAAAAAAATCAAGTATGAATAAAACAAAACCTCTTCGGCATGGAATAGCCTAGCAAGGGTTGACATGCCGTAAAATCCAACCAACCAATTCTATGCAAACATAAAATAAATCAACAACTAGGATGACTGGGAGATGACATACGTTGAGTATTACTCGAAATACAAAATTCTACAGCAGCTCACGTGTCGTTCGCTTTGAACTCTCTGTGATTAAAAAGATATATATATATATATATTATATATATATATATAGTATATATATATATATATATATATATATATATATATATATTCAGCATTTGGGGTCCATTCCTAGATTAAATCTCATTTCATTAACTTGAATTTCTTTCATCTTCCGTTCTACATTTTTTTTTTCATTTGTCTCCTTCGCTTTTCGTTTCTTTAGATCATTTATTTTTTATTCGACATTTTCTCATTTTTTGTGAAAGTTTATCTTTGAAAAAAAGAAATTCCCTATCAAGCTTTATCAACTGCCGTCTTCATTTTGTTTATTTTTCTTTTTTTCTATTTTTACTTGGCCTTTTTTCTTCGCTTTTCAAAGCTCCTCCTTTCTTCGTAATTTAATATGCACCTCTTTTCACCGTGCAATTATAAATCCTCGTGTGTCCTTCCTAATCGTCGTTAAATGCTTGTTTTACTTTTCTTCTTCATTTCTTTTATGTTGCTACTCCTGCTGCTTAATCAATATTCTGTTTGTTGTGGTTGTAATTGTTGCTTCCTATTGTTGTTGTTGTTTATTCATCTTATTAATTTCATTCTTTCTCTTAGTTTCATTTCTTCTTCTTCTTCCTCTTCTTCAACTTCTTCGTTTCATTCTACTTCTTCCAATTATTCCACACTTCCTCTTTTTCCATCTTCTTTTCTTCCACTTTATTCCACACTTCCTCTTTATTTTCTTCTTCTTCTTCTTCTTTCTTCTTCTTCTTCTTCTTTCTTCTTCTTCTTCTTCTTTCTTATTCCACACTTCTTCTTCTTCTTCTTCTTCTTCTCTTCTTCTTCTTCTTCTTCTTCTTCTTCTTCTTCTTCTTCCACTTTATTCACACTTCCTCTTTAATTTCTTCTTCATTCCACACTTCCTCTTTATTCCCCTCTTCTTCTTCTTCATTTTCTTCATTCGCACTTCCTCTTTATTTCCCTCTTCTTCTTCATCTTCTTCATTCCACACTTCTCTCCCTCTTCTTCTTCATTTTCTTCTTTCTTTTCTTCTTCTTCTTCTTCACTCTCTTCTTCTTCTTTCTTCTTCTTCTTCTTCTTCTTCTTCTTCTTCTTCTTCTTCTTCTTCTTTTCTTCTTTTCTTCTTCTCTCTTCTTCTTCTTCTTCTTCTTTATTCCACACTTCTCTTCTTCTTTCTTCTTCTCTTCTTCTTCTTCTTTCTTTTCCACACTTCTTCTTCTTCTTCTCTTCTTCTTCTTCTTCTTCTTCTTCTTCTCTTCTTCTTCTTCTTCTTCTTTATTCCACACTTCCTCTTTATTTCCTTCTTCTTCAATATTCATTTTTTATCAAATTACTCTGGATTTGCTATTTTAAGATCAAGTGCCAACATACCTCCTTCTCTTAACATTCTTACTTATATCCATAATGCACTTTTCTTGGCATTCTAATTTCATTTTTAGATCTCTGTTTTAATTATTTTGAAAGGCTTTTCGACTCTTCCAAGTGACCTTCTATGAATGATTCTCACTTTCACTATGTGTTGAGTAAAATTATATAAATGAATTAATCAAAATTATTTAGATATATGAGTATGCGCATCACAAAATCAGTCAGAGTGTGTTCATTTTCTTCTTACCTAAATCTCAAAATCAAATCACAATAGTTGACAGAAACATCCAGGTTGAGTGAACAATTCAGCAAACTCCTTTCCTAGAACGACGATATCTGCTCAGGCACAAGTAAGAAGACATTCGAAGGCTCATTGTCAATATTGACAAATCCATTTATCCAAGAGTATGAAAAGTAGATGAATGTGTAAGAGGGCTAAGGGTAAAGACTACGGTCCGATATCTGGCATATAGACGGAAGATCAAATCATAAAAGTTAAGCAGCGAATAGCATCTTTAGTTTAGAGACGGGTGACTGCTTTGTAGCAACCTTTGTTGATGACTAAACAAAGCTTAAAGAATTACACGTGTTAAGCAAAGCTTAATATTATTAAATAGTATCTAAGCATGAAACCTCATTTTTGAAAACTTATGAATATTATATCTAAAATATTAAAGGAATAGTTTTGCAAAAGATGGACATTTGCAATATTCAACCGAAAAGACTACTAACTAAAAGCCAATATGTGTAATTCCATGTCAAATCATCCAGAGAAAAGTAATATTATCACCCACTTCACTTTTTAAATAGTGTGGACTAGGCTAAATTCCCCAAAATTTAGCTTCCAATTCAAAGAATTGGCCGAGTTATGTCGATTTTTAGCTCTCCAAAATGTTAGTGGAGTTTCTCGAAAGATGGCAACTTTTTGTAATCTATTTTCCCTGTAAAATGAGTTATAGATATTCCCTACAGCTAAAAGTAGGTTTATAAAAGCATGTTGGACCAAGAAATCCAAAAATTTAACTTCATCATAGTCCGCACCAGGACAAAATTTCAGAAGAAATGAAGGGGATGGGTGGCAGGGCCTGTAGACGAAATCTAGCTTGATATTATCATGGCCGATGTGTACAAGCATTATTAGGTGTTTCTTTTTTCTGAATTACCACCATTTATACATATATTCATACGGGGGAAAGTGACACTATGACCTAAAAACTCACGACAACCCACCTCAATCAGTACAACGTGAAATATCCATCCTATAACCTGCAATCACACACACACACACACACACATTATATATATATATATATATATATAATATATATATATATATATATATATATATAATGTCAGATTTGTGGATGTTTGTTTATTTTAGAAGCATTGTTGAATAAAGTATATATTAATATTTATAGTTTTGCTTGGAGGCAATTACAATGCGCATATCGCATAAATTTCGATAATTATAGAAGATAATAATGACAAGTGAATTTCGCAAAGAATTACTCGGTGTGTAGAACATCGAACATACTGTTTCAACTTTAAACAGTCTGTACGATGTTCTACACACCGAGTAATTCTTTGCGAAATTCACTTGTCATTATTATCTTCTATAATTATCGAATTTTATGCGATATGCGCATTGTAATTGCCTTCAAGCAAAAATATAAATATTGATACACACACACACACACACACACACACACACACACACACACACATATATATATATATATATATATATATATATATAATCCTCATCAACGCAAAACACGAATTCCCATGAGTCTCTCTGTCTACCCGCCCTTATCATTTATCTTAACTGGAATGTCCTCAAACAGTGTTCCTGTTTTAAACTAGATGAAAACATATCCACATAAGGAGCAACCCCCTACAATTAGTAAACAAGTTCCCATAACTAGAGCGATATCTCACCTACTGAACATCAATATGCACATAGGAAATTCATGGATTACTATCGACAGATTATCGATCATATGGGAATCTGGTCATTCGGATAAGATAAAACGGGAATACATCCAAACTTTAGCCGTATCAGTACTACTGTAGGGTTGCACTACTTGTAACAGCAATAATATCACTTAACTCCTATCAAATAGACCATCCAATTAGACGTTCAAGATAGGCTGGAAACTGTTAGAAAAGTAAGAAGTTTTAAAAAAACACATACGTGCCTCCACTAATTACCGGACACTTTTAACTGAAAACACACACATATTACATAAGGAAACAACAAGAAAAACTCCAAATTTTTGAAGCCTTACACATTCAGCAAAAATAAACCCACTTTCAATGAGATTAAATTTGCATATAGCAGCCATATTGAAAAATGTTTTAAACTCATTTTCCGCCAATTATTTTCCACCCAATGTAACGTAGCGGCATCGTCACGGTACCAAATAGATATATTTGTTGCGTAGTGCCTTTTCTGTGACGGCACTAAATATCTATACGTTGTATACTTCTTACGTCTTACTCTGTCGTCTTCTATTCTTCCAGCCGTCTTCTGATCGTCTAGTCTTCTGGCCTATATATCTCCTAATGGTCTATCTTGGTCTGGTCTTTCTTATCTGGGTTCCGTGTCTGGTTCTGTTGGGGACCATTTCTTATCAGAAGCCTTGTGTCATTGTTAGCTTTTAGTAATAACAACAAGACTTCGATTTACTTTTGATGTTACTTTATTCCAGAACCCTAGACCAGACAAATGCGCGCGGAGAGTCACATCTTGCTAGCTTCTAA
The DNA here is from genome assembly GCA_023376005.1 of Doryteuthis pealeii. Taxonomy (NCBI): domain Eukaryota; kingdom Metazoa; phylum Mollusca; class Cephalopoda; order Myopsida; family Loliginidae; genus Doryteuthis; species Doryteuthis pealeii. The sequence goes on along the minus strand of CM042141.1, from coordinate 52,499,780 downwards.
CTCTGCAACTGACTAACTGCAACTGTCCTGCATCTAACTGAGTTGCTTACACCTTAAACCGGAAAGGGCTTTCTATCGGCTTCCGTTCTCACGTTCTATCCCCAGAACGCAAGGTGAGAGTGAGGTCAAGCATTGTCACTCACTCTCAAGGCCATCAGCTGTACTGATCGCCATAAGGATTTCTATACTACCTTAAAAAGTAATAGGGATCCAATTAATATGTAACACCAATCCTCAAACAAAAATGTATAATTTCTGTGAGTTCTCACTATTAGTTGCTCCCACTAATACGTTAACCACATACAGTGTTTAAATAGAACCAGGAATACACTCAATAGTTTTTCATAAATTAAATAAAGTTTGTATTTATTTATCTCATGAATTTTAAATTTGTTTCATGAATGCTAGATAGACGTATTTAAAAATAAAATAAAGAACAAATGCATAATCGGTTTTGTACGTTAATTCAATTTATATTAAGCCTTTTACCAACATTACCTCTAGTAATATGAAAACAATCAACATCCGACTATAGATGATACATCTTATTTTGAGTCAATCTTGTCTTACATTACTGTTTATTTTCATTATTTCGGCAATATATATGAAATATTGAATCTATGGACAACAAGTTCTATTATTAGAGAATTTATAGCCATAATACTATCACTGACCATGAGTTCAGTTTGTCGTATTTCTCTTATTCATCTGTAGAACGTTTCCCTAAAATTTTCCTTGCTTGTCACATGCTTTATGCAACCTGTCTCTTAAATTCCTAGATATATGTAGGCCTCTTTCCGATCAAGCTGTTTTATTGTATAATGTTATCAAGCATATTATCTTAGGTCTTCACAAGAGTAGCTTTCTTATATGTGGTTTTTATACATCTGTCAAAGCACACAGCATACCGGTGTCAAAACAGAACATTTGGGCTATTTAGAAAGCTCTCTAAATCTTCATTATTTTTAGCGCATGGTTTCAAACGTTCGATAGAAAATGTGTGATTTATGTATTTTCCAAAGATTTCATACACATAAACGATCTTATTTGATTCAATAGAAAGAGATATAAAATATAGGGAAATTAAGCCAACGGTAATTCAATCTGGGCAATTCCACAGTAAATGCTGACTTCAGTCCTCCACTCATTTTGGTACATGGTGTTACAGTTAGCCTCTTGGGAATGGACTCCGCGAAACGAGTTCAAATCTTGGCCGAGTATGTTGGCATTTCAGACAGCGCTAATACCGTTGGGAGATATATGCATCCAACTATTTTCCTTGCATCTATGAGTATATAGTTTCGTAGACTGGACTCTTTTTTTTTTACCTTGGTTGAGTAACCAGATTCCCAGGACCTCCCTAACTTTTCACTGTTTCTTTCACTCTTATCACTTTTGACACTACTCAACCAATCGGAAACCAGCAGGTCAGCCTTTCAAACGTCATCCAACATTCTTGTAAATTTCCACTATTACATAACGTATAACTAACATCTTGGGTTTTTCCGCTTCTCATTATTTCACACATCTTATTGATGTTAACTTAAATTTCCTCATCCATTTTTTCTTGACTTTCTCGTTTCAACTTTGTACTGCTAGTCATGCGTGTATATTTCATTTTCTATTTTACTTTCCAATTGATATATGTGTTACATAATTATTAGATCCCTAATACTTATATAAGGTAGTATAGAAACATAATGGCGATTAGTGCAGCTGATGGCCTTGAGAGTGAGTGACGGCGCTTGACCTCACTCTCACCTTGCCTTCCGGGGATAAATCGTGAGAACCGGAAGGCATAGAGGACCCTGTCTTCCAGTTTAAGGATAAGTAAGTCTCAGTCAGTTAGCAGGTAGGAGCCGAGCTCGATAGGATGTAAGTCGATCTGCGCAGATGTCTGGGTTGGGGATTGAAAATAAATTAACATCAAAGTAAATCGAAGTCTTGTGTTTATTACATAAAAACTAACAATGACATAGGGCTTCTGATAAGGAGAAATCCCTAACAGAAACCAGACCCGAAGTCCCCAAGAAAGTCCAGACCTTAGAAGATTCCAGACCAAGACGCAAGATGTTAGAAGATATACCAAAGACGATCAGAAGAATAGAGTAAGTAAGAAGTATAAAATGGTATACAACATAAATATCTCGAAATTCAGGAATTGTTGTGGATGGAATTGTTACAGTATCTGTAGCAGTTGCATATAACTTTTCGACCACAACCGAAATAATTGGATGACCTTATTCTACCAAGCATTGTTAGATATATAGATACGCTTTGTTCTTTTTTATTATTTATTTTCTTTATTGATGATCTGTCATTCATATCAGAATTGTTTATTCTAGCGAGTGTTCTAAGTATGGTATTTTTCATTTCATTGATTGTACTATTCTATGAAACCCGTATATTCATTTACAGTTATTATCTTCACTTGTATTTTCTCTTGTTTCCTTATTATCATAATTAGTATTATCACATATTGTCTCATGTGTTTTTCCCGTACTTCTTCAGCGACTGAGCTAGCATCACTTCCATCAATTTATATATATTTTCTGGTTATAAACCAACACTTATTCATTGATATTTTCTCTTTGTCCGTATCTGTTAAGCTATTATTTGTAATAGTACTTCTTCATACATGGGCCAGTTTATGAGAATCTAAGTGATTTCCTTAGCTTTTCATTTTCTTCCTGAATGTTATAGATTCGTTTAGAATACTTGTATTTGATGGTTTATTATATATATTAGCAAGAATATGCAGCCTCCGGTTTAAGTATCTAACTTTTAATGTCATGAGATATATCAAATTAGAAAGACCAACGAATTCAAATAAAAATATTACACTTATTTTTATTATATTTTAATAGGTGTTTAAATAAAAATCATTCATAGAATTAATTTTAATACATTGAAGAATAAAACAATAATATTAGAGACCAACAACACCAAGTAATTATGTATTAAACCTAGTTTTGTTAAAACCAGCATGTATATTAAATACACCATATATTATCTGTTATTTCCTATATATAAGATGCATTGCATTATCATAAACACACTGATAATATTGACTGTTTTGTGAAAAATCTGACTCAGATTTTCATAGAGATATCGTTGATAAATAGTACTTATTCTATTCTATGCATCAAATATTTTGATTATAATTAAAGACTTATTGATTAAGTTACGCGATTCCTGGTGTTATTGTGACGTAAGCAGTGAATTAGTTTTGGTTACAAAAAGAAAAACATGGAATCATTTTTTTAATAAATAGCAGAATGCATTACCAGTTTTGACGTTTTCGTGGTCTTCATTTTGGTAGCTGTGGGATGGTGTTATCTAGGTTCAGATACTAAACAACTTATTAAATAATGCTGATGTAAGAGCTATTATTCCAACCGAACATTATTTACTCCTACACCAAATCGGCCCTTGTTTATCTGCCTGATGACCGAGAAGGAATAGTTTAGATTTGTATTTAAAAACTGGGGAATTTTCAACACCCTGATTAGTTTTCAACATCAACTTTAGCTGGAGTTTTTTCATTGAAATCTGAGTGACAGAAAGTTTCCTCATGTCTCCATAACTCTTCTGATTATTCAATACGATCTTAAAAATACAGTAGTCTAGATGGCCTCGATTATTCCACTGATTTTAAATTCCCCCAGTCTTATTCCAAACTACAAAAACAATAAAGTATATAATTGATTAAGATACAGGGCACAAAGACTATTAATATTAAGCATGGTTACTTGAAGCTAAAGGGTGCCGGGTGACGTCTTGAATAAATCCTGAAGGCGGCATCCTACAGAAGAACAGCTGTACGGCCACCTGCCGCCTATCCTACAATACATCCAGGTAAGGCGTAGGTGATATACTGGACTATGCTTGAAAAACAAGGAAATGCTCCTTTACCATAATTTCACACAGCATTATTATAGAATAC
>CM042141.1:52473334-52490834 GCA_023376005.1 Doryteuthis pealeii | reverse complement strand
GGTTGATATGCCGTAAAACAAAACAAACCAAACCAAACATTTTTTCATTTAAAACTCAATTTTTAAACACATTTTTAAAAACACATTTTTTATTCAATCCCTAGATAGAACCCTAACTGATACTACGACTCCGGGTTAGAGTGGACCTGGGATTAATGATGAAAAAAGGTCATTCCCCATAGCTCCAGAATTGGAATTTCATTATCAGACTTTAACGTAATGCCTAAGACATTAAGACCCACGGCCACCGCCTTCTACCACATATTTGAAAAAAACGTTTGGGGACTGCCATAATGTCAATATGATTGAGACAATCATATAGGTTCTGGGGCTTGACGTAACCACCTGATTGACCAGAGGAGTCTCTCCAACCACCGATGTAGCTCAGGTAAGGGCTAAAGTGGAGTGTTGTATGTAATAGACTGCTCAGTCACCAGGGTTCCATCTTTAACGATGGGTCACCACACACGGCCAACAGGTGGTCCCATTACGGTATTTTACCCCTCTCCAAAGGTGAAGTCGGTGAATTCTAAAACCCAAGCCGACTGATCTGTGGTACTTTTATGAAAAGGCTGAATGTGATCTTTATCATTTGAAATACATATTTCGATCAGTTTATTCTCAAAACTTCTTCAATTAGGAATGTCATTATTATTATTATTATTATTATTATTATTATTATTATTATTATTATTATTATTAATTTTTATTATTATTATTATTATTATTATTATTATTATTATTATTATTATTATTATTATTATTATTATATACTTACTCATGTTAAATAGCATTGTAGGATTTCTTATACATTTTTTTCTTAGATTCCAACTTAAAAAAAGTGGTCCCATTGGGGATTTTACCCCTTTGAAGAGGTATAGTCAGCGTATTCTTCTGCTCCAATCAACAGGGCTGCATTTTAAAATGATTCTACAGATTCACGGGTGTTTGCAATTAACGCTGTTGAACCTATCTGTATTTAAACCGTAATTTAGATTCTTACTCGTAGTTTTTTTTTCTTTGTTTCATGCACACCATGCTAGCTTCGCAAATCGATTACTACTGAAAAGCGAGTTCAATCTTCGAATTATATTACAACGAATCAAATCATTTACATTTGCCTTAATTATTTGTATTAGCCGGACCTGGGGATATACCAAAGTATGATAATTTAATTACTACAACGTTTTTTATGTTTACTTACAAGCTATTGCAATAATTCAATATGTAAAATGTGTAAATATCTTAATCTAACTTTCTCTTATTTTTTTTATTTCTTTCTTTCCATATTTTCATCTTTTCATTATCTTCGATTAAAATAGTTTAGCATTATTACTTCCGTGCGATTATCCCCTCTCTATATCTTTTACCCTACTCTCTACTTTTTCTTATTATTATTTTCTGTGTAGAATATCCTTTCTCCCATTTATTTTTTTATAATAAAAACGAAGGAATCCATCATTTAGCTGCAGTGACGACACTCCTATGAAATAAGAATTATGTGCGAAAGCAACACGAGATAATCAGGATTTCCATTTTTGCCTTTCATCTTGAACGACTTGGTCTTATTTTTAACCAAAGGATGTTGCAAAATGGTAACGATCATACAATTAAGGAACACACACACACACACACACACACACACACACACACATATATATATATATATATATATATATATATATTATATATATATATATATATATAAACTGGTAGAATGATTAATTAGGTATCATTAATTAGTAAATAAAAAAATATCTATTTTAAATAACCATTGGAATTAAAAATATGAATAATTTTGATTGACTTTTAATAATGTTGATAGACAATTAATTTGAAGCAATTCAACGCGTAAATATCGAGAAATGAGAATGTTAAAGACCGCCATTTTCTTTTTTTTTTTTTGTACATGTCCTTTCACTTGCGTGTTAATGCATTGCATTCTCTTTGAACCTCTCATCATCTTCATCAATTTCTAATCTTAGAACCAATATGAATCTGTAATCAAACGCTTCAATGACCAAAAAAGTGATTAACGAGCTTTTAAGAGAACGAGACATATCAAATTGGGTGAGAAATTAAGAGGTCGATAAATAAAGTACAGTTTATTAGTTAGCAATAAATCAGGAATAAATTGAAATTTAAATGATTTCAAAATTTGAAAGATCTTACTTTTAATGCAGCATAATAAGCAACTAATTGTGAGTTTCATTTCAAGGGACAAATCATTTTTGATAATTCCTTTCAGTTTTTCTCCGCTTAATTAGTTGTCTCGTCAACAACATCCCTATTCCTATCTATTACTAGTAATTTAAACACAATTATAAGATTTCTTGTAATTATTCTTATTTAATGACAATAATCATTTGTTTATACGCAACTGCATGTTTCAGCTAACTAAAATAATGCTTCATACACACTTATAACTATGCTTAATGCAAATGATTTACACACAGTCAAAAGGTTTCAAGGAAACCTATCCAACATTATTAATTATGCTAGCAAGAATATACGGGTATAAGTATTTAAGTCTTAATATAATGAAATATAGGGTTTCCAGAAAGTCCATATCCTCTTTAAAGTAATACATTCTCTAAATACACACGGAATATACGGACAAATTGTATATTAGATTAGAAAGACGAACAAAATTAAATAACGATGCATATATAAATATTCCTTATTTTGATTATATTTTAATTGGTTTCTATTTGGAATCATCCCTAAGATTGATTTAAATACGTTGGAGAATAAAAGAATGATATTAGATATCAATAACACTAAGCAATTATTTATAAACCCGTATGCAAATTAACCACACACTATATTCTGTAAAACTTTATTTCTTGGTCATATTGCAGGATGTTAAATGCTCTTAAAACATGGGCCGTTTTGAGGAAAAGGTTACTCAGTGTTACAGCTTTGCTTATCGAATAATTAACACATCAACTAATCTAGTTATACGTCATCTGGTGGAATAACTACTTCCGCCTTTTTTATTATCACAACAGAAAAATGGCCGAAACGGTGCTTCCCTTTCTTATCAAAACAATGGCTGAAACGGTACTTCCGTTACATATTAATCAATATACCACACTCAGTTTCAGCATTAATAAGTAAAATTTATTATTTTATGTTTATTAATGATTTTACTATAGATTAAATACTCATTAATTGGCTACGCCATTCCTGTGGGTATCGGGACGTAAGTAGTTTAGCTTACAGACAGAAATACACCGAACCTTCTTTATAATAATATTTAATAAGATACATTTATTTGCTCACAGTAATATAGATTTTCACGTACTAAAAACGATTCTCTCTGGATGACGCCTACTTGCGGCCTTGCGTTACATCATATGGATGCAATAAAACCCTATACAATCTTCAATATTTTCATCTATTTTAATTTTTACACCCACTGGTTTTCCCATTAACGATAAGGTTATATGAACGAGTAAAAGTCATATGAGACATGTCATATCAATACTTCAGCAATTAGATTAATATTTTTATGTTGGTTAGTTAGTTGGTTGGTTGGATTTTGCGGCATGATGACTTGTTGGTTTGCAATATTCATATCATTCGGACTCTTGTCCTCATCCTCATTCTTATCTGTACACATTAGAGTCATAGCCTAGTGGATAAAGAAGTTGGGTTAATACATTGCTAAGTGACAATTATATCTAGACTGCAGGTTTAATCCTGGTAAGGGATAACGGTATCATAGAATAATGATTAATATAGCTTAACACCTGTACCCCAGCTATGGTTATCGGAATGAGAACAGGATACCACCGTAGTCTGAATAAAGGGTTAGGTTTAAAGTTCCGATATAGCTCCCGATTACGACAAGAATGTTCCCGAGTCGACAAGAAATACCTGAAGAAGACCGGAAGGCAAATCGGCCGAAACGTTGTACAGATAACAATGAAGATGGGGACAATATTCGGAATAATATATGTAATACTAATTATCAAGCCTCATCTCAAACATTCAGAGAAACCTTGTTGGTTTGTTCTATCTCGAATATATTGTTTTATTCATCCTTGTAGGGATTCAATTTTTGTTCAAAGTTAAATTTTAAAAACATTTTAATACTCATTTTTAGTCTACTTAAAGAACAAATGGCACCCTAACAGGTATCACCACTCCTTGTCAATGTGGACCTGGGAGTAATGGTTATAAAGCAACATTCCAAATTCCCTGGAGCTTCAGTACCCATCTTCTAGCACATATATATATTTACCAACCCCTCCGCACGAGCAGGATGTGACACAAGGTCAATTTCTTAAGCGGAGTTTAACAGGTTTGAATTCAGAGTTTTCCTTCTCCTAGACCGGTTGCCTAACCAAGGTTAAAGAGCCCAGTCAGCCCTACTATTTATCCATAGCTGGAGGGAGAGTAGGATTCATACCTTCCCCAGGGTATTAGCGCTAAGTGAAATGCAATTACCACGTCCAGGATTTGAACTCGGAGCGACGAGTCCATTTCCCATGACTTTAACCATTACACCATGCGCTTCCTTCTTATAGCACATATATGATTTAAAAAGTTGGGGCACCATAAGGGTAATAGTGTTAGAACAATCATATAGATGCTAGAGCTTGACGTGACAAATCGATTGATTGGAGGGGGTAATATTCTGATGCATTGCATTGACTACTAACTGAATTATAAAGAGTGTCCCTGTCCGTTTACCAGAAATTAGGACAACAAGCATTCACAGCAAGCCGATCAGGTTCATAGTTTTTGCTTTGGGGGTCAACTGCTGATCATGACACTAATCAATCATTTGAGACTCACATTTATTTAGAATGATCTGTATCATTAATGTGGGAAATACATTGTAGTTAGGCTAAACAGAGGGGTTACATCTTACTAGTGGTTTGGTCTCAGAGGTAATATGTTATTCGCAGTGGAAAGGCCCAAACGACTTAGTAAAGTCGTAGGTCACCAGAATCTTGAAAATGAATATCCCTAAGTCTTTGCGTTTGTGGCCTAAAAGAATATATATATATATATATATATATATATATTATATTATATATATATATATATATATGTATGTATATGTATATATATATATGTATTGTTTTTTATATGCATTCAATTATTATCATATTACTTCTAGGTGTTAGTCTACAAAAAATGTAACTCATTATATTCAACTAGTAGCACGGTTATCCACGATAATCACTCACCAACGTCCATATCATTCATTTCATGCGGGATGTCCTCTGCGCAGCGTCCAGTATCCGCGCAGAGATGTTGAATGTAGGCTTTAACGGGCAGCCTAAACTGGTGTACCCATTTGCTGGTTTCCATAGAAAAACGTCACTTATGGGTTCGTCCCCGCTTCTCCAGCACTAACCAGCATGTCCTGCCCCCGTCACAGAATATGTGTGATTGTGCAAGTGGCTATACAGTTGCTTTCTTATAGAGTGCTCTTTTCCCTTTCTGTTTAGTATAATACGGGACATTTTTGTGCAGCTCCCATCTAGCTTATCTTTCTCATTCATTTGGGACTAAATGGTGCAGCCATACAGCAGCAGTGATACTACGGCTTGAAAGAATTGTCGCTTTAACTTGCTACTAAGATCTGATTTCAATATGACTGATAATCTATTGCAGACCATCATCCCTTTTATCATATATGTTCTACAAGGCTGTGACTAAGGGTCTTAATGTCCTGGGTATGACGATAAACTCTATCTGATTGTAAAGTTTCAAATCTGAAGCTCTGGGGTGTGTGGAGTACTGTCATATAGCCGTGTTATTACATACACGTAAGCCCACCTGGACATACGAAATATATATTGTATGAGGTATACCCGTTTTGTATACTTTATACTTCCTGTATTCTCATGTTTCTGGGTAACACCTTTCTTAGTGGCTTCATGATTTAGTTTAAGCAGCTCTTAATTGATGGCTGATTTGTCTATCGATCTACCGGTCGATCTGGTTCTCGTAGATGTTTTTTCAGGTTGTCTTCTTCTTCTTCTTCTTAAATGGTGTCTTAAGATGTTCTTGAGATGCCCTATGTTGTTGTTTTTAGTACCAACTCAAAACATTTATTGTAGTGGATTCACATATTCATTTAAATATGCACCTTAACCATGCGTGTGAGTTTGGCTAGCCACATGTCAGTACGTTTTTCAGTCTCGACGGCTTGCAGCAGACTGACTACATTCCACGGTTTAAACTCCGAACAGGGAGACTGGGGTCAAACTAGGGTTAATAATGTCAATCAAATCTAACCGTTTCGATTTGAATTCAAATACTTTTTCTAATCACTATTACTCTGACTCGGTGTGGTAGTACCTATTAGGTTCCATCTATGGGTTAAATAGAAAAAATGTGTTTAAAAAACTGAGATTGAAAAAAAAAGAGTTTGAAATAAATAAAACAAAAACATCTTTAGCATAAAATAACCTGATAAGATTGGCGTGCCGTACAATTTAACCAACCATCATAATTTTTTTTCATTTAAATTTAGAAAATAGTTATACATATAAGTAGTGAGGAGGCGGTTGTGTAACGGTGAGAGTAGTAGGAAATAGACACGACGATTTCAAACCCTAGACCTAGCTATTTTCTTTTCACATAGATGCTTACCTTTCCAAAAGGTATTACCGCTAACTACTCTCCATCCAACTATGGTGACTGTGCTCTTTAACCCTCGTTAGTCAACCAGTCTAGGAGACGGAAAACTCTGAATTCAAACCTGTTAAACTTCGCTTAAGTAATTGACCTCGTGGAACTTCCTGCTCGTACGGATAGTTTGGTGTATATATATATATCTATATATCTATATATATATCTATATATATATATATATATATATATATATATATAATATATATATATATACGCATAAATGATATGATATAGCAAAAGCATTTTCTAAAATTATATATCCAAAGGAAAACTTTGACGCCTGTACTGTATGAATATATAAGCTTGTAGAGGCAATTTGTCAAGTTTTGAGTGAAATTTTCAACAGTAGGTTACGCGCCTTGGTTCCAATTTACTACGTCAGAATTAGATTGTGGCGCCTCGGCTAAAGACTGCCCGAATATCTCGTCTTGTTTTTGACAGAGTCGTAACAGGGGAATCGAACTGGTAATTAAAAGAATACCTGAAGGAGATAAGAGAAAATAAATTTGAAAGTAAAGACTAATAAGGGTTTCTCAGCGATAAAACATAGTTACTCTTAAAGTTGGGCAATTGTACTTTTCCTGTATAGTTACCTTATTTTTTTTTCTTCCTTCAATCATTACCAGATCGAAAGTTTTACTGATTAGATCAAGAGTTCTACATAGGCGCACAATATATCTTATATGATGCTAGTACCATTATCTTATTTGAATACTTTTATAACTCTAAATATAATCTATATTGCTCATACACAATATATATATATATATTGATTAAAAGTGAATTGTTTAAAATAGTCATACTCTAGTTTCACACTGATCACAAATCTTCGTGAATATATATATATATATATATATATATATATATATATATATATATATATATATATATATATTTTACGTGGTGGGGTTTGTCACTGCACTAAATCGATATATGTTACTTTATGGCTCTTCACCGTGTCTTCAAACGCGCGGCACTATCAGGAACTTGTACACGTCGTATATACGAGTCGGTGCGTGGCTTGTTTCTTAGCACCCACAGGATCTAGTAGCAGTCTTTAGTCAGTCGACCCTAAAAGAGAATTATTCCATTCTTTTTCGTCGGTCAGCGAATAACTGTCAGGCGCGTGCCTCTTTTTTCGTTCCGGTCAATTTGACGTGTGTTTACAAGTATCTGCGGACGTCTTCTTTACTTGTTAATTCATGGATTTCTTTGAGGAATTCGCTGTAGTAAAAGTGAAGATAATTAACAAAACCTCTTGCTTCTCAAATGTGACTTATTTATGTAATTCCTTCAACTTATTGTTCTTGAGAGATAGAGGGTAGGCTTCATAAATAGGTATGTTTTTAACTTCGCCCAGTGTGAAATATTAAATATCAGGCTTCACATATCGCAACGCCAATTCCAATTCACGACACCAGTTAACACGTGTGTCGCTCGCCACGACCGATACAGGTAAATTCCTTAGCCCAACTCCCCACTGAATCCAAGCTAACCTGTTAAATAGAGAATCTTAATAACTTCTAGAAAATTCCACCAGTTTCAATGTTATTCCATGTGTCAAATCAGTTCGTCTGACAAATCGATCAAAAATCTGAAGAAGTCAGTGAGTTCCTGACTGGTCGTCTATTCAACAAGCCCAGAATGGTGGTTTATTGTTTTTTTTATGGCGATGATGAGAATCCCATTATCTTCTACTCGCCCCCTCCCACGTTACAATATATATATTTCCCATCCCCCGGGGTTGAGCACTTTGGGGAATTTTGCTGATGACCGCCAACTAAAGCGTAAACGCAACGCTCTCCTATAAAAGAGATTGAACACTATGTTAAAATCCCCCTGCATTCAGTGGGTGACTATGGACGAGCGGTTGAGATGTCCGACTGCTCTGAAACGACTGGAATTCTATCCCGGCTGTAGGTAGCTCACAAAATGTCTAGCCACACTGAAGAGACTTGATAAGTCGAAACACGTGTCTGTGGATGACTATATATATATAAGGTAGTTTTTTTCTAGTATTGGATAATTAAAATATAAATGCTCGATTACGGGTGTAAGAACTGTGTTTATATATTTATTCATTATAATGTACAATACATTTAAGGTGCGATTGTTACCATTGGTTTAAAAGCAGCATATTAGCCGCTTATTGTCAATACATCACACCCGTTAACAAATCCAAGAAATCTTAATTCATTTATATACGTGTGCACTTGTGTGAGACGAAGTTTCACATTTATGCGCTTTCACACTAAAGGAATTGATATTCCCTGCCTATCTTGACGATAAGCGACTAACATAGTGCTTAGAAACCAATGGTTACAATCACTCCTTAAATTTATTGCACACTATAATGAATATATATATGTATGTATGTGTGTGTGAACCATTATCTAATATGAATAAATTTATAACTCGGAATATATTTATATTGCTCGCAACCTATATATCATTATATATACATATTTATTATTATATATATATATATATATATATATATATATATATATATATGTGTGTGTGTGTGTGTGTGTGTGTGCGTTATCATGTATACTTTCAGTTATTCCTCGTGTTCAATGTCATTGTAGGATTTCTTATATATTTTTTCTTTAAATTTCAACTTGAAAAAGTATCTAATAAATTCAAAAAATAAAGCACTAGAAAAAAGCCAGATAAAATCTCTGTATCCGTTATAAGGCCATCGCAGCAATACTACTACTACTACTACTACTACTACTACAGTTGCAAACATAGGAATTCAGGTTAGTACGATAAAGTCAAAATCTTGCAACCGCTACGAGCACTTCTGCAACTAGTTGTACATCCGTGAAGGAATAACTCATTTAATTACACTTTGATTGTGCTTGATTTATCGAAGGCCGGGGATTTGATTTGCCTTAACACTTAACAGGGAGACGGACAGTTAGAAATTTTACATGGCTTCATTTCTCCTTTGGGGTTTCTTGTACTAAAGACGGAAGCTGATCCAATCGAATACATAAGAAATGCAACGATACCGAGTAGTTCACAGAAAGAAATACACTACCGTACAATATTAGAGAAGAAGTGTTTAAAACCTCAGATTTCACAGATTTGTTGTTGATAAACTCGGTAAGAAATATTTCAAGTATATTGCTATACTAACGTGACCTGTGGATATAATCTATTATAATGGAGATTCGGTTTATATCGGTCTGTACCTTAAACTACGTCACTGTTTACGTTACAATAGCCTAAGGAATTGCGTAATTTTATCGATGAGTATTTAACTTATAGTCGAAATCGTTCATACATAGAATAAATCTTAGTTTAACTATGGCTCTATGAAATTGTGAGTTAGATTTGCCTCAAAACAGCCCATGTTATTAATGCGTTTAAAAACCTGCAATATCTATAGCAAATAAAAAAAATAAAGATTAGTATAATATTAGAGAAAGAAGGTTTAAAAATCAGAAACATCAAAATTTTTTATTTGTTCGTGATAAACAAAGGAGAAAATATTCGAACATTTTCTACAATTGTTATTGTTGGTTTGATTTTGCGGTATGCCAACGCTTGTTGGGTTATACCCAGAAAATAAAAACCCTCAGTCACCGCTTTCTACCACATATATGATAAAAAGAAGGAAGCGCATGGTGTAATGGTTAAAGGCATGGGAAATGGACTCATCGCCCGAAGTTCAAATCCTGGACGTGGTAATTGCATTTAGCGCTAATACCCTTGGGAAAGGTATGAATCCTACTCTCCCTCCAGCTATGGGTAAATAGCAGGGCAGACTGGGCTCTTTAACCATGGTTAGGCAACCGGTCTAGAAGAAGGAAAACTCTGAAATCAAACTTGTTGAACTCCGCTTAAGAAATTGACCTTGTGTCGCATCCTACTCGTGCGGAGGGGTTGGTAAATATATATATGATAAAAAGTGTTAGGGTTTAACATGAGAGCAATAGGGTTGGGACAATGATATAAGTGCTAGAGTTTGACCGTGACCAGCCGATTGATCAGTGGGCGGCCTTTCTGATCGCTTGTCTAGCCTAAATGTTGGTCAAAATGGAGTGTTGCATGTCATGGACAGCGCAGCCCCCAGGGTTCTATGCTTAAGCATCACTGACCGCCACGCATGCCAAACAGATGAGCCCATTAAGGGCGTCTTACCCCTCTGCAAAGGTAAAGTCGGGGTATTCTAATGTCCCAGCCGATATGGCTGAAGGCCAAGTTGTTCTCAGGAAAAATACAATACCTTACAATATTAAAGGTTAAAAATCAGAAATCTCCGATTTTACAGATTTGTTTGTGGTAAATACTGAAGAAAATTTTCGAAGAATATTGTTCTACTAGCTGGGCTAGTATGATAATCTAATTATAACAACGTTTGATATGTTTACTTAAAGGCTATTACGATATAGTTCAATATATAAAAAAATAATAATCTTGATTTAATTCTCTATCATCCATTTTTTGTTTCTTTGCTTTTTTTCATCTTTCATTGTATTCGATTGTAACAGATTAGCGTTATATTGCTTCAACGCTCTCACTCCTCTCTCTATGTTTCCCATATTCTGTATCTTTGTTTCTTATATATTTTTCTGTGTAGTACGTCCTTTATATTTCCCTTCTTTCTTTATGATAAAGATAGAATAGTCCCTTTATTTAGCTGAGTTGACGACACTGATTTAGACAGTCTCACTTTCACTAGAGGGTGATGCAAGATGACAAAGGTCGTAGTTTTGTAAGAACTCCCAGTATTATTATGTAGCTGCAATGCTTATTGAAGGAAATTGACTCGGTGACACGAGTTCAAATCCTGGATTTTGAATTTCACTTAGCACCTATACCTTTGGGAAAACATGCATCCAACTATTCTTGACTTGTTATTGATACCAAATATTGATAAGACGTAGACAAATGAGGAATTCTAATTACATCAGCACAGACATGATCATACGTCTCCATCAATTTGTTACATTATCTAACATCTATTTGGAACTGTAACGTCACAGTCATATCAAAGGAAATTGTACGTAAATCTCTATATATGACATGGTGGGATCGATTTGGAATGTATATAAGATCATTATCCATCATAATTGAATATATGTAACGAGGCATTACATTGAGTAATATGGAATTTCATTTCTATACTTATCTACGGTAATTAACGGTCGTCTATCTAGGTATCCACTATTTTGGATCGGAGTAGCTAGGTAGCTGGGTCTTTTGTTGGACTGGCATTTTCTTCGTTCTTTGAGTCTGGGACTACTTGGAATCTTCTCGGGATTTCTTTATGTTATTGCGTCTGGGGGCACTTCTTAATAATGAACACAAGACGTTGTTGTTTTTCTCAGAGCTCATTTATTTCATCATAACCTTTTGTAAGAGGCCTTGGAGAACAGACACTCACCTTGTGCCTGTCCTTTACAAATACTCAGCCCAAACTCATCCGTCTGTCTCCTCCAAAATGTTAAGCCAGTCTCTTCAATTATTTACTCTTTCACTCTTGTCACTGTAGGCAATCCTCATCCAATCAGAAGCCACGATCACTGAGCTCCTTGTCATTATTCTCACGGTTAACAAAAAAAAAAAAAAATAAGAGGACCTATCAAGAATGATAGGGTTGATAGGGACTGATATTATCAGCATGATGATGATTATTATTAAGTACATACCAAATATTTTCATTATTACTCTTTTCTAAAATCCTCCCACGTCAACTCACTGATGACGTCACACCTCCGACGTCCACACTCCTCATTATTTAACAGTTACATTCCCTCTGAAATAGATCAGTTACTGTCGTTGGTTAATCTCAGATGATTTTCAATAAAATTCAAATTTGGATTTAGATTCGGATTTTGGGCATCATTATATAAATCTCTTTTGGTTGGGAATATCATTTTACTATTCTTGTAGAATGGCAAATGAGATTATCTTGCAAAAAAAGATCGAATGAGGGACTAAAGACGTCGGTACATTATCTGATGGTGAAGTTCCAATTCTGAAACTCCTTCATCACAATTACTCCCAGGTAGATTCTGATTCAGAGTGGGAGTACATGTTTGCTTCCCATCTATAGGTTAAATAGAAAAACGTGTTTTAAAAATGTTTTTAACAAAATTGAGTACCCATCAAGAATGAAGAAAACAAAATGTCTTCAGCTTAGAATAACCCAACAGGGATTGACATGTCGTAAAATTCAACCAATCAACCAACCAACCGTCATATCTTTCTTGTCTTACTTGGATAGTTCGTATATTTTGTAGAACTATATTAGGTGTGTTCTTAATAATAATAATAATAATAATAATAATAATAATAATGCTGTCCCTATCGACCATAATAATAATCATGCTGTCCCTACCGACTATAATAATAATAATAATAATAATCATGCTGTCCCTATCAACCATAATAATAATAATAATCATGCTGTCCCTATCAACCATAATAATAATAATAATAATGCCCCTATCAACCATAATAATAATAATAATATTAATGCCCCTATCAAATAATATCATAATAATAATCATGATGTTCCTATCAACCATTGTTCTTGGTAGGTCCTCTCCACGGCACACAGTGTCCGTACATATTTGATGAAGGTAATGAAGATACATTCCTCAGTTATAATGGTAACAAAATGATCCATCATGGGAATCATTTCAATAACCCTATTCGGACAGTTTTACATGACCGCTCTGATGGTTTAGATGACGTGAGGAACGTAATGTCATCATAAAACTTTAATATCCTAGAAAAATTAAATTGTTTGATTGATCAACTTCTTTTCACATCCGTTGAGTTTTTAGTGCTACTTGAAGCCTTAACGATTCAGTAAATTTACGAAAACTTAATATTGTGAATCAATAATGTAGAGTTATAAATGTGATATTTTTAATGAGACCAGACGCGGGATTATGTAGAGGTCCAATTTTAAGGAGTTTTGAGTTTTTGAAAATGATTGCATTTAATGACTGGCTGGGGACCTGCTGGTGTTATTAGGATTATTACCACGCCAGCTTGTCGAAAACAGATGGGCCTGCGATTGATGTGTCTACGTAGCCGTGTCAGTTCTATTCTGTGGATACAGGACTTGGAGACAGTTCTTGTCTTTATGGCTGGCTGGAACAGGCTAGTTTTATTATGAGTATCGATAAGCCAGATTGTCGAAAACCGATGGCTCGACGGTTGATGTGTGAAGTTAGCCCTGTCGGTTCTACTGTATGGAGGCACCACTTGTCAAAGCTAGATAGGAACTGCAATATAAGGATGCGAGCTCTATTGAATATAGCTTGGAAGCAGAATCCCACATAAAAACGTATGTACGGCAACGTCTATCTCAAAAAACATTCTAAATAAGACGAAAAGGACAAGCTGGACACAGCTGGAGAAGAGAAAACAATCTCATAAGTTTCGTCCTGCGAAAAACGACACCAATCAGCTGTTTGTGGATAATTGATGCCGTGCGGAAGACCTACCAGGAAGTATAACCTATGGGGATGGGTGGCAAGAGGCAGTCATGGGAACGCGTGTTGTCAGCACTAGGTGTTGATTTATATATATATATATACATATATATATGTGTGTGTGAAATAAAATTGGAAACTTAAATCCGACAGTGTAAATAATATATATATATATATATATAATATATTATAATATATATATATATATATATATATATATATTATTGATAACATAGAGAGCTTTATTGATAGTAAATAGTGGTCAATATCGTTCATAGAGCATGTATATTAGATTTAGGTTAGCATGGCCATGAATTAAACAGTGTTTGCTTACTAACAGGTTTTTGCCTATGCTATTCCCATACCAATATATATGTATATACATGTATGTGTGTGTGTTTGATTTAAGGTAGCATGCACATGGAGTTAACACCTGTTTCCTGACAGTTTCTCGCCTATATATTCTTCTGACCAAATGATCTGAGGATCGCATAGGCTAAAGATTGTCAGTAATGAGGTTGTTGACTCCATGTCCACGCCAATTTAACTGTATTGTTAACGGTCTATCAATAATATTGAGCACAGTCAGCTTGGAAATATATCACATGAATTATTTACTATATATAAATATATATATATATATATATATATATATATATACAAACACACACACACACACATACACACACCACACATATATATATATATATATATATATATAATATATATATATATATATATATATATATATATATGTATGCCAATCTTGGTTGCTATTTGAAGTAAAATGCGTTTATATTAGGTCAAGTATTCTGAGATAAGGTAATTGTACTGTCCTAACGAATCCTACCGGCGAAATACTTAAATACTAACTGATCGTTTCTCCAGAATCATTAGCGAGCTGCAACCATAATCAACACTCTTGTAAATTATTGTCTCACCTCCATCTGCGCCCCCTATTACAGTCATCCTTTCCCTCAACATACGCTGTCATATCTAAATTCTCGTCACCAACTTTACACATTTTCTAACTGGTGCAATGATTGTTCTCACACGTGCGTCATATAGTAGGGTGGTTTACAATGTAATGCTGTCAGCTTTTGTTAAGAACTATAACATTTTTAATAACTTATGCATACAAACAATTTTAATAACTTATTAATACAAACAAACGACAGGAGGATGGACAAAGGTCGCATCCCCCAAAGACCTACGGTATGGCGAATTAGCAGAAGGCACCCGACCAGAAGGGAGACCATGTGTGGAATTTAGATTTTTGGTTTATTTTTGGTACGTGTTTGCAGGTTGTTTCTTTTAAACACAATTATACGTAGTTCTTCCTTCTTGTGGGTTGTCAGGAGTAAAAAGAAGAGACAAAGACAAAATATACATTTAGGATTCAGACTTTATTCCTAGGTTCATAGTTTTTTTTCATGGAGAGGAGATGTTCTTTTTTTTTTTTACTATTTATTTTATTTGGATTTAATTTTATCTTAATTCTGACGCAACAATGTGGGTTCTTTTATGATTTTGAACGTTTATAACATTTTTGCAATTAACATTTTTTTATGTCAACTTTCGTTATATAATTCTTTTATTATGAACTTACTGAAGACAGATTCTTAAGAATATTACTGCGATTTTATCCCACTAGAAATAATGTATAAGTGGAATATACATATCATATGTCTGTAAACAAACACATACACACAGGCTCTCACTCAGATACAACACACACACACACACACACACACACACACACACACATATATATTATATATATATATATATATATATATTATATAGTGTAATCCACAAAACCCCTTGTTTTGACGTATCTCCTCAGAATAGCTAGGGTTACCAAAAGCTACTTCTAGTCGTGATCGAAAACTTTGGAATTTTTTTTCATCAGTTTTTCACCTTTGTGCCATCAGCCACCTGCAGGCAAGGGGTAGATTTTAACTGGAAAATATATACATACGTATACATGTTACAGCCACTAAAGAGCTCTAATTCGTTTTATATGAGAGCCTTTCCCTTTAAGCTTAATTCGCGACCGACACTAAAATCCCAGAGAGCTCAACCAACACGGTTAAGAGCATATATTTTGTCATCCACAGATTCAGAGTTTCGACGTACCAGGTCTTCTCTGTGTCACAAGATATTGCAGGCTATTTCCAACAGGGATCAAAATTCAGCTAATTTTTCATCAGTTAGAGTTCTTCACTACTGAACCATTATCCACGTGAAAGTCAGGGGTAGAATTTAAATGATAAATACATGCATAGGTATAATGCTTGTCTGAAGGTTGTGTGATATCACAGCCTTCACGAAAATTCTCTTTAAAAATACTAAAACAGTATATGCTTGTTTTGTGGTGATGGTCTAAATCAATGGTTCTCAACTTTTTTTTCTTTTTTTTTTATCAATGGACCACTTTTAATTCTTTTTTTTACTCTGGCATAGGCATTCGATAGTTAAATATAAGTCTGGGCCCCAAAAATATCATATGGTCCCCGGGGGTCCATATGGACCCTGGTTGAGAACCACCGGTCTAGATCGATAATTTAATATTTTCTTTGTTTGAGCAGTGGTTCTTTTTATGATCGTATTGGTTGTGAATACGTAAAAAACTTATTTTGACGTTAACGGTAAATGCGGTGAAAGATGTAAACGACTGTCAAAACGTGTATAAACCAAATGGTAGCTATCCATAAGTGTCCGTTGCAGAATCTATGCCAGAAATTACACTTCAGACACGAAATGCACACAGAAAGAGAAGTGTACAAGTAGGTGAGAAGGGGAGGAGTGAGATGGAATACAGCTGCTAAGAAGATCGATAGTTAAATTCAGTGTTTATTCTATTTCGTCTCATTTGCCAACGTTAATTTGCAAGGAATTCTCAAGCTACTATCAAATCAGCAATCACTACCATTACTGTTATCAGCATAAATCGAACACTTTTCTGTTTTCTTTCTTTCAGTTCTTTTTTCTTTTTTCTTTCCTTCTTTCTTTCTTTCTTTTCTTTTCTTCTTTTCTTTCTGTTTTCTTTCGTTTTTCTTTTTTTTTTTTTCTTTCTTTCTGTTTTCTTTCGTTTTTCTTTCTTTCTGTTTTTTTTTTTTCTTTTTTCGTTTTTTTTTTCGTTTTTCCTTCTGTTCTGTTTTTCTTTCTGTTTGTCTTTGTTTTTTCTTTCTTTCTGTTTTTCTTTCGTTTTTCTTTCGTTTTTTTTCGTTTTTCTTTCTTTCTGTTTTTTTCTTTCTGTTTGTCTTTCGTTTTTTCTATTCTTTCTGTTTTTTTCGGTTTTTCTTTCGTTTTTCTTTCTTTCCTGTTTTCTTTCTGTTTGTCTTTCGTTTTCTTCTTTCTTTTTTCTTTTTTCT
>CM042141.1:52465834-52470834 GCA_023376005.1 Doryteuthis pealeii | reverse complement strand
TTTTCCCTTAATATTTCCTCAATGTGTGTCTTTGTTGTTTATTCGCCCTTTCTTATCATCTGTCACCTACTATCTAATATTTTAACATTTTTTTCTGCGATAAAAACTTTTTCTTTTACCGGTTTAAATTTTCAAATTCCCTGTTTTCCTCTTCTTTAAGGAATTTTCCCTGTTCTATGTATTCATTAAAAAAATGCAATTTTAACTCCAGGTGAAAATCATACATAAGTATAAGGTAATTATATCAGGTATAAATAACATACTTATTATCAGAGTTCCCAAAAATTCATTGGAATTGAAACCAAATATGTTGGACACAATTAGAGCGCAAAGAACAATAAGGGGTTGATGTTCTAAAGTGTGGTTGCAGGTTCAATCCTGACCAAGGGTGATAATTAACATTAGTATAATTAATATATGCTTAACTCTTGGTTAAGTTACGAAAGAAAGAACAGTTCAAAGCTATATTTAATTATACATGTTTATTATCATCCCTTGGTCGGATTGAACCTGCAACCAACACTTTAAGAACTCAATACCACTTAATGTTTCTATTGCCCGCCTATGTGTCAACTAATTTTAGTTCAATTCAATGAATTTTGGAAACTGATTAAAAGTAAATTTATTTCCTACCTAGATATATAATTATTACCTTTATACTATGTAAGATTTTCAACCTGGAGTAAAATTCAATTTTAAATGAATACATAGAACAGGAAAATCCCCTTAAAGAAGAGGAAACAGGGAATTTGAAAATTAAACGGAAGAAAAGTTTTTGCCAGAAAAAAATGTTTTTAAAAATTATAGAAGGTGGTGACAGCAGATAAGAAGGGGAAACACAAAGACACACTTGTAGGAAATAATTAAGGTGAGGAAAATACAAATATAAAATTAAATAAAAAAACATGGATAAACAAAAGAATGAGAAAAAATGTAAAAAATAAAAGTAAGAAAACAACAGTTGAAAAGGCTATATGTAAAGAAAAACGAAGACAGGAAAAGGATAAAGATTTAAAAGAATCGAATTTAGAAAAAGTTCGAAATTTTCGAAGAAGACAATGTATGAAAATCCTTTGCATGGTAAAATAGGTTTTTTACAATTGGGAATGAATAGAGAAAATTTTGCTGATGTTTAAGGAGAAAAGGAAAAAATTCAGAAAACAATCATAATTAGAAATAGGAAAAAACGAATATTAAATAGTGGAGCAATAAATTGAAACTGAAGAATAAAACATCAATTAACAATATAATTTATTATTTGGAAGACAATAAACAAAGAACGTTTGAGATAAAATACTAGAATGCATGCATGTATGTTTGTATGAGAGAGAGACAGAAGACAGAGACCTGTGTCACTGTGTTTTGGTATGTGAGAGAGAGAAGAGAGAGAGAGTAGAGAGAGAGAGAGATGAAGAAGAGAGAGAAGAGAAGAAGAGAGGAGGGAATAGAGGAACTGTGAATAAATACATAGAAATAAGAAAAAAGAACAAGAGGAGCGTAAAAACACAAAAATATTTCAAAAAAATAATAAATTTTTATTAAAATGAAGGAAATAATGGATGGTTGGTGTGGTTGGTGGATTTTAATAGCATAGCAGCCTATCCGGGTTATTTCATGCCAAGAGATAAGGAAATATATAATATCTGTATATGATATTTACACTTTTGTAGTTAATGGTTTTAAAGATATTTATAGCATCATTGGGAATCATGTTGAGGGATTAGTTAGTAAGAAAAAATGAACCCCAAGAAAATTAGCTCATAAATAAAGGGAAGTGAAAGGAAAGTGAAAGGGAATACTGTTGAAGTTTGAGTTTTGTTTTAACGGCAAATCACCTCTGTTGAGTCATTTAAATGCCAAAAAAGGTTATTTTGATTTCAGTCTTTAAAGTAGTGTTCTATGGAGATATATTGGTGTTTTGAGTTCGTTTTTTATTTGTTGAAAAAAGTGCTTTTTTTATAAAATTTTAAAAATGTTTTACAGGGTTTGTATTATTAAAGTATGTATCTCAGGTTTTTTCCTTGAGCTTGATAAGTAATTTGGCGACGGATATGTTTTAAGTCTAGTTACAATTTAGAAGGTTATGAGCGTTGTAGTTTGTTACTTTGCCATGTTGGAATAGCGTTGAGTTGAATGGAATGAAAAGTGGTATACGAAGAATAAAGATTGGAGAAAATGATAGAAAGAAAGGGGTTAAAAGGAGATTACCGAGTGAGAAAAAATAAGAAGAGAAAATAAGTGAAATGAGAAAAAAGAAAAAAGAGAAAAAGAAAAAAGAAAGGTGAAGTAGGAATCCTATGAAGAAAAGGGATATATACTATAAAATCGAAGTGACGTAATAATAAGAAGAAGGAAAGAAAAGAAGAGAGGAATGTGTAAAGAGAATTTGAAGTAAGGGAGTGAAAAAGTAAAAAGAGAAGAAATATAATAAGCTGAATGAGAAACTAAATAGGGAGTAAATGTAGTTCAAGGCAAGTGAGGAAAAATAGAAAACAAGATGGATGGAAACATAAACGGCAAAAGTCGCCTGGTGCCGTGCAAGCGAGAGACCCAGGAGGACGAGCCCGTAATTGGGTCGCATGGGAACTGAAGCGAGCTGTATAAAAATAAAAAACCAATGCTATCGCCTGAGACGGGCAGAATGAACCTAACGAGGGACGGCGAGAGAGAGGAAAAATTCAGACGGCTACATTGTTGGAGGTGAAAGATAAGGTAAGTAAGGAAAGAGATTACCCCCGTTGAGCAGACCGGATGTTGCAGGAAAAGGATTTACTGTAGGATTGAAAGAGACAAAGTTCGCAAAAAGACAAGAAAATTGGAAAGCGAAGAGAAATATAAGAAAGAAAGGTAAGTAAAAAGATTTTAACCCAAAGTTGACCGAAAAAAAAAAAGAACGTAAAAGAAAAGAGAAGAGGTAATTGTAATATATATATATGTATATATATATTGTTTATATATAACTAGAAAAGAAAAGAAAATGGTAAATAAGCGAGTGAAATTCTTAGATAAAAAAAATGGAGATATTATGGATCAAACAATAAAAGGAAAAAGAAAAAAACAGAAAGTAAGGGTGAGTAGATAAAGAAAAAGTTTAAAACAGAAAGAAAACGAAAAGAAAAACATAAAAGAAAGAAAAACAGAAAGAGAAAGAAAAAACGAAAAGAAAAAACAGAATAGAATGTTAAAACAGAAAAAAGTAACAGAATATGTATATTTATATATATATGTATATATATTTATATGTATAAATATTATATAAGTATGTATATTATATATGTATATATATTATTGTATATATATATATGTTATGATTAATGTATTATTATATATGTATATGTATATAATATATATGTATAGTATATATGTATATTATGTATATATGTATATATGTATATGTTATATATATATATGTAATATATATATATGTATTATATATAATATGTATATATACTATATATGTATATATATATTATGTATATATATATATATGTATATATATATATATGTATATATATATACTATGTATATATATATATGTAATATATATTATGTATATATATTTATGTATATATATATGTATATATGTATATATATATATATTGAATATATATATTATATGTTATATGTATTAAATTTATATTATATATATATGTATAATTGTATATATATATATATATATATATGTATATATGTTATAATATGTATATATATTATATGTAAATATATATATATATGTAATATGATATATTATGTATTTATTATATATATTATATTGTTAAATATATATATGTATATATATATAAAATATTATTTATATATGTATATATATATATATGTTATATATACTATATATAGTATATATATAATATATATGTATTAATATATATATATATGTATATATATATATATAATATGTATATATATTATATATATGTAATATATATGGTATATATATATATAATATTATATGTTATATATATATATATATGTTATATATTTATATATTGTATAATATATATATATGGTAAATGTATATATATAATATTATATTGTATATATATTATATATATATGTATATATATTATATGTTAAATGTATATATTTATATAAATATATTGGTATGTATATATATATATATATGTATGTAATTATATATTATATTGTATGTATACTTATATATATATGTATGGTTTTATAAAAATATTATATGTATGTATAATATATATTATATTTGTATATATATTATATATGTATAATATTATATATATATAAATTATGTATAAAATATATATATATATGTATGTATATTATATAATATGTATGTATATATATATATATATGTTAATGTATATATGATATTATATTATATGTATGTATATATATATATATTGTATGTATATAATATATATATTTAGTGTTATATATATATATATGTATGTAATATATAATATATATATGTATGTATATATATATATATTATGTATAATTATATAATATATATATATATGGTATAATAATTATATATATAATAATGTAATAGTATATATGTATATATATATATATAGTATGTATATATATATGTATACTGTTTATATAATAGTAATAGTAAATATATATATATGTAATAATATAATGTATATGTATATATATATATATATATAATTATATATATATGTATTGTATATAATAATATATATATATATATTATATAATGTATATATATATGTATGATGTATATATATATATAATATTATATGTATATAATAACTATTATTATATATATATGTATATATTTATAATATATATATGTATATATATAATGTATATTATATATATATGTATATGTATATATATATGTATATATATATATATATATGTATATGTAATATATATATGTATATATATATATATATGTATATATAATAGTATATATAATATATAAATGTTGTATATATACATGTAATAAATATATATATATATGTATTATTATTATGTATATA
>CM042141.1:52464423-52465734 GCA_023376005.1 Doryteuthis pealeii | reverse complement strand
AATTTAGAGGTTGAAATTAAATTGATATTACCTCCCCCACTGTTTCCGAGTCTTTTTTTTTGTTTTTTTTTTTAGTTCTATGGCAGATCCAAGTATTCGATACCCTTTCTTCTGATTTTTCTTTTACATTTTCACTCTATGGTCCACCGGAATGTCAGAATTATAGTTGACAAGTTCTTCTCTTGTTATTTGACATTATGTCTAAACATCTGACCAGGATTAGGTGACTGTTTGTATCTCAAAATCTCAGATAAGTTTATATGTCCCACCGATTTTCGTTTGAGAATATTGCATTTGGCAGTATATCAAATTTTGATTTCTTTCATAATTCATGCCTAGTCTTGTACTACATTCATGCCTGTTTTCTCTTCTCACTGATTATGTGATTAACATTTCATCTTTGTCTCCATAAATGCTTTACTTGCGTCTTGTGCATTTTTACAATGAACATGTGTTTAAAAAATGAATAAAACAAACGAATTTGGCATAAAATGACCCAACAAAGGTTGACATGCCATACAATCCAACTAAATAATTAACCTTACCTTAATCTATGTTGTAGTTAATTTGCATACTTGTTTTAACAAAACTGTGTTTAATAAATAATTATTTGGTGTTACTGATCTCTCATATTATTATTTTATTTTGCAACGTATTAAGATCAATCCTATAAATGATTTTATATAGAAACCAATTAAAATATAATTAAGATAAGTGTAATCTTTTTATATGTGTTCTTATCTAATTTCGTTATTTTTTTTTTAAGTTTGTATATTTAATTACATTAAACTTAAATTGTCTTAATCGCATTATTTTGTGATTCAGTTTCATTCAGTGAGGTTTCCTTTCCTAAGCATGTCCAGGTATTCTCGTGTGCAATCTCACCAGTTTCTCCATTGTAATATCTATGAAGTTGGTAACTAATAATAATACTAAAAGCAACTACAAAAACAATAAATTATATATTTGATTAAGATACTGGGCAAAAAGACTATGAATATTAAGCATGGTTACTTGAAGCTAAAGGGTGCCGGGTGACGTCTTGAATAAATCCTCAAGGCGGAATCCCACAGAAGAACAGCTGTGCGGCCACCTGCCGCCTATCCTACAATACATCCAGGTAAGGCGGAGATTATATACTGGACTATGCTTGAGAAACAAGGAAATGCTCCTTTACCATAATTTCACACGGCATTATTATAGAATACATCTTACAGAAAGTTGGTATGTAAGACACATGTCTTACGGAATATTAATATAAAACAAAAGGAAATCTTACAGAAAATAATGATAAAACATCTTAGAAAATGT
>CM042141.1:52426923-52461923 GCA_023376005.1 Doryteuthis pealeii | reverse complement strand
ATTTTCGGGTTATAAGACGGACATGAATATTTTTGAATATCAATCTGTGTCCTATCTAATGGCATTCTTCACATTTTATAGAAGACGCTGAAAATAGCATATTATAGACCATTAGTAATATTGTTGTCGTTCTGATATTGCTGTATTGATCTTTACAAGTAGGATATGTGGATATACCACAGTATGATGATTCAATTAACTTTTGATATGTTTACTTAAGAGCTATTGCGAAATTGTTCAATATCTAAAAAGTATATTAATCTTGATGTACCCGCCTCTCTCTCTCGCACACTTTTTTTCTTTCAATCCTTCTTTTAACCTTTTCATTATGTCCAATTGAAATAGATTAGTATTATCGCTTCAGCGCACTCACTCCATATATCTTTCCTATTATATTTCCTTCTTTTTCATATTTTTCTATGTAGGATGTAATGTTCCTTACCTTTCTTTCATTATACTAAAAACGGAATTGTCCATTAGTTAGCTGAGGTGACGACACTCATAAGAAATAAGTATTCGGCGGATAAGCCACAGCCTAAATCAGGATTTACATTATTGCATTTCATCTTAGAAGCTTTGGACGTTCCCATTTTTAACCAGACAATAATACAATATGATAACGGTCGTACAAGTACGGAACACGAGTACTAACATATAGATTTGTAAACCATTCTTCTCGCGCAAATGTACACACTTCTGTCTCTTCCAAAACCGAAACTTTTAGACTTTATAACATCAAATAAAGTATAGATAACAGCTTTACTCACAAACCTATACAATTTTATATATATATATATATATATATATATATATATATATATATATATATATATATATATAAAGTATTGAACAAAACAATGAGGCTACTCTTATATATAGAATGAGACGTTGGTTTCCTCTGGCGTATTATTCCAGAAATCTCTGTACCTTCGCTGTTTCGGTCGGTACCACACACCATGTGACTTCAACAACATTATTCAGTTATCATGCTCGACTTCTATTGAAGACAATGAAAAGACCATTTTATACCTTTTGGGCAAAGTCCTTTTCTCAAGATTTCTCATTATGATTATTTTTTCGATTTGCCCAAATAAAACTTTGAACAACTGACCTCAGCTTGATTTGTCTTGCTAACTGTTGCGTACAACTAACATATCGCAGCGCTCACAGTGATTTCTCCCAGTCAATAACCATTGTGAGACAAAATGAATATCCATTGAAGACAACATGGCGCATTCATCTATTGTTTGCTTTCATAAAGATTCTCTGCAAATCTAAGTTTGGGTAAAGTAGATCTAAAGATGAATAAACAGACAATGCTTAGCTATCGTAAAAATAAACTGGGATATTTACGTATGTTTTGCCAATTCTGTTGTGGATTAGTGTAGTTTGTGTGTAAGAAAGAATGTATAAATAACATAAAAAACATATACATTTGAGAGTGGTTGGTTGGTTGTTGTTGGTTGGTGATATATACGGCATGTCAACAATTGCTGGTTATTTCATGCTAAAGATGGGTTTATTCATTCTTAATGGGTACACATTTTTTCACCGCCCTGTCGGCTGGGGCGTTAGAATACACCGACTGCACCTATGCAGAGGGGTAAGACTCCCGTGGCCGTGGGTGGTGACCCGTGATGCTTAAGGATAGAGCCCAGATGGATGAGCAGTTCATGACATGCAATACTCCACTTTGGCCCTATCTTAGGCTAGACAGGCGGTCGGAGAGGTCCCCTCCGATCAATCGGCTGGTCACGTCAAGCCCTAGCACCTATATGATTTTCCCAACCCTATTGCCCTTATGGCAAGCCCCAACCCCTTTTTATCATATGGGTGCTAGAAGGCGGTGGCTGCGGGTCTACATGTCCTGGGATTGACGTTAAACTCTATCTGGTGGTGAGGTTCCAGTTTTGGAGGTTTGGGGAATATGGAGCACCTCTTCATCACCAGTGTTCCCTGGTTCACTCTGACCCGGAGTGGTAGTACCTGTTAGGGTCGCATCTATGGGTTAAATAAAAAAATGTATTTATAAAAAAATGTATTATCCATTAAGAATTGATTTATTTGAAAACTTTATCGGCATTAAATGACCCACTGAGATTGATATGCCGTAAAACAAAACAAACCAAACCAAACATTTTTTCATTTAAAACTCAATTTTTAAACACATTTTTAAAAACACATTTTTTATTCAATCCCTAGATAGAACCCTAACTGATACTACGACTCCGGGTTAGAGTGGACCTGGGATTAATGATGAAAAAAAGTTATTCCCCATTACCCAGAGCTCCAGAATTGGGATTTCATTATCAGACTTTAACGTAATGCCTAGGACATTAAGACCCACGGTTACCGCCTTCTAACACATATTTGAAAAAAGGTTTGGGGACTGACATAATGTCAATAGGGTTGAGACAATCATATAGGTTCTGGGGCTTGACGTAACCAACTGATTGACCAGAGGAGTCTCTCCAACCGCCGATGTAGCTCAGGTAAGGGTTAAAGTGGAGTGTTGTATGTAATAGTCACCAGGGTTCCATCTTTAACGATGGGTCACCACACACGGCCAACAGGTGGTCCCATTACGGTATTTTACCCCTTTCCAAAGGTGAAATCGGTGCATTCTAAAGCCCAAGCCCACAGATCTGTGGTACTTTTATAAAAAGGTTGAATGAGATCTTTAGAATTTTAAATACATATTTCGATCAGTTTATTCTCAAAACTTCTTCAATTAGGAATGTCTGTATTATTATTATTATTATTATTATTATATTTATTATTATTATTATTATTATTATTATTATTATTATTATTATTATTATTATTATATACTTACTCGTGTTAAATAGCATTGTAGGATTTCTTATACATTTTCTCCTTAAATTCCAACTTGTAAAAAATGGTCCCATGGGAGATTTTACCCCTTTAAATAGATGTAGTCAGCGTATTCTTTGCTCCAATCAACAGGGCTGCGTTTTAAAATGATTCTACAGATTCACGGGTGTTTGCAATTAACGTTGTTGAACCTATCTGTATTTAAACCGTAATTTAGATTCTTACTCGTAGTTTTTTTTTCTTTGTTTCATACACACCAAGCTAGCTTCGCAAATCGATTACTACTGAAAAGCGAGTTCAATCTTCGAATTATATTACAATGAATCAAATCATTTACATTTGTCTTAATTATTTGTATTAGCCGGACCTGGGGATATACCAAAGTATGATAATTTAATTACTACAACGTTTGATATGTTTACTTACAAGCTATTGCAATAATTCAATATGTAAAATGTATACAAATCTTAATCTAATTCTCTCTAATTCTTTTATTTCGTTATTTCCATATTTTCATCTTTTCATTATGTTCGATTAAAATAGTTTAGCATTATTACTTCCGTGCGAGTATCTTCTCTCTCTATCTTTTCCCCTACTCTCTACTTTTTCTTGTTATTTTTTTCTGTATAGAATATCCTTTCTCCCCTTTATTTCTTTATAATAAAAACGAAATAATCCATTATTTAGCTGCAGTGACGACACTCCTATGAAATAAGAATTATGTGTGAAAGCAACACGAGATAATCACGATTTCCATTTTTGCCTTTCATCTTGAACGACTTGGTCTTATTTTTAACCAGAGGATGTTGCAAAATGGTAACGGTCGTACAATTAAGGAACACAATATATTATAATATAATATATATATATATATATATATATATATATATATAAACCAACCCCTCCGCACGAGCAGGATTGACACAAGGTCAATTTCTTAAGCGGAGTTCACAGGTTTGAATTCAGAGTTTCCTTCTCCAAGAATTCATACCCTTCCCAAGGATATTAGCGCTAAGTGAAAGGTAATCACCACATCCAGGAATTGAACTCGGGACCAGGAGTCCATTTCCCATGACTTTTAACCATTACACCACACGCTTATATATATATTATAATATATATATAATATATATATATATATATATATATATTAATATATATATATATATATATATATATATATATATATATATATATATATATATATATATATATATTATATATATATATATATATATATATATATAATATATATATATATATAATATTAGCGTGTGGTGTAATGGTTAAAGTCATGGAAATGGACTCCTGGTCCCGAGTTCAATTCCTGGATGTGGTGATTACCTTTCACTTAGCGCTAATATCCTTGGGAAGGGTATGAATTCTACTCTCCCTCCAGCTATGAATAAATTGTAGGGCAGACAGGGCTCTTTAACCTTGGTTAGGCAACCGGTCTTGGATAAGGAAAACTCTGAATTTCTATATTTATATATTTATATATAATTTATATTTTTATATATTTATATATATACAATAAATATATATATATATATATATATATATATATATATATATATAATATTATAATATTATATATAAATATATAAATATTCTTATACTAATTATATATATACATATATATATATATATATAATATATCTATATATATATATATAATATATATATATATATATATATATATATATATATATATATATATATACAATTAGTAATAAAAATATTTATCTTAAATAACCATTGGAATAAAAAATGTGAAATAATTTGATAGAATTTAAACAATTAATTTGAAGCACTTCAACACGTAAATATCGAGAAATGAGAATGTTAAAGACCGCCATTTTCTTTTTTGTGCATGTCCTTTCACTTGCGTGTTAATGCATTGCATTCTCTTTGAATCTCTCATCATCTTCATCAATTTCTAATCTTAGAACCAATATGAATCTGTAATCAAACGCTTCAATGACGAAAAAAATGATTAACAAGCTTTTAAGAGAACGAGACATATCAAATTGGGTGAGAAATTAAGAGGTCGATAAATAAGTACAGTTTATTAGTTAGCAATAAATCAGGAATAAATTGAAATTCAATGATTTCAAATTTGAAAGATCTTAGTTTTAATGCAGCATAATAAGCAACTAATTGTGAGTTTCATTTCAAGGGAGAATCATTTTTGATAATTCCTTTCAGTTTTTCTCCGCTTAATTAGTTGTCTCGTCAACAACATCCCTATTCCTATCTATTACTAATAATTTAAACACAATTATAAGATTTCTTGTAATTATTCTTATTTAATGATAATAATCATTTGTTTATACGCAACTGCATGTTTCAGGTAACTAAAATAATGCTCCATACACACTTATAACTATGCTTGATGCAAATGATTTACACACAGTTAAAAGGTTTCAAGGAAACCTATCCAACATTATTAATTATGATAGCAAGAATATACGGGCATAAGTATTTAAGTCTCAATATAATGAAATATAGGGTTTCCATAAAATCCATATGCTCTTTAAAGTAATACATTTTCTAAAGTACACACGGAATATATGGACAAATTGTATATTAGATTAGAAAGACGAACAAAATTAAATAACAATGCATATATAAATATTCCTTATTTTGATTATATTTTAATTGGTTTCTATTTGAAATCATCCGTAAGATTGATTTAAATACATTGGAGAATAAAAGAATGATATTAGATATCAATAACACTTAGTAATTATTCATAAACCCGTATGCAAATTAATCACACACTATATTGTGTAAAACTTTATTTCTTGGTCATATATATGTCGCATTGCAGGATGTTAAATGCTCTTAAAACATGGGCCGTTTTGAGGAAAAAGGTTACTCAGTGTTATAACTTTGCTTATCGAATAATTAACTCAACAAGTAATCTAGTTATACGTCATCTGGTGGAATAACCACTTCCGCCTTTTTATTATCACAACTGAAAAATGGCCGAAACGGTGCTTCCCTTTCTATATGTAACGGAAGTACCGTTTCAGCCATTGTTTTAATGGCTGAAACGGTACTTCCGTTACATATTAATCAATATACCACACTCAGTTTCAGCATTAATAAGTAAAATTTATTATTCTATGTTTATTAATGATTTTGACTATAGATTAAATACTTATTAATTGGCTACGCAATTCCTGTGGGTATCGGGACGTAAGCAGTGACGTTGTTTAGCTTACAGACAGAAATACACCGAACCTTCTTTATAATAAGATTTAATTAGATACATTTATTTGCTCACAGTAATATAGATTTTCATGTACTAAAAACGATTCTCTCTGGATGACGCATACTTGCGGCCTTGCGTTACATCATATGGATGCAATAAAACCCTATACAATCTTCAATATTCTCATCTATTTTAATTTTTACACCCACTGGTTTTCCCATTAACGATAAGGTTATATCAACGAGTAAAAGACATATGAGACATGTCATATCAATATTTCAGCAATTAGATTAATATTTTGATGTTGGTTAGTTGGTTGGTTGGTTGGATTTTGCGGCATGTAAACACTTGTTGGTTTGAAATATTCATATCATTCGGACTCTTGTCCTCATCTTCATTCTTATCTGTACACATTGGAGTCATAGCCTAGTGGATAAAGAAGTTAGGTTAATACATTGCTGAGTGACAGTTATATCTAGACTGCAGGTTCTATCCTGGTAAGGGGCAACGGTATCATAGAATAATAATTAATATAGCTTAACACCTGTACCCCAGCTATGGTTAGCGGAATGAGAACAGGATACCACCGTAGTCTGAATAAAGGGTTAGGTTTAAAGTTCCGAGATAGCTCCCGATTACGACAAGAATGATCCCGAGTCGACAAGAAATACCTGAAGAAGACCGGAAGGCAAATCGACCGAAACGTTGTACAGATAACAATGAATATGAGGACAATATTCCGAATAATATAGATAATACTAATTATCAAGCCTCATCTCAAACATTCAGAGAAACCTTGTTGGTTTGTTCTATCTCGAATATATTGTTTTATTCATCCTTGTAGGTATTCAATTTTTGTTCAAAGTTAAATTTTAAAAACATTTTAATACTCATTTTTTAATCTACTTAAAGCACAAATGGCACACTAACAGGTACTACCACTCCGTGTCTATGTGGACCTGGGAGTAATGGTTATAAAGCAATATTCCAAATTCCCAGGAGCTTCAGTACCCGTCTTCTAGCACATATATTTACCAACCCCTCCACACGAGCAGGATGTGACACAAGGTCAATTTCTTAAGCGGAGTTTAACAGGTTTGAATTCAGAGTTTTCCTTCTCCTAGACCGGTTGCCTAACCAAGGTTAAAGAGCCCAGTCAGCCCTACTATTTATCCATAGCTGGAGAGAGAGTAGGATTCATACCTTTCCCAAGGGTATTAGCGCTAAGTGAAATGCAATTACCACGTCCAGGATTTGAACTCGGAGCGACGAGTCCATTTCACATGACTTTAACCATTACACCATGCGCTTCCTTCTAGCTCATATATGATTTAAAAAGTTGGGACGCCATAAGGGCAATAGTGTTAGAACAATCATATAGATGCTAGAGCTTGACGTGACAAATCGATTAATTGGAGGGGACAATATTATGATGCATTGCATTGACTACTAACTGAATTATAAAGAGTGTACCTGTCCGTTTACCAGAAATTAGGACAACCAACATTCACAGCAAGGCGATCAGGTTCATAGTTTTTGCTTTGTGGGGTCAACTGCAGATCATGACACTAATCAATCATTTGAGACCCACATTTATTTAGAATAATCTGTATCATTAATGTGGGAAATGCCTTGTAGTTAGGCTAAACAGAGGGGTTACATCTTACTAGTGGTTTGGTCTCAGAGGTAATATGTTATTCGCAGTGGAAAGGCACAAACGACTTAGTAATGTCGTAGGTCACCAGAATCTTGAAAATGAATATCCCTAGGCCTTTGCGTTTGTGGCCTAAAAGAATATATATATTATATATATATAATATATATATATATATAATATTATATATATATGTATTGTTGTTTATATGCATTCAGTTATTATCATATTACTTGTAGGTATTAGTCTACAAAAAAATCTAATTCATTATATTCAACTAGTAGCACGGTTATCCATGATAATCTCTCACCAACGTACATATCATTCATTTCATCCGAGATGCCCTCTGCACAGCGTCCAGTATCCGCGCAGAGATGTTGAATGTAGGCTTTAACGCGCACCCTAAATTGGCGTGCCCATGTGCTGGTTTCCTTGGAAAAACGTCACTTATGAGTTCGTCCCCGCTTCTCCAGCACTATCCAGCATGTCCTGCTCTCCTCACAGAATATGTGTGATTGTGCAAGTGTCTATACAGTTGCTTTCTTATAGAGTGCCCTTTTCCCTTTTTGTTTAATATCACACGGAGCATTATTGTGCAGCTCCCATCTAGCTTATCTTTCTCATTCATTAGGGACTAAGTGGTGCAGTCATACAGTAGCAGTGATACTACGGCTTGAAAGAATTGTCGCTTTGACTTACTGAGATCTGATTTCAATGTGACTAATAATCTTTTGCAGACCATGTCTTCCCTATATGTGCAAGCATCATCCCTTTTATCATATATGTTCTACAAGGCTGTGACTGAGGGTCTTAATGTCCTGGGTATGACGATAAACTCTGATTGTGAAGTTTCAAATCTGAAGCTCTGGGGTATGTGGAGTACTGTCATATAGCCGTGTTATTACATACACGTAAGCCCGCCTGGACATACGACATATATTTAGTATGAGGTATACCCGTTTTGTATTCTTTATACTTCCTGTATTCTCATGTTTCTGGGTAACACCTTTCTTACTTGCTTCATGGCTTAGTTTAAGCAGCTCTTAATTGATGACTGATTTGTCTATCGATCTACCGGTCGATCTGGTTCTCGTAGATGTTTTTTCAGGTTGTCTTCTTCTTCTTCTTCTTAAATGGTATCTTAAGATGTTCTTGAGATGCCCTCTGTTGTTGTTTTTAGTGACCAACTCAAAACATTTATTGTAGTGGATTCACATATTCATTTAAATATGAACCTTAACACTGCGTGTGAGTTTGGCTAACCACCTGTCAGTACGTTTTTCTGGCTCGACAGCTTGCAACAGACTGACTACTTTCCACGGTTCAAACTCCGAACAGGGAGACTGGGGTCAAACTAAGGTTAATAATGTCAATCAAATCTAACCGTTTCGATTTGAATTCAAATACTTTTTCTAATCACTATTACTCTGACTCGGAGTGGTAGTACCTATTAGGTTCCATCTATGGGTTAAATAGAAAAAATGTGTTTAAAAAACTGAAATTGAAAAAAAAAGAGTTTGAAATAAATAAAACAAAAACATCTTTAGCATAAAATAACCTGATAAGATTGGCGTGCCGTACAATTTAACCAGCCATCATAAATTTGTTTCATTTAAATTTAGAAAATACTCATACGCATAAGTAGTGATGAGGCGGGTGGTGTAATGGTGAGAGTAGTAGGAAATAGACACGACGATTTCAAACCCTAGACCTAGCTATTTTCTTTTCACATAGATGCTTACCTTTCCAAAAAGTATTACCGCTAACTACTCTCCATCCAACTATGGTGACTGTGCTCTTTAACCCTCGTTAGTCAATCAGTCTAGGAGACGGAAAACTCTGAATTCAAACCTGTTAAACTTCGCTTAAATAATTGACCTCCTGGAACTTCCTGCTCGTACGGATGGTTTGATATATATATATATATATATATATATATATATTTATATATATATATATATGTGTGTGTGTGTGTGTGTGTGTGTGTGTGTGTGTGAGAAGAGAGAATATGAGGAGGTTAATCCGACAATATGTGGAGAAAAGATGGTCAAAATGGCCGAAACGTTGACATTAAACATCCAGTTTCCATAACATCCCGTGTTTGTCTACTTTTCTCCATATATATATATAATATATATATATATATATATATATATATACGCATAAATGATATGATATAGCAAAAGCATTTTCTAAAATTAATATATCCAAAGGAAAACTTTGACGCCTGTACTGTATGAATATATAAGCTTGTAGAGGCAATTTGTCAAGTTTTGAGTGAAATTTTCAACAGTAGGTTACGCGCCTTGGTTCCAATTTACTACGTCAGAATTAGATTGGTGGCGCCTCGGCTAAAGACTGCCCGAATATCTCGTCTTGTTTTTTGACAGAGTCGTAACAGGGGAATCGAACTGGTAATTAAAAGAATACCTGAAGGAGATAAGAGAAAATAAATTTGAAAGTAAAGACTAATAAGGGTTTCTCAGCGATAAAACATAGTTACTCTTAAGTTGGGCAATTGTAGTTTTCCTGTATAGTTACCTTATTTTTTTCTTCCTTCAACATCATTACCAGATCGAAAGTTTTACTGATTAGATCAAGAGTTCTACATAGACGCACAATATATCTTATATGATGCTAGTACCATTATCTTATTTGAATACTTTTATAACTCTAAATATAATCTATATTGCTCATACACAATATATATATATATTGATTAAAAGTGAATTGTTTAAAATAGACATACTCTAGTTTCACACTGGTCACAAATCTTCGTGAATAATATATATATATTATATAAAATATATATATATATATTATATATATATATATATATATTGTTACGTGGTGGGGTTTGTCACTGCACTAAATCGATATATGTTACGTTATGGCTCTTCACCGTGTCTTCAAAACGTATGGCACTATCAGGAACTTGTACACGTCGTATATACGAGTCGGCGCGTTGGCTTGTTTTTTAGCACCCACATGATCTAGTAGCGGTCGTCTTTAGTCACCCGACCCCAAAAGAGAAATCTTCCACTCTTTTTCGTCGGTCAGCGAATAACTGTCAGGCGCGTGCCTCTTTTTTCGTTCCGGTCAATTTGACTTGTGTTTACAAGTATCTGCGGACGTCTTATTTACGCTTAGTACATTAATTCATGGATTTCTTTGAGGAATTCGCTGTAGTAAAAGTGAAGATAATTATCATAACTTCTTGCTTCTCAAATGTGACTTATTTATTTAATTCCTTCAACTTATTGTTCTTGAGAGAGAGAGAGAGAGAGAGAGAGAGAGAGAGAGAGAGAGAGAGAGAGAGAGAGAGAGAGAGAGAGAGAGAGTAGGCTTCATTAATAGGTATATTTTTTTTAACTTGGTCCAGTGTAAAATATTAAATATCAGGCTTCACATATCGCGACACCAATTCTGATTCACGACCCCAGTTAACACGTGCGTCGCTCGCCACGACCGACACAGGTAAATACTGAATCCAAGCTAACCTTTTATATAGAGAATCCTAATATCTTCTAGAAAATACCACTAGTTTCAATATTATTCCACGTGTCAATTAAGGTCATCAGTTCGTCTGACAAATCCATCAAAAGAACTCTTGTTGCCCAAAAGGTCTGAAGAAGTCTGTGACTTCCTGACTGGTCGTCTATTCAACAAGCCCAGATTGGTGGTTTATTGTTTTTTTATGGCGATAATGAGAATCCCATTATCTTCTGCTCACCCCCTCCACGTTACATATATATATATATATTATATATATATATATATATATAAATATTTATATATATATATATCCCCCCCATCCCCCGGGGTTGAGCACTTTGGGGTATTTTGCTGAGGACCGCCAACTAAAGCGTAAACGCAACGCTCTCCTATAAGAGAGATTGAACACTATGTTAAAATCCCCCTGCATTCTGTGGGTGACTATGGACAAGCGGTTGAGATGTCCGACTGCTTCTGAAACGACTGGAATTCTATCCCGGCTGTAGGTAGCTCACAAAATGTCTAGCCACACTGAAGAGACTTGATAAGTCGAAACACGTGTCTGTGGATGACTATATATATATATGGTAGTATTTTTCTAGTATTGGATAATTAAAATATAAATGTTCGTTTATGGGTGTAAAAACTGTGTTTATATATTTATTCATTATAATGTACAATACATTTAAGGTGCGATTGTTACCATTGGTTTAAAAGCAGCATATTAGCCGCTTATTGTCAATACATCACACCCGTTAACAAATGCAAGAAATCTTAATTCATTTATATACGTGTGCACTTGTGTGAGACGAAGTTTCACATTTCTGTGCTTTCACGCTAAAGGAATTGACATTCCCTGCATTTCTTGACGATAAGTTACTAACATGATGCTTAGAAACCAATGGTTACAATCACCCCTTAAATTTATTGCACACTATAATGAATATATATATGTGTGTATGTGTGTGAACCATTATCTAACATGAATAAATTTATAACTCGGAATATATTTTATATTGCTCGCAACCTATATATCATTATATATACATATTTATATATATATATATATATATATATATATATATATATATATATATATATATATATATATATATATGTTGTTCCAACGGGAGAACATTTAATATTTTATAAAAAAAAAGGTCCGCAAAACGTATTATGTTCTCAGAATTTTTTATTATTATTCTTTTTATCTTATATATATATATATATATATATATATATATATATATATATATATGTGTGTGTGTGTGTTGTGTGTGTGGTGTGTGTGTGTGTGCGTTATTATGCATACTTTCAGTTTTCCTCATGTTCAATGTCATTGTAGGATTCCTTATATATTTTTTCTTTAAATTCCAACTTGAAAAAGTATCTAATACATTTAAAAAATACAGCACTAGAAAAAAGCCAGATAAAATCTCTTTATCCGTTATAAGGCCATCGCAGCAATACTACTACTACGACTACTACTACAGTTGCAAACATAGGAATTCAGGTTAGTACGATAAAGTCAAAATCTTGCAACCGCTACAAGCACTTCTGCAACTAGTTGTACATCCGTGAAGGAATAACTCATTTAATTACACTTTGATTGTGCTTGATTTATCGAAGGCCGGGGATTTGATTTGCCTTAACACTTAACAGGGAGACGGACAGTTAGAAATTTTACATGGCTTCATTTCTCCTTTGGGGTTTCTTGTACTAAAGAC
Source organism: Doryteuthis pealeii (assembly GCA_023376005.1). NCBI lineage: Eukaryota > Metazoa > Mollusca > Cephalopoda > Myopsida > Loliginidae > Doryteuthis > Doryteuthis pealeii. The sequence goes on along the minus strand of CM042141.1, from coordinate 52,448,992 downwards.
GGAAGCTGATCCAATCGAATACATAAGAAATGCAACGATACCAAGTAGTTCACAGAAAGAAATACACTACCGTACAATATTAGAGAAGTGTTTAAAACCTCAGATTTCACAGATTTGTTGTTGATAAACTCGGTAGGAAATATTTCATGTATATTGCTATAACATGTGGATATAACCTATTATAATGGAGATTCGGTTTTTATCGGTCTTTACCTTAAACTACGTCACTGTTTACGTTACAATAGCCTAAGGAATTGCGTAATTTTATCGATGAGTATTTAACTTATAGTCGAAATCGTTCATACATAGAATAAATCTTAGTCTAAGTATGGTTCTATGAAATTGTGAGTTAGATTTGCCTCAAAACAGCCCATGTTATTAATGCGTTTAAAAACCTGCAATATCCATAGCAAATAAAAAAAATAAAGATTCGTATAATATTAGAGAAAGAAGGTTTAAAAATCAGAAACATGAAAATTTGCAAAATTGTTCGTGATAAACAAAAGAGAAAATATTCGAACATTTTCTACAATGGTCATTGTTGGTTTGATTTTGCGGTATGCCAACGCTTGTTGGGTTATACCCAGAAAATAAAAACCCTCAGTCACCGCTTTCTACCACATATATGATAAAAAGAAGGAAGCGCATGGTGTAATGGTTAAAGGCATGGGAAATGGACTCATCGCCCGAAGTTCAAATCCTGGACGTGGTAATTGCATTTAGCGCTAATACCCTTGGGAAAGTTATGAATCCTACTCTCCCTCCAGCTATGGGTAAATAGCAGGGCAGACTCGGCTCTTTAACCATGGTTAGGCAACCGGTCTAGAAGAAGGAAAACTCTGAAATCAAACTTGTTGAACTCCGCTTAAGAAATTGACCTTGTGTCGCATCCTACTCGCATGGAGGGGTTGGTAAATATATATATGATAAAAAGTGTTAGGGCTTAACATGAGAGCAATAGGGTTGGGACAATGATATAAGTGCTAGGGTTTGACCGTATCCAGCCGATTGATCGGAGGCGCCCTTTCTGATCGCTTGTCTAGCCTAAATATGGGTCAAAGTGGAGTGTTGCATGTCATGGACAGCGCAGCCCCCAGGGTTCTATGCTTCAGCATCACTGACCGCCACGCACGCCAAACAGATGACCCCATTAAGGGGGTCTTACCCCTCTGCAAAGGTGAAGTCGGGGTATTCTAATGCCCCAGCCGATATGGCTGAAGGCCAAGTTGTTCTCAGGAGAAATACAATACCTTACAATATTAGAGGTAAAAAAAAGTTTAAAAATCAGAAATCTCCGATTTTAAAGATTTGTTTGTGATAAATACTGTAGAAAATATTCGAAGTATATTGTTCTACTAGCTGTGCTTGTGGAGAAATCACAGTATGATAATCTAATTATAACAACGTTTGATATGTTTACTTAAAGGCTATTACGATATAGTTCAATATATAAAAAAATAATAATCTTGATTTAATTCTCTATCATCCATTTTTTGTTTCTTTGCTTCTTTTCATCTTTTCATTGTATTCGATTGTAACAGATTAGCGTTATTGCTTCAACGCTCTCACCCCTCTCTCTATGTTTCCCATATTCTGTATCTTTGTTTCTTATTATATTTTTCTGTTTAGTACGTCCTTCATATTTCCCTTCTTTCTTTATGATAAAGATAGAATAGTCCTTTATTTAGCTGAGTTGACGACACTGATTTAGACAGTCTGACTTTCACTAGAGGTTGATGCAAGATGACAAAGGTCGTAGTTTGTAAGAACACCAGTATTATTATGTAGCTGCAATGCTTATTGAAGGAAATTGACTCGGTGACACGAGTTCAAATCCTGGATTTGAATTTCACTTAGCGCCTATACCTTTGGGGAAAAGCATGCATCCAACTATTCTTGACTTGTTATTGATACCAAATATTGATAAGACGTAGACAAATGAGGAATTCTAATTACATCAGCACAAACATGATCATACGTCCCCATCAATTTGTTATATTATTTAACGTCTATTTGCAACTGTAACGTCGCAGTGTCATATTAAGGGAAATTGTACGTAAAACTCTATATATGACAGGATGGGATCGATTTGGAATGGGTATATGGTCATTATCCATCATAATTGAATATATGTAACGAGGCATTACATTGAGTAATATGGAATTTCATTTCTATACTTATCTACGGTAATTAACGGTCTTCTATCTAGGTATCCACTATTCTGGATCGGAGTAGCTAGGTAGCTGGGTCTTTTGTTGGACTGGCATTTTCTTCGTTCTTTGAGTCTGGGACTACTTGGAATCTTCTCGGGATTTCTTTATGTTATTGCGTCTGGGGGCACTTCTTAATAACGAACATAAGACGTTGTTGTTTTTCTCAGAGCTCATTTATTTCATCATAACCTTTTGTAAGAGGCATTGGAGAACAGACACTCACCTTGTGCCTGTCCTTTACAAATACTCAGCCCAAACTCATCCGTCTGTCTCCTCCAAAATGTTAAGCCAGTCTCTTCAATTATTTATTCTCTCTTTCACTCTTGTCACTGTGGGAAATCCTCATCCAATCAGAAGCCACGATCACTGAGCTCCATGTCATTATTCTCGCGGTTAACAAAAAAATAAGAGGACCCACCAAGAATGATAGGGTTAATAGGGACTGATATTATCAGCATGATGATCATCATTATTAAGTACATACCTAATATTTTCATTATTACTCTTTTCTAAAACTCTCCCACGTCAACTCACTGATAATGTCACACCTCCGACGTACACACTTCTCATAATTTAACAGTTACATTCCCTCTGAAATAGATCAGTTACTGTCGGTGGTTAATCTCAGATGATTTTCAATAAAATTCAAATTTGGGTTTAGATTCGGATTTTGGGCATCCTTATATAAATCTCTTTTGGTTGGGAATATCATTTTACACTTCTTGTAGGATGGCAAATGAGATTATCTTGCAAAAAAAGATCGAATGAGGGACTAAAAACGTCGGTACATTATCTGATGGTGAAGTTCCAATTCTTAAACTCCTTCATCACACTCCCAGGTAGATTCTGATTCAGAGTGGGAGTACGTGTTTGCTTCCCATCTATAGGTTAAATAGAAAAACGTGTTTTAAAAATGTTTTTAACAAAATTGAGTACCCATCAAAAATAAAGAAAACAAAATGCCTTCAGCTTAGAATAACCCAACAGGGATTGACATGTCGTAAAATTCAAGCAATCAACCAACCAACCGTCATATCTTTCTTGTCTTACTTGGATAGTTCGTATATTTTGTAGAACTATATTAGGTGTGTTCTTAATAATAATAATAATAATAATAATAATAATAATAATCATGCTGTCCCTATCAACCATAATAACAATAATCATGCTGTCCCTATCAACCATAATACTAATAATCATGCTGTCCCTATCAAATAATATCATAATTATAATAACCATGCTGTCCATATCAAACATAATAATAATAATCATGCTGTCCCTATCAAACATAATAATCATGCTGTCCCTATCAACCATTGTTCTTGGTAGATCCTCTCCACGGCACCCAGTGTCCGTACATATTTAATGAAGGTAATGAAGCTACATTCTTCAGTTATCTGACTGACACATAATGGTAACAAAATGATCCACCATGGGAATCATTTAAATAACCCTATTCGGACAGTTTTACATGGCTGCTCTGATGGTTTAGATGACCTGAGGAACGTAATGTCATCATAAAACTTTAATATCCTAGAAAAATTAAATTGTTTGATTGATCAACTTCTTTTCACATCCGTTGAGTTTTTAGTGCTACTTGAAGCCTTAACGATTCAGTAAATTTACGAAAACTTAATATTGTGAATCAATAATGTAGAGTTATAAATGTGATATTTTTAATGAGACCAGACGCGGGGATTATGTAGAGGTCCAATTTTTAAGGACTTGAGTTTTTGAAAATGATTGCATTTAATGACTGGCTGGGACCTGCTGGTGTTATTAGGATTATTACCACGCCAGCTTGTCGAAAACAGATGGGCCTGCGATTGATGTGTCTACGTAGCCGTGTCAGTTCTATTCTGTGGATACATGACTTGAGTTGGAGACAGTTCTTGTCTTTATGGCTGGCTGGAACAGGCTAGTTTTATTATGAGTATCGATAAGCCAGATTGTCGAAAACCGATGGCTCGACGGTTGATGTGTGAAGTTAGCCCTGTCAGTTCTACTGTATGGAGGCACCACTTGTCAAAGCTAGATAGGAACTGCAATATAAGGATGCGAGCTCTATTGAATATATCTTGGAAGCAGAATCCCACATAAAAACGTATGTACAGCAACGTCTATCTCAAAAACAATTCTAAATAAGACGAAAAGGACAAGCTGGACACAGCTGGAGAAGAGAAAACAATCTCATAAGTTTCGTCCTGCGAAAAACGACACCAATCAGCTGTTTATGGATAATTGATGCCGTGCGGAAGACCTACCAGGAAGTATAACCTATGGGGATGGGTGGCAAGAGGCAGTCATGGGAATGCGTGTTGTCAGCACTAGCTGTTGATTATATATATATATTATATATATATATATATATACATATATATATATGTGTGTGTGAAATAAAATAACTTAATCCAACAGTGTAAATAATATATATATATAATATATATAATATATATATATATATAATATATATATATATATATATATATGTTGATAACATAGAGAGCTTTATTGATAAGTAAATAGTGGTCAATATCGTTCATAGAGCATGTATATTAGATTTAGGTTAGCATGGCCATGAATTAAATAGTGTTTGCTTACTAACAGGTTTTTGCCTATGCTATTCCCATACCAATATATATGTATATACATGTATGTGTGTGTGTTTGATTTAAGGTAGCATGCACATGGAGTTAACACCAGTTTCCTGACAGTTTCTCGCCTATATATTCTTCTGACCAAATGATCTGAGGATCGCATAGGCTACAGATTGTCAGTAATGAGGTTGTTGACTCCATGTCCACGCCAATTTAACTGTATTGTTAACGGTCTATCAATAATATTGAGCACAGTAACCTTGGGAATATATCACATGAATTATTTACTATATATATATATATATGTTATATATATATATATATATAATTAATATACCAAGCGTGTGGTAGATCCTTGCGGAGAGAAAAAAACCCGGCAGAGAGTTTGATTGTAAAAATATACTACCAAACATCAACCAGGAAGAAAAAAAATTTGAAAAAAAGAAAAGACCAAGATATCGTACCAACAAAAAATAATCTATTGGTATAGTATTTGGCCAAAGAAAAAACAATTTATATGTATATATGTATATAAGATATAATATATATTCATATAACCGCTAAGAAGCTAATTTGTAAAAAGTGCTCGATACCTAAGTAGAGCCAAGTAATAAAGATAATCTACTGAGTCAGACGAACCTACTATTAGTTTCGCATAAAGCTCTTCAGGGCTAAAATCTGACTCAGATTTTAGCCCTGAAGAGTTTTATGCGAAACTAATATTAGGTTCGTCTGACTCAGTAGATTATCTTTATTATATATATATATATATATATATTATATATATATAATATATATATATATATATATATATACAAACAACACACACACACACATATATATATAATATATATATTATATATATATATAATATATATATATATTATATATATATATATGCCAATCTTGGTTGCTATTTGAAGTAAACTGCGTTTATATTAGGTCAAGTATTCTGAGATAAGGTAATTGTACTGTCCTACGAATCCTACGGGCGAAATACTTAAATACTAACTGATCGTTTCTCCAGAATCATTAGCGAGCTGCAACCATAATCAACACTCTTGTAAATTATTGTCTCACCTCCATCTGCGCCCCACTATTACAGTCATCCTTTCCCTCAACATACGCTGTCATATCTAATTCCTCGTCACCAACTTTACCCATTTTCTAACTGGTGCAATCATTGTTCTCACACGTGCGTCATATAGTAGGGTGGTTTACAATGTAATGCTGTCGGCTTTTGTTAGGAACTATTACATTTTTAATAACTTATGCATACAAGCAATTTTAATAACTTATTAATAAAAACAAACGACAGGAGGATGGACAAAGGCCGCATTCCCCAAAGACCTACGGTATGGCGAATTAGCAGAAGGCACCCGACTAGTAGGGAGATCATGTGTGGAAATTAGGTTTTTGGGTTATTTTTGGTACGTGTTTGCAGGTTGTTTCTTTTAAACACAATTATACGTAGTTCTTCCTTCTTATGGGTTGTTAGGAGTAAAAAGAAGAGACAAAGACAAAATATACATTTAGGATTAAGACTTTATTCCTAGGTTCATAGTTTTTTTCTTGGAGAGGAGATGTTCTTTTTTTTTTTACTATTTATTTATTTGGATTTAATTTTATCTTAATTCTCATGCAACAATGTGTGTTCTTTTGTTTTTGACGTTATACATTTTTGCAATTAACATTTTTTTATGTCAACTTTCGTTATAATTCTTTTTTTTATGAAACTTACTGAAACATAGGACAGATTCTTAAGAATATTTACTGCGATTTTATCCCACTGGAATATGTATAAGTTGAATATACATATAATATGTCTGTAAAATCACAGATACACACAAACTCTCACACAGATACACACACACACACACACACACACACACACATATATATATATATATATATATATATATATATATATATATATATATATATAGTCATCCAAAGAAACCTTGTTTTGACGTATTTCCTCAGAATAGCTAGACTTAGCAGGCTACTTTCGGTCGTGATCGAAACTTGGCCAATTTTTCATCAGAGTTTTTCACCATTAGGCTATCAGCCACCTACAGGCAAGGGGTAGATTTATCTGGAAAATACATACATACGTCTACATATTAAAGCCACTAGAGAGCTCTAATCCGTTTTATAGGAGAGCCTTGCCCTTTAAACTTAATTCGCGACCGACACAAAAATCCAAGAGAGCTCAACTGTAGCGAGATGGAGTTTTGCGAGAACTACTATAAGAAAAGAGAGGAAGAAGAAATAAGAGTGAGTAAAGGCTTTAAAAAAATAGTGATGAGCACAAAAACGGTTGTCGTGAGTTGACCGGGGCGTGAACCCCGAATGGAGAATTGAATATCAACCGGAAGTTTCTTCCTCTCCGACACAGCCCACGAGACTAGCCCTGGAAATAAAACTAAGCAGTTTGTGACGATATATTTCTCGCGTTGTACTTTTTATCGACAAGATGACCGCCACGTGCCGAACACCTTTTTAGTGTCGTGAATTTGGAGGCACATTGACAAGACCCGCTATACAACGTATATCGATATTAGAACGTTACGTATATCCATTTTGGTACCGTGAATATATCGCTACCGCCACGTTACATAACTAACACGGTTAAGAGCATATATTTTGTCATCCGCAGATGCAGAGTTTCGACATATCAGGTCTTCTCAGTGTCACTAGACATTGCTGGCTATTTCCAGCTGGGATCAAAATTCAACTAATTTTTCATGTTAGAGTTCTTCACTACTGAACCATCATCCACGTGAAAGTCAGGGGTAGAATTTAAATGATAAATACATGCATAGGTATAATGCTTGTCTGAAGGTTGTGTGATATCACAGCCTTCACGAAAATTATCTTTAAATGCACATGCACATGGCAACATACGTACACGAACAAACAAAAAAACGTATTCACGTAAACATGCAACACGAGAATACAGTTATAAAAAATACCATCTGTTACATTTAAAAAAAAAATCATTTAACTAGAAATGCCATAACAAGACAACAACGACTTCAGTTCCAGTGATCTTCTGAAAAAAGATTTTATCTCGAAATATCAAGAATAAATTACAGGTTAACAAACACCACCATTGTTACCTTATTATTTTTTCTTTAGACCTGCATTGTGATAGCCTTCAAAATCAACCTCCAAACCAATATATATACATATATTCTTATTTAAAAGAAAGTAAATAAGTATATATATATATATATATATATATATATATATATATTATATATTAGTATATATAGTATTGTAAATAGATGGATATATACCTTGTTTTGGATATAGATTTATTTCGACATATTGTTTCTTGAGTCCTAAAACAGTATATGCTTGTTTTGTGGTGATAGTCTAGATCAATGGTTCTCAACCTTTTTTTTTTACCTATGGATCATTTTAATTCTTTTTTACTTTGGTGGACTCTCGATGGTTAAAAATCCCATTGTATTTTTATTGTTAAATATATGTCTCTAGTCCCCAAAAATATTATATGGTCCCCGGGGGTCCATATGGACCCCGGTTGAGAACCACCGGTCTAGATCGATAATTTAATATTTTCTTTGTTTGAGCAGTGGTTCTTTTTATGATCGTATTGGTTGTGAATACGTAAAAAACTTATTTTGATGTTAACGGTAAATGCGGTTGAAAGATGAAACGACTGTCAAAACGTGTTATAAAACAAATGGTAGCTATCCATAAGTGTCCGTTGCAGAATCTATACCAGAAATTACACTTCAGACACGAAATGCACACAGAAAGAGAAAGTGTACAAGTAGGTGAGAAGGGGAGGAGTGAGATGGAATACAGCTGCTAAGAAGATCGATAGTTAAATTCAGTGTTTATTCTTATTTCGTCTCATTTGCCAACTTATCTTCTAATCAGAATTCACTACCATTACTGTTATCAGCATAATCGAACACTTTCTCTTTTTCTTTCTTTCTATTTTCTATCTTTTTTCTTCTCTTTTCTTCTTTCTTTATTTTTCTTCTGTTTTTCTTTCTGTTTTCTTTCTTTCTTTCTTTCTTTTTCTTTCTTTTTTCTTTCTTTCTGTTTTTTCTTCGTTTTCTTTTTTTTCTTTCTTTCTTTTTCTTTCGTTTCTTTCTTTCTGTTTTTCTTTCGTTTTTCTTTTTTTCTTCTTCTGTTTTTCTTTCGTTTTTCTTTCTTTCTGTTTTTCTTTCGTTTTCTTTTTTTCTTTTTTCTGTTTTCTTTCGTTTTCTTCTTTTCTGTTTTTTCTTTTTCTTTTTTTTCTTTTCTTTTTTCTTTTTTTCTTTCTTTTCTGTTTTTCTTCGTTTTCTTTTTCTTTCTTTTCTTTCGTTTTCTTTCTTTCTTTTTCTTTCGTTTTTTTTTTTTCTTCTTTCTGTTTTTCTTTCTTTGTCTTTCTTTCTTTTTTCTTTTTTTTTCTTTCTCTGTTTTTTCTGTTTTCTTTCGTTTTTCTTTCTTTCTGTTTTTTCTTCGTTTTCTTTCTTTCGTTTTTCTTTCGTTTTTCTTTCTTTCTGTTTTTTTTTTTTTCTTTCGTTTTTTCTTTCTGTTTTTCTTTCGTTTTTTTTCTTTCTTTGTTTTTTTCATTGTTTTTCTTTCGTTTTTTCTTTCTTTCTGTTTTTCTTTCTTTTTTCTTTCTTTCTGTTTTTCTTCTTTCTTTTTTCTTTCTTTTTTTTGTTTTCTTTCTTTCTGTTTTTCTTTCTTTTTTCTTTCTTTCTGTTTTTCTTTCTGTTTTACTTTCTTTCTGTTTTTCTTTCGTTTTTCTTTCTGTTTTACTTTCTCTCTGTTTTTCTTTCGTTTTTCTTTTTCCTTTATTGTTTGATCCTTTATTCCATTTTTTTTCTAGATTTCACTTCGCTTTCATTTTCTTTTCTTTTTCTTCCTTTCTTTACGTTTTCTTTTTTTCCCGTCACTTGGTAAATCTTTTACTACCTTTCTTTCTATATTTCTCTTCGCTTTCATTTTCTGTCTTTTTGAACTTGTGTCTTTTCAATCCATAACAGTAATCCTTTTCCTGTAACATTCGGTCTGCCACCGGGGTAATCTCTTTCCTCTCACCTTACTTCCCTCCAACAATGTAGCCGTCTGAATTTTTCCTCTCTCGCCGTTCCTCGCTTGGTTTATTCTGCCGGTCTCAGCGATAGCATGTTTTTTTTTTATTACAGCTCGCTCAGTTCCCATGCAAATTACGGCTCGTCCCTTCCGGGTCTCTCGTGCACGGCACAGGCGATTTTTTGCCGTTTATGTCCATTACACTTGTTTCTTATTTTTCCTCACTTGCTGAACTATTTACTCCCTATTTTAGATTTCTCATCGCTTTTATTTCTTTCTTTCTTTCTTTCTTATTTTTCCTCCCTTACTTTCTTAATTTCTCTTCACTTCCTCTTTCTTTCTTTCTTTCTTATTATTACGTCACTTGATTATAGTATTAGTCCCTTTTTTCTAGATTCCTATTCACCTTTCTTTTTCTTTTTTTCTTTTTTTTCTCTTTCCTTATTTTCTCTTTCTTATTTTTCGTCGCTCGGTAATTCCTTTAACCCCTTTCTTTCTACATTTTCTTCAATTTTATTTTGTAACCACTTTTCGTCTCCTTTCACTCAACGTATTCCACCATGCAAAGTACAACTTACAACCAAGCATATCCTTCTAAATTGTAACAGACTTAAACATATCCGCGCCAATTACTATCAAGCAAGAAACCTGAGATACATCTTTAAGAATACAAACCCTGAAAACATTTTAAATTTTATAAAAAAAGCAACCTTTTCAACAAAATATAACCGAACATAACCAGTTATCTCCATAGAACCACTACTTTAAAGACTGAAATCCAAAATAACCTTTTTGGCATTAAATGATCCACAGAGGTTGATTTGCCGTTAAACAAAACTCAAGATCAACGTATTCCCTTATCACTTCCCTTTCACCTTCCCTTTTATTCATGAGCTAATTTTTCTTGGGGTTCCTTTTTCTACTAACTGATCCCTCAACATGATTCCCAATGATGCTAACATATCTTTAAAACCATTAACTACAAAAGTGTAGATATAAATATACAAGATATATTATTTCCTTATCTCTTGGCATGAAATAACCCCGGCAGGCTGCTATGCTATTAAAATCAACCAACCAACCAACCAACAACCAACATTCTTTCCTTCATTTATTATATTTTTAATCATGTTGTGTTTACGCTCTCTTTTTCTTTTTTCTTTCTATGTATTTAATTTACCTTCCCTCCCCCTCCCCCTCCTCTCTCTCTCTCTCTCTCTCTCTCGCATACAGTGGCACAGTCTCTGTCCGTCTCTCATACAAACATACATGCATTCTAGTATTTTATCTCAAACGTCTTTGTTTTATTGTCTTTCCAAAATAAATAATAATTTTAATTGATGTTTATTCTTCAGTTTTAATTTATTGCCTCCACTTTTATATTTTCCTTTTTCCTTATTTCTAATTTAAGATTGTTTTCTGATATTTTCCCCTTTTCCCTAAAACATCAGCAAGTTTCTCTATTTATTTCCAAATTGTAAAACCTATTTTACCATGTAAATGATTTCATTCGTGTCTTCTTCGAAATTGAAACTTTTTAATTCGATTCTTTTAAACTTTTCCTTTTTCCTGTCTTCGTTTTTCTTCCTATGCCTTTTCAACTGTTGTTTTCTTCTTTTATTTTCACTTTTTTTCTCATTTCTTTTTGATTTATCAATTTTTTTAAGTTTAATTTATTTTTATTTTCCCTTAATTATTTCCTCAAGTTTCTTTTTTGTTTTCCCCTTCTTATCTGCTGTCACCACTTCTATATTTTTAACATTTTTTTCTGCAAAAACTTTTCTTCGTTTACTTTTCAAATTCCCTGTTTCCTTCTTTAAGGAATTTCCCTGTTCTATGAATTCATGAAAAACAATTTCACTCAAGGTGAAAATCATACATAAGTATAAAGGTATATATTCTAGGTAGAAATAACATTACTTTTATCAGTTCCAAAATTCATTGAATTGAACAAATAGTTGGACACATAGCGCAAAAAACATAAGGGTTGAGTTCTAAGTGTTGGTTGCAGGTTCAATCCTGACCAAGGGTGATAATAACATAGTATAATTAATATAGCTTAACTCTTGGTTATGTTTAACGAAATGAGAACAGTCTGCCCAGGGGATTGAATAACGTGTTTGGTTCGAAGTTCCGTAAAGGCTTCAGAGTTCCAAGATAATATTCCTGAGTTCGATAGGAAACACCTGAAGAAGGCCGGAGAGCACACTGGGCGAAACGTTATGTATATAACAATAAAGATGGGAAGAAAATAATACAAATCTATTATCCTATTCGTTATTGCCCATTCGAAGTATACTGTATCTTTTCGTCCATCTTCCTTTCAACATTTTCGTTTTTTTTTTCTGTTTAAGTCGTATTTCCGTTTCCTCTTTTGGTTAATTACCATATTCCTATTTTTATTTAGATTTTCTAGCTATCTTTATCTTAAATATACCTTATAGATAAATCGTTAAAATAAATTGATATATTCTAACTTATAACTTCTTCTTCTTTTAATATCACACAAGCCATCCAATTAAAACTAACAACATATATCGAATACTGTTGAAGGATTAAGAACGAACTTATATGTGTCGTTCTTCTCTATACACCGAAACATGGGCACACCAGTGTTGATCAACAAACAAAATTAACATTAATCAGCTATGTTTAATTTTGAATACTGTGCGGTGGAATTGCAAGAAAAGATGACCGATAGGTATTGGTGGCGAGGGAGAGTCATAGGAATCCATGCTGTTAGCACCACTTGATGATGATGCTTTGTCACGGCATCATAACCAATTCTTCTTCTTCAACTATTTTTTTTCAACTAATATGGTTTAATAGATCAAAATATTTTTTTGAGTTTGAAAAATATCGAATACCCAACAAGAATGAATAAAACAAAATGTCTTTGGCATAAGATAACCCAACAAGGGTTGATATGCAAATATATAATGCCACTATATCTATAAGTGCCAAGCTTGAAAATTTGTGTATTATTCGCCTGAATTTTTAAAATGTGGCTTGATGATTTGTATTATTTAGATTTTTTGTACTGTTGTTCTAATATTTATTATATACATATTTTGGTTGATGTACTCTCCAGCCTTCTTCAGGTGTTTTTTTTTAACTCTGGAATGAAGAAGCTGGAGGTGACTGTAGAAGAAATATTCCAATTACTGTCAAATTGGCAGACAAAGCAACAAGCAAGCCATGACTCAATACGGATCCTGCATTATCACAAGCCTAGTCCAGAATGGTAGATTATTCATCTGGCACCATAAGACCACTGAAACCAAGCAGTCAATCACCTCTTCTTCTCCTTTCTCTTCTTAATATCCTCCATATCACCATAGCACTTTTCTTCTTCTTCTGACACTTTTCTTTTGCTTATTTTTCCCTTCTTCAATTTCTTCTTCTCCTCTTTCTTCTTTTCATCATGGCACTATTCTGTGTAATTTCTGGATACTGTTCGGTGAAATTGCAAGAAAAGATGTCCGATAGGTATTGCTGGCGAGGGAGAGTCAAAGGAATTCATGCTGTTAGCACCACTTGCTGATGATGCTGCTTTGTCACAGCATCATAACCAAATCATCTTTGTGTTCTTCTTGTTCTCGTGGCATATATTCCCCTCTTTTTCTCCTTTCTTCTTTTTCCTCTTCTCATTCTCCTTCTTTTCACGATAGCACCTTTCTTCTTCCTTTATGACACTTTTCTTTTGCTTATTTTTTCTTCCTTCTTCAATTTACTCTTCTCATCATGGCACTGTTTTCTCTTCTTCTTCTTCTTCTTCTTCTTCTTCTTCTTCTTCTTCTTCTTCTTCTTCTTCTTCTTCTTCTTCTTCTTCAATATTTTACTGATTTCTTCCTTTTGTCTTTTGTTCAAAGACCTGTGTCTACCTGTTCGCTTTCTCTGCCATTATCCTTATAAATATATTCTACCTACCTTCTTTCTCCTGAGATTATATTCATTACATTCCTTTCTCACTTGTCCTTTCTGTTAGTTGTCTTTCAAATTTCTTCATTCACAATCATCTAATTGAAATTCATCATGCCTGATGCCACCATTAGTGAAAAGTACTAAATCTTTCATTCGTTCCATTTTCACAAATCTATACGCTCGACTGGCCTAATGCGCTATCATTGCAAATGCAAATGTCTTGATCGTTTTAAGTCAGAGGCGCTTACATTAGCAATGGGCGAATCAACCAGCCGACCTTTAAATTGAATTTTTATTGATATATCACACAGATACTTGGACAGAGGCGAATGCTTTAAGTGAAGATGTGGTCACAAATAAAGTGAACACAAATTACACCTGCTTCTTCATGTTAGTTTGGTTTGATGGATTTTACGGCACGTCAACTATTGTGGGTTATTTTATGTCGAAGTCGTTTTGTTATATTCATGCTTAATTGGTATTCAATATTTTAAACTCATTTTTCCCTATTTAACCCATAGATGTGATTCTAACACGTAGGTTATACAAGTAATTTTTCAGGGATTTCAATTGCGAAATATCAGTAATTATTTTTTTACAATATAAATCAAAATTTCTCCATCTTTTTTTATTTTTAGGTGAGACTTGATAATTAGTATTTTTTGTTCTATTCGGATTATTGTCCTCATCTTCATTGTTATCTGGATGTCAAAGTCGTTTTGTTCTATTCCTGCTTGATGGGTATTCAACATTTTTCAACTAGTTTTTCCTATTTAGCCCATGGATGCAACACTAACAGGTACTACCTCCCCGAGTCAGAGTGGGCCTGGTAATTATGGTGATGAAAGTATTCCACATTCTACGGAGCTGCAGAACTGGAACTTCACCATCAGATAGAGTTTAATGTTATATCCACGACATTAAGATTCTCTACCAACGATATGATTAAAGGGATTGCCCTAATAAGTTTAGGACAATCATATAGGTGCAAAGGCCTGATGTGACCAGACGTTTCGAAGGGGCTTATCGACCGTGCGTCTAGCCGCAGTAAAGGGCCAAATTGGAGTGTTGCATGTCAGCCACCATGGTTTCCAACCTGAACATCATGGGTCACCACTCATGGCCAAAGGATTATCCCATTGGTGGAGTCTTAACCCTCTATAGATGTGAATTTGGTGAGTTCTAAAGCCCCAGCCGACAGGACTGATACCGATCAGGGGAAACAATGAAATCACGAGTGGTCGAATTTAGATTTGTATAGAATTATTTAGCATCAGAGAAGTACTAAAACTCAGGTTCAAAAGTAATAAGATTTATAGATAAATAGTTATTTGCAGCTAAACTAATTTTGGTTTTAGGAGAAGAAAAATACTGGTAAAAATTAGATTAATTATATTATTTAATGTTTGTTTATTTGTTTGGGCATCTTCGCCTTTTTTATCATCCCGCATCAATATTTAACAAAAAAAAAATCTTTGCACACTTCAAATATAATATAAAATCCACAAATCTAATTTTGTTAAGTAATTCATCCAATAGTTCCCAAAATGCCCATCTATATCATTTATTTATACGCGTGTTCCCAAAAGTTCGTCCGATATCATCCTACAACATCCTCTGTTTAAAAATGAGACCGTCCATATTGTTCGAGATGCAATGCAAAAATTTTTTATCCAGATCTTCTGGTGTCGCTTAATCGCAGATTTCTTATTTGACCCAATTTATTAACCCCATTTTAAAAATGATAATTCCAAATGAATTGAAAAAAATGTTACATGTTTTGTATTTGAAATATTGCAATTACAGAATATATTTGGTAAATTCCGGCCCAACTTAGATATTTCCCAGTCGTGATTTGTCACTTTCAAATTAATGTAAATGTTTTAAACGCCTCCTCACAGATTTTTATGGGCAAATCAATGTTAATATTTTACACCCCAACTTTTTGAGAGAGAGAGAGAGAGAGAGAGAGAGAGAGAGAGAGAGAGAGAGAGAGAGAGAGAGAGAGAGAGAGAGAGAAATCAGGATTACTATGCTTTACATACTGAACTATTTAGCTCTTAAGTAAACATATTAAATGTTGTAATAATTAAATTATAATACTGTGATATATACACAGATCTTTCTAGTTTAAACTGTTTCTCATACCATTTTATCTGAAAACACCAGAATCAATTTTTAGATTGTTAACGCTATTGGTGGTTTTAATCTGATTGGACGATTTGTTCTAAAAACATATTACTCTATTTGCCAAAAAAAACAAAAACAAAAAAAAACTCAAATCAAAACAAAAAATAAAGATTGGTTAACAGACTTAGTTTTTTGAAATCTGCTTTGACAGCAAGTTTCAATTTTGAATATTTTTTAAAAGTCGAATTCAATAAGTAACTCCATGTTTTATTTTGAAAGTTTCTATTAGATTACTTCTCATTATTCTTTTTAATTAAGTAGTTAGTAGTAATTTCTTTAATATCGCCATGTAATCTTTTACATTTTTATTACTCTTCTTTGTATGATCTAAAAGCTTATTATACATCTATCCAGTTATTTCATTTTCCCTCGATATAATATAGAAATGTCGAAAGTTGCTCGAGAAAAGTCCTACGAGCTTCGTGATTTTTCAATCACCTTAGCATCCAGAAATACTTCGATGGCGCTGTCTACTGCTTCTCGTTTCTTCAAAGGAATTCGAAATGACTTTATTTTAATTGGATGTTTATTACCCGTATCTCTTCAAATTGGCACTGTATAATTTCTAACAAGATATTTGTCTGTAGTCGCAAATGAATTTGTATTTCCTCCTAATAATAATCAGATGGGAACCATAAATTCACTGGGTACAACTGTATTGTTCCTATGTGTGTCATTCTTTCTACTACTACTACACTACTACTACTACTACTATTACACCTTTTGGCTGGGCCTTTAATATACACATCTGCACATCTGCAGAAAGTAATACCCCCTAATAAAGCCACCTGTTGGCTGTAGGTAGCGACCCGTGATGCTTAGAGATGGAACCCTGGTGGCTGAGCAGTCCATTACGTGACACTCCACATTGACCCTCTTTGACCAGTTCGATCGACTGTCTTGCCTAAGACAGCTGATCCAAGAGGCCCTCTCCGATCAATCGGTTATTCACATCAGGCACAAGGACCTATAATACAAATCCTATTACTCTTATGACAAACCCCGAACCCTTTTTCTCATGTATGTGCTAGAAGGCGGCGGCGGAGGAGGGTCTTGTAGTCTCGAGAATGACGTTAAAATCTATCTA
Organism: Doryteuthis pealeii; assembly: GCA_023376005.1. Classification (NCBI taxonomy): domain Eukaryota; kingdom Metazoa; phylum Mollusca; class Cephalopoda; order Myopsida; family Loliginidae; genus Doryteuthis; species Doryteuthis pealeii. The sequence continues at coordinate 52,431,920 of CM042141.1, read as the reverse complement.
ATAGGTAAGTACTGGAGCTCATAGGAGTATGAAGTATCCCTGCCTTAGCATTACTCTCAGGTTCAGTCTGAACCGGAATGGTAGAGCCTTTAAGGGTCCTATTATAGAAGGGGGAATATATGGGGCGAAATAGACCTTCGAATCAATAAGCTCCCGCCGAGGGGGAACCAAAAACAAGCGAGTTCTCCGTCTTCTCACAAGCCAGACCATCTGTTGGTCAACACATTCTTCGTCTAGCAGCTGGAAAATCCGTCGTCGTAGTCGAAATAATCTCTAGCAGTTCAAAATCAAATTTCCTATTTAGTTTTGTTTCTGTTCGACTAAAATCCATTTATTTACTGGGTCGTTCGCAAAGTGCTTCGTCGTCGACTGTATCTGCTGCTGCTGACTGCCCAGCGCTCCACTCACTTGTTATTTTATGGGCATATTAGCCAAACATCCGGGCACATCAGTCGAACCTCCAGTGTCCAAAACGCATTTGATTTTGCATGCGGGAGGACGCGAGTTCGATCCCGGTAGGCAAGACAATGTCTTGCTCTTTTTCCTTTCTCGTTCTCCGTCACACCTATATATAAGATAAATAGAAAAGTGAGTTAAAATTTGTTTAAAAATGAGTTTAAAATAATTGATTAATCATTATTAAGAATGAATAGAACAAAACGCTTTGGCATAAAATAAGCGAACTAGGGTTGACATGCCATAAAAACCAACCAACCAACTACTACGACGACGATGACTGCAAACATCGCTACTGCTACTTGAGACCATACCTAAATGACTACCAGAAATATTTTACCCAACACATCCTCCTTACAGTTTGGTTAATACTGTTAAAAATAACTACATGTATTTTTCAATTGAATTCCCAGTAAAATTATTTAGATAACCTAAATCTATTTATTATCAGCAATTTAGTTATTCTTTGTTGAATATGTTTCTACATCTAACTACAGATAAAGTCACTTACTAAGTCTTTAATATGGTAGTGAATGTCACCCGTATGATGTCTACTAAGCGAAAACCTTATAATGACATATATGTGATTTTGATGCGTAATGCTCCTGAATTTCAATATATATATATATATATATATATATATATATATAATATATATATATATATATATATATATATATATGCGCTGTTTTCTTGCAACCAATCTTGTTCTAAAACGATGTTTCTATTCAAATGTTATACTACATAAAATCTGTGTTTGGTTGCTCGTTGACCGAATTGAAAATTTATCGTCGCGTACCAGTGGGCCCTTAAGTATCTAGCTTTAGAAGTTTGAGTATTTTATCTTCCTACTTTTACATTGCTGGCTTGGTTAAAACAAATAAAGTTGTAGGTAAATCTCTATATGACGTGTCGGACTCCATTTGGTGTGTGTGTGTGTGGTGTGGTGTATGTGTGTGTGTGTGTGTGTGTGTGTGAGGTCATTACTTTCCGATATGTAAGGTAGCGTCTAATACAGGAACGTGTAATTTCTATACTTAAACAGTTCTATTTATCCCTAGGCTAGATATATTTTTGGGCTGGACGATATTCTCGCTGTTCTCCGTGGTGTCTGAAACTACTTTGGTCGTTTTGGGGATGCCTTGTCTTGGGTCGTTGCTTCGTCTTTATTTAACGAACGCAAAACATGTTTGTTTTAGGATTCGTTGTGCATTTTTAGGCTCCAGGTGAGAGTAGTTTACAGGGGAGATCCCTTGTGGGATTAAGTGTGATCGTGTTAAGAAGAATCCTTAACCGTTGGTCCGTAATAAGTAGAATCCTACAATGCGTGTCCGTTTGTCCAGAATCCTAAGATCCTTGTGTTTGTCAGTGTCAAGCAGAATCTTTCTCAATTGGTCCGTTCATTCGTGTTAAGCATGAGCAACTGAACGCCAATCCACCAAGGCCTTTATATAGTTTACTAACCATGTATTTGAGCATGTTGATTGGCCGATTCATTCCACGTAGACTCGAATAGTCCAGGAATCTAAGTTGTGATCTCCAGCACACCTTATATACCAAAATTATTCCAACAGTTGTTCTTTTTCGTGCGTGTGCGTGTGTGTGGTGCTATATTTCAAAGTAGACTGTTCATTATCATTGATAGAGCGTGTATATTTGAGTTAAGGTAGTGTGGACATGGACTCGAAACCTGTTTAATGACATTTTCTCCCCGCTACCTTAACTCATATATATTCTTGTCTGAGTGAGTTCAGCATAATTTAATCTCCCTTATCCCTATTCACTTAAAAGCATTAAACCAGACATTTTTAAAGATTCTAAAATTGTTTTTATTATAAGGTCATCAAATAAAAAATAGATTATAATATACAAGACAAGGTAGAGAAATATACCACATTCATAATTTTATATACGTTTTACAAAACGGATTAGGACTCTATTTGGAAATACCTTCCATGTTTACGTAGTGTACGGTACACACCCGGTCCTGAGGATCGGTTTAGCTCAGTCGGTAGAGCGTTTGGCTAGAAACGACAAGGTTCCTAGTTCCATATTGCCAACTCAGCGTATTAGTAGCACAGGTATCTGTGCTGTAAAGTAAGGAGCTGGTGGTAGCTGTAGCGCTCCACCTCAGACGATAAAAAATAATTGTCTAGCGCTAGTAAAAAGTGGATAGACTCCCTCGCTGATTGGTTGATAACGGAAAGTCGTTGGGGTGGCCTAAAATCGGTATCAACCAATCAGCGAGGGAGTCTATCCACTTTTTACTAGCACTAGACAATGATTTTTTTATCGTCTGAGGTGGAGCGCCACAGCTACCATCAGCTTCTTACTTTACCGCACAGATACCTGTGCTACTCATACGCTGAGTTGGCGATATGGAACTAGGATCCTTGTCGTTTCTAGCCAGACGCTCTACCGACAGAGCTAAACCGATCCTCAGGACCGGGTGTGTACCGTACACTACGTAAACATGGAAGGTATGTCCAAATAGAGTCCGAATCCGTTTTGTAAAAGTTATATAGAATTATGAATGTGGTATATAACGTAAAGTCGTTGGGGTGGCCTAAAATCCGTATTTACGGTACACACACGCACGCGTCCATGTGTGTATGTGCACCTGTGTGTGCATTTCTATTATATATATGTATAAATGGAAATTCGGATCATTTTGCATTTCTAACAGAATAACGAATACACTGTCAATATGTTAATATTAGGTTATAAACCAAAGAGCAGTTTGTATTAAAGTTAACATATACAGATCCTCCTTGAGAAAAGTAATATTCCATATTGTTATTGTGTATAGTTATAAGGACAGAATATGCCCATGGATATGTTATGATTCCTGGTTTGCTCATGTACCACCTGATGGTTTTTCCCAGACTTGACAGACGGTGATAGTTATTGTGTTTGATAACATATAAGACCCACGTTTACATTTATTATTACAGTATGATAGAGTTGGGCAAGTTACGTTAATACGTTTCATTCACTGAGTTTAGCTTCTCTGAATTATGTCTCCAGGGAAAAGGATAATTATTAGATTACATATCTTGTATATATAAACATTTACAAGCTTGTGGGCGAACGGAAAATAGCAAATACGAGCATATATATTACATTCCTCACACACACATATATATATATATATATATATAGATATATATATATATGTGTGTGTGTGTGTGTGTTGTATGTATGTGGATAACGATATGTCAGTTAACTTAGTATAAATCAATTGCTTACCAGTTAGTTTCTGCAATCTATGCCGAAGAATACACTTGACAGAAAACAAACAAGTATAGTTATATAATAAAGTTCATTGCTCAAGAAAACCCTATGTCACCAATTTCCGGTGCTACAATTTTTGAATAACACACACACACACACACACACACACACACACACACACACACATATATATATATATATATATATATATATATAAACTAAGCTCCGAGAAAAATGTTCAACATGTTAATGATAAATAATAACACTTTATTTTTTTGTAATAAAAACCTATTTTCTAACCCCTAGAAAACCAAATATCCAAATCATAACGGTCTATCTCAACATTCTATTTCAGCGTTCCAAATTTTAAAGAAATTCGATTTTCGAATATTTCCAAAAATCTGTTGTTTTTTCCTAACGAATTTTTTCATTCAAAATAATTGTTCACTCTGATGAAGGTCGAATCTTCTATGTGTGCGAAATAATTTCACACACATAAACTGACCGAAATACATGTGTAAGTGATATCGATTAATGTGATATCGATTAAATTCATTTTATCCATCTACATTTCTTTTCTTTACTCATTTTTCCTCATATTGTCGGATTCAATTCCTTTTCTATTTTCACACACACACACACATATATATATATATATATATATATATTGAATGCAGTCAACGTTATATGAATATTGATTCTGAAATAATGTAAGTACTGAAATATAGACCATATATTTTCGCCTAGGAACTATAATATTAAGGTTTCGATACCAGACTTCGTCAACTCAGTGAATGAGTAGCACAGCTTGGATCTATGGGGTAAAGTGGGGAGCCGGTGGTAGGTATTGCGCTCGGCTTCACAGGCAAAATCAATCTCCGTAGTCTAGTGATTCTGAAAAAGGGATTCTATTCCTGGCTGATACCAATTAATAGTCAACTCCGTCTACTTTACTTCATATATATATATATATAATTTTAGTCAACGTATGCTTCTTTATCTATATATCTGGTGAGTCTCTTTCTATATATATATATATATATATATATATATATATATAGTAAATGAAGAAAAACTCTAAACTTGCTTCATTACAATAATTTATTTCAACCGTATTAATACGGCATCTTCAGGTAATCACAAGAACATGACTCTTACGAGTCATGTTATTGTGATTACCTGAAGATGCCGTATTAATACGGTTGAAATAAATTATTGTAATGAAGCAAGTTTAGAGTTTTTCTTCATTTACTAAATATCTGGCTCTGTCCTTCTACTCACTGGTATTAGGTACATAGAGCTCTCCT
>CM042141.1:52409423-52424423 GCA_023376005.1 Doryteuthis pealeii | reverse complement strand
AGCTCACTGAGTTCCCATGGCTATATTGTAGTCCTGCATTGAAATATCCACATGCGCTATTATCTTTTAATAAATGTACCACTACTACTTTTTTATTCATAAAAATTAATTTATTTTTAAAGTAAAGATCAAACAGACGATCACTCAACAAAGACAGAATTGAAGTGTTCGAGTCGAGTAAACAATCTAATGATGCAAAGATAGAAAGGTTAACGCTATCAAAACTACAAATTGTAGTTTTTTTATATAGTGGATATACCACCGCATGATAATTTATTTATTATAGTGTTTGATATGTTTAGTTTAAAAAAAACTATTCAAAATAGTTCCAACTATTTTTAATCTGTTTCAATCGAAGATAATGCAAATAGAGAGAGAGAGGAAGAGAGAGAGAGAGAGAGAGAGAGAGAGAGAGAGAGAGAGAGAGAGAGAGTTAAATCAAGATCAGAATACGTTTATGTAAAACGTATACTGATCTTGATTTAACTCTCTCTCTCTCTCCTCTCTCTCTCTCTCTCTCTCTCTCTCCTCATCCTTACATTATCTTCGATTGAAACAGATTAACGTTATCACCTCCGCGCGCTCATCCCCTTCTCTTTCTTTCTGTTGAATTTCTGACCGCCATTCTTGGCCAGTTGTAAGAACTTAAAGTAAGTCCTGAAATCTAGAATCCTTTGGTGAGTGAATAAGTCCCGCAATACAGAATCCTTTGGTAAGTCCTATGAGGTCCAGTGAGATAATCACATGAGGTCCGTACTCCACGAGTGTCCAAAGTGTAATGCCTAGGTGTTCTCAGACCTTCAGTATATATAATAATATCAGCAGCAGAGCGCTGTCAGTGACTGGTTAATGGGTTGGTCACGTGACACTCGGCGAGTCTATAAGTAGAAGTGGATTTTTGACGCACACCTTATATATTAAAATCCCTAGGCACCTCACGTGGTGTAATGGTTAGCAAGCTCGCTTCTCAAACCATTGTTAGTGAGTTCGATTCTCATTGGGAGCCCCATACTTCTGGCCTTGTGCCATATCTAAGCTAAGCTTAGTAAATAACTATATATTAAAATCCCTAGGCACCTCACGTGGTGTAATGGTTAGCAAGCTCGCTTCTCAAACCATTGTTAGTGAGTTCGATTCTCATTGGGAGCCCCATACTTCTGGCCTTGTGCCATATCTAAGCTAAGCTTAGTAAATACTATATATTAAAATCCCTAGGCACCTCACGTGGTGTAATGGTTAGCAAGCAGATTAGCAGACCATTGTTAGTGAGTTCGATCCTCACTGGGTGCCTCATACTTCTGGCCTTGTGCCACATCTAAGCTCAGCTTAGTAAATAACTATATATTAAAAATCCCTAGGCACCTCACGTGGTGTAATGGTTAGCAAGCTCGCTTCTCAAACCATTGTTAGTGAGTTCGATTCTCATTGGGAGCCCCATACTTCTGGCCTTGTGCCATATCTAAGCTAAGCTTAGTAAATAACTATATATTAAAATCCCTAGGCACCTCACGTGGTGTAATGGTTAGCAAGCTAGATTAGCAGACCATTGTTAGTGAGTTCGATCCTCACTGGGGCCTCATACTTCTGGCCTTGTGCCACATCTAAGCTCAGCTTAGTAAATAACTATATATTAAAATCCCTAGGCACCTCACGTGGTGTAATGGTTAGCAAGCTCGCTTCTCAAACCATTGTTAGTGAGTTCGATTTTCTCATTGGGAGCCCCATACTTCTGGCCTTTGTGCCATATCTAAGCTAAGCTTAGTAAAATAACTATATATAAAATCCCTAGGCACCTCACGTGGTGTAATGGTTAGCAAGCTAGATTAGCAGACCATTGTTAGTGAGTTCGATCCTCACTGGGTGCCTCATACTTCTGGCCTTGTGCCACATCTAAGCTCAGCTTAGTAAATAACTATATATTAAATCCCTAGGCACCTCACGTGGTGAAATGGTTAGCAAGCTCGCTTCGCAAACCATTGTTAGTGAGTTCGATTCTCATTGGGAGCCCCATACTTCTGGCCTTGTGCCATATCTAAGCTAAGCTTAGTAAATAACTATATATTAAAATCTCTAGGCACCTCACGTGGTGTAATGGTTAGCAAGGTAGATTTGCAGACCATTGTTAGTGAGTTCGATTCTCACTGGGTGCCCCATACTTCGGGCCTTGTGCCATATCTAAGCTAAGCTTAGTAAATAACTATATATTAAAATCCCAACACTTTCTCCCTTGATTATAGTTTTCTGTGTTGCATGCCTTTTTTCGTCCTGTATTTGCTTAAAATAAAAACGGAATGGACTCATTATTTAGCTTAGGTGACGACACCCATAAGAAATAAGAATTCGATGGATAAGTAATAGAATTAAAAAGGATTTACAGCTCTGCACTTCATCTTAAACGAGTTGGTTGGTCTATTTTTAACCAGAGGGCGTTGCAAGATAATAAAGAAACACAAGTATTAATATACAGATTATTATTTTTTTCATTATTGTGCGTACACTGTATACAGAACTGTAGCAACGTTTTAGATCGGTATTGTTAAATATTTTGCGCAGAATACTAGACGTTGCGTTCGAGTGGCTCAATCTAGGCCGTATAACATAGAAATGTAAACACATATTACAATTAATGTCATGAGTCCGCGATCGGCAGGGAATATCATACTCCAAGGAATATGAGAATGGTTTCAGGGTTATGAACTACTTCACTGCGCTGGCCCGGCCGCTAAATACGCCCGTCTCTATGCCAATGCGTACTTAGCGATGTGCTCAGCAAACAAATTCGCTGTAAGAACTGCACCACAAACATACGAAGGATTTTCAAAAGTATTTTGAACCGAAAATTTCATTTTCTATCACAAAAGTTTAATGAAGACATGTGCCCAACTGGGAAGTGTTGATACCTGGTAAATATGAAAGTGAGTCAGTATATAAAAATCGACAAAATCTATATATGTGAAAGTTGTCAAACACTTGAGCAAGCGCCCATGTAAATATTCGCTAAGCATCGCCAAGTATGGCACATGTTCACAAAGTGGAGCATACAGCGGGGGATTTATTACAGCCAAACGCCCTGCGAAACGAACTCGTTTGTGCCCTTGAAATGTTAACATGGTAAGCGCCCAATGCGTACACACACTCATAAATATATACATGCATACATACATATACATATAAAAACGTACATATTCTCACACATATATATTATACATGCATATATACATATACATACGCACATATATATTATACATGCATACACACACACACACACATATATATATATATATATATATATTATACATGCATACACACACACACATTTATATATTATACATGTATACACGCACACATATTGTACATGCATACACACATATTATACATGCATACACACACATATTATACATGCATATAACACAACACACACACACATATATATAATATATAATATATATATATATATATTTATATATATATATATATAGAGAGAGAGAGAGAGAGAGAGAGAGAGAGGGGGGGGTAGGTAGGTAAAAGGATAGCGAACAAAAAATAATAACTCAAAACAAGTCTAAAAGTTGAAATATTTCGTCCTAGTCATAAGGACATCCTCAGTCAACTGACTTTTATTCAAAGCACAAATTACGTACATGTGATTTGATGAGGGAGAGTGTTAGTAGCGGAAATGAAGGCTAGGGAGGTTAGGGGCGGAATAAGGGATGAGGAAAACATGAATGAAGTGTAGGGAAAGCTTACAGGAAGCAGGGTGGAGGCTAGGAGCTAGATGGGCTAAGGGGTAGGACGGGGGAGGAGGGTAAAGTTCATGGTAGTGGAGTGTTTGATGCCAGGGGAAGATAAGGAGGAGGGGAGAGTTGAGTGACATTAGGTCACTGGGTCAATTTTGTGGTAGAGTAGAGGGGAGAATTTTGATTCCTTGTGTGTGTGTGGGGGGGAGAAACGGAATGAAGCAGGGTAGGTAGTGAGTGTCTATGTATGGCAGTTTTTTTATTTTTTTATTTTTTTTTGGGGGGGAATAAAAGTCATTTGACTGAGGATGTCCTTATGAATAGGACGAAACTATTTCAACTCTTAGACTTGTTTTGAGTTATTATTTTTTGTTCACTATGCTTTACCTACCTCATACTGTCGGATTTTACTCCAACCACCTATCATCATTATATATATATATATATATATAAATATATATATATATATATTATAATATATTATATATATACTACTCTCGCTAACAATAATATGAAACAAATATGAATACGTAAATTTCATCGGCGAACCAGAAAAGAAAATTCCTGAAGGGATTTGGCTAATGGAAAATTCACGGGAATAATTCACAAAAACACAATCTTCTATTTACCCTACCTTTTTAAACATATTTCTTAAGAATTATTTTTTCGCTTTAACCAATAGATTAGACCGCCTAACAGGTGCTACCACTCAGGTAAATAGTGGACCTGGGAGTAATGGCTATTAAGAGGTATTCTGCATTCTCCAGAGGTCCAAAATGGGAACTTCATAATTAGATGCAGTTTAACGTCATACCCAGGACACTAAGGCTCTCAGCAACCACCCTCTAACAAATATATATCATAAAAGGTGTTAGGGGTCTGCCATAAAGGCAACAAGGATGGAAAATGTAGATGATAGGGCTTGAGAGGGCCAATCGAGTGATCGGAGGGGGCCTGTTCCGACCGTCTGTCTGGCTTAAGTAAGGACCAAAATGGAATGTTCCTCGTCATGGAATCCTTTCTTATTTATCACAGATTGGCACACACGGCCAACAGGTGGCCCCATTGGGGGGGGGGTAGCCTTCTGCAGAGGTGCAGTTGGTGTATTCTTCTGCTGTAGCTGAGAGTTTGTAATAGTAGTACATAATTATGTAGTTTATATATCATACCCAATAGATTGAATTGTACTGTTAGTTTATCTAATACTAAATACAGATTAAAACGTGTTTCTGTGTGTAACAATACCCATATATATATATATATATATATATATATATATATTATATATAATAAATATATATATATATATAATATATCCTTCATAACTGGGTTCTTTAAACAGGTCTAGGGCAGGTAAACTGAATTCAAAACTCTGCTGGAAAAAATTACTTTGTGTCGCATACTAACCATGGAGAGTGTATGTACATATATTATATATATATATATATATATATATATAATATATATATATGTGTGTGTGTGTGTGTGTGTATGTGTGAAAATAAAATGGAAATTAATCCGACAGTATGAATAAGATATAATGAAAAAACAAAAGATGTTTACAACTGAAATAGGCTCATCAGGAGAGAAAGTGTGCAAACCGTTTTGGCCCCGAAACGGTTTGCACACTTTCTCTCCTGATGAGCCTATTTCAGTTGTAAACATCTTTTGTTTTTTCATTATATCTGATTCAATATATATATATATATATAATATATATATATATATATATATATATATATAATAGTTTAAGAATAGTGTAGACATAGTCAACTTTGTTCGTTCATTGTAAAGATTCTCAACTATGCGATGCGATCATGACATCAAGCGCTGAGCATCTCATAGGTGAGAAACTGACGGTGAGTGTTAGTGCAACTATTGACACTCTCACAAAAGAACTTGTTGGATTTTAGAGACAGTGAGAAATCTAAAGTCTAAAAAGCGATCCGATTGAAATATGAAAAAAAAAGAAAATATAAATCTCTAAGTATATACATGGAATAGACGAATAGAACTTTCTCATTGCATATTTATTTTGAAATTAGGAATGGAATATAAATATTAATCACGTTCTGTCCAAACTTATTCTCAAGATTTGATTTGATATATTTATAGAAGACTTAGAATGTCCAAATAATTATAAAATTAACCTTAATTTGTATATTTTCAAACCTTTCTTCGATAGACAAAAAAAAAAAAAAAAGATAATACAACCACTCTGCACAAGAAAAATAGAATGATGTACTCCGTTTGACACCTATAAATTTTCATGAAATTTGTAATTTTCATGCACTATAAAGCGTTTATTAAGTATTCATATCACTGCCAATCCTTCGAACTTATCTTTACTTTAAAATCAATAAATTCTATGAATTGAAATCTATCAAAAAAGCCAATTCAATACACTTCTAAAATTTTAACGACATTGTAGATTTTTAACACCATAATAGGTGATTAAAGTTCTCATATCTCAACCAATTCTTAGAATTGATTGCTTTCTTTGGTATCAATGAATTCTACGCATCAAAATCCATCAGAAAAACCAAACATATCGAAACTTTGAATACTTTCAAAAATAGGTGATTTATTCTGCGAATTTGGGGAATGTGTAATAACTTTTTGTGGCCATTACTCTGAACCGGAATATCTCATGTACGGGTTGAATAGATGCAAGCAATGAGTGAGGAATACGTAACCAAATAAATAAATAAAAGCACATTAAAATATGCAATTAAACTAATTGGGAAAAAATGAGAGCTATAATTAAATACATTTTTTAAAGACACTCACAGACACAACATCTTTAAAACAGTGCTCGAATGGAGCTAATACAAAAAGGAGTTAACTTCATGACTCAAGAATAAAAATGGTAAAACACGCACGCACACACATAAATTTATTTTGAAATGCGGCAATCATTACTTTGAAGGACATCGCAACATTATATATCGGCCACTGACCATATACAGAAGCTAAATATTGCCCAAGAAACCATAAGACACGTTGAAGTCAGAATCACTGTCAAAATGAGGAAACCAAGAAAATCTCTCGCTGTCGATATAATCCAATTAGAAGTAATAAGACTGATGCAAAAGCAATGATAGACATGTTACACAATATATTTTCAGTGGTATGGAAAATCACAGAAACACCTACAGACTCGTCAAAATGTCTATAAATCCCACCCACAAGAAATGAAACAAACTTCATATACAAACATACTGATCACTATCATCTATATAGTAATACTTGTGTTCCTTAAATATACGACCGTTATCATCTTGTAACACTCTCTTAGTAAAAATAAAACCGTCCAAATCGTCCAAGATGAAATGCAAAAAAGTAAATCCGTATTATCTGGTGTTATTTATGCTTATCCACCGAATACTTATTTCTCATGTGTGTTGTCACCTCAGTTAAAGATGGACCATTTTTCATAAAGAAAGAGAACAAATAGGACATGCTAAAGAGAAAAACATAATAAGAAAGAAAGAAAAAAGAAGAAAAAAGAGTAGGTGAAATACTGAGAAAGTTAAATCAAGATTATTATGCTTTTTTATCATATTGGACTATTTAAAATAGCTCTTAAACATATAAAACGTTTTGATAATTAGATTATTATACTGTGGTATATCCACAGGTCCTGCTAGTTACTATGTATTACTGGTAAATTACTCCAAAGGGTGCTTATTAACTGAATGAAAGGCCAAACAAATCATATTTGTAAAAGTAAATGCTCAAAAGAACAAGGTGATGTATATTGATATCTGGAATATCCCTGTGAATGTTATTATATTCGGAAATGTCAATGAATTCATATTTTTGTAATAATTATTATCAGTAATCTTATCTGATATATGGAGAGCTCTAGATTCCTCAGTTTTCAGTAGACTCCAACAAAACTATGGAAATCAAGGTAATTTTCAAAGGCAATCATTGATGGTCTCTGCTACAGTCTAATAATTCCAATAGCCATAGAAACATGAAAGATAAAACTGAATGTATTTAAGAATTATTGCCTCAGGACTGTTATGGGATTTTCACACAAAAATGGACGATACAATTTGTAACTTAAGAATACCAAATACAATTACTGACATTATTAGTAAGAAAAGAGTGAATTGTATTAATAACTTGATACACAAGGATAATGTCACTAATAGAACAATTGGAGGACGACCATCAAAGTGAGAAACCTAAAATTGCCTGTGTTTACTGTTAAAAAAGGCAGAAAAAAATCGAAACGTAATAGCAGTGTTATTATCTCTTCGAACACAAGTTCCCTGAGTAGAAATGGGAAACTGGAGACCGGAGAACGAATTGAGAATATTAAACACGCCATCACTTAATCCGCAGTGGAAAAACTCCACTTAGAAATTATGTGAGAAATTCGGCTGGGACTTTTAGATAGAGACGGATCACCATATCCCAGCCAGGAGACCAGGCCTAATGTTGATTAACAAAAAAATAAAACTTGTCAACTTGTGGATTTTGCGGTTCCAGCAGATTACAGGGTGAAGTTGAAGGAAAATGAAAATATTGATAAATACCTGGATCTAGCCAGGTAATTGAAAAAGCTGTGGAATATGAGAGTGAAAGTGATAGCAATTGTAGTTGTTGCACTTGGAACGGTCCCAATAAACTTGGAAAATAGACCATCCAGACTAATACATTGCTGCAATTGGCTAAAATACTCAGAAGAGTCCTGTAGACCTGAGGAGACTTGTTGTCACTTAACCACCGGTGAAATACTATCAGCTAACGCTGATGTGAAAAACTCAATAATAATGAGACCAGACCTAATGTTAATTAAAGAGAAGAAAATGCGCCATCTCGTGGATTTTGCCATACCGGCTGGAAACCAAGTGGAAGTAAAAGAAAGCGAAAAAAATAGATATATACTTAGACCTTGCCAGAGAACTGAACAAGCTGTGGAACATGAAGGTAAAGGTCGTACCAATTGTAATTGGTGCCCTTGGAACGGTCTCCAAGGGACTGGAGAAGAGTCTTGGTGAATTGGAAATCAGATGAATAATCGGACCATCCGAACTATAGCACCGTCAACATCGGCTAGAATACTCTCAGCAACTTCCTGGATACCGGAGAGGCTTCGTGTCATTCAGTCTCCAGTGAACCATCGGTTAAGGAAAGTGGGAAAACTTGTATAGAGTGAAATAATAATTAACGGCATAATAAAAGAAAACTGATAATACTCAGAAGAATAGCATGTCTAGTTGATAGAAATGAAACAGTTAATCACATAAGTGAATGTAGCAAACTAACACAGAAGAAATAGAAAAATAAACATAACTTGATAAGGAATGTCATACACTGGGAATTGCACAAGAAAATGAAGTTTTACCATACTAACAAATAGTGTAAGCACACACCAAAAACTGTCATTTAAAGGTATTCAATTATCATGGAGTTTGGGATATAAATGGATCAGTGAGTTAATGCCAAGAAACATTATAATAGGGATTCTGAATGTATATGTCTCTAACCGAAAATACGTCACTGCTTAAGTCATACAAACCGTTGGGATATGGGTATTTTAATGAGAGTATCATCATAGTCAAAAATCCTTAATAAATAGAATAAATCTTATTTATAAGAATGTCGCATATAAAAAAAAACTTAGATTTGCCTCAAAACAGCCTCTTTATTAGTGTGTTTAGATACTGCAATGTGTCTTATATATCACTAAAAACGTTAAGGTTATAATATATATGATGTGTTTAAATTGCACACTGGTTTAAACAAAACCAGTTTTAATAAAATAATTACTGATGTTTATTGATCTCTAATATTATTGTTTATTCTATAAATTGAAATCAATCCTATGAATGTTATTATATACCAGTAAAATTATTAAGATAAGTGTAATCTCTTTAATATATGCATTCTTATATAATTTCGTTAATCTTTTTAGTTTGATATATTTCATTGCATTAAAACTTAATGACATATTCTTGCTAGTTGATTGAATTAACAAAAAGAACATATAGTTGATATTTTAGGCCACTAACAACAGAATTAAAGTGAAAGAAGGAAAAAGTGGATAATTAACTAGCTCTTGCCAGGAAACTTCAAATACCATTGAACATTAAGGTGACAGTCATGTCAATCGTAGTTGTAGCCATTGAAAACAATAACATGGAATAGAGCATAGATGACCTGGAGATTAAAGGGAGAATTAAACGATCTAGACTACAGCACGCCTAAAATCTGCTAGGTTGTTACAAGGTTCGGTAGTCTTTAGGTTACTTTCAATTACTCAGACCTCCAGAGAAAAAAAATCAGTTAGAACTTTTTAAAAACCTTACACAAGTGTTACACACTTCTCTTCTGGCCGGCTTGGTACTTCTATCATCTATCTTCTAATGGTCTGGTATATCTTCTACAGGTCTCGTCTGGTCTTTCTTATCTGGGTTCCGTGTCTGGTTCTGCTGGGGATCATTTCTTATCAGAAGCCTTGTGTCATTGTTAGCTTTTAGTAATAACAACAAGACTTCGATTTACCTTTGATGTTATTTTATTCCGGATCCCCAGAACCAGACAAAATGCGCGCAGAGAGTCACATCTTGCTAGCTTCAGTCCTAACTCTCAACTCTTACTGAGTTCCTTACACCTTAAACCGGAAGGGCTTCTATTGCCTTCCGATTCCCACGGTCCCTTTCCGCAAGGCAAGGTCAGAGTGAGGTCAAGCATTGTCACTCACTCTCAAGGCCATCAGCTGCACTGATCGCCATAAGGATTTCTATACTACCTTAAAAAGTAATAGGGATCCAATTAATATGTAACATCCCTCATAATCATACATTTTAAATTCATAATTAATTATGAATTTACTTTTTACTTGCCTCTCCATTTTGAGGCTCTACCGTATTCTGGTACTCTCTAGATTACTTCGAATTCTATTCTCTCTTTCTGCGCGGTTGTCTGGTTCCCCCATGCATACATCAATCTTACATGATAACAAGTTTTCAACAAAAAACAACACTGCAGGGCCATTTACAATATCCTGACAAAAATCAAAACACAACTGGACCAACGTCTTGTCCCAAAATCCTGGTCACAAACCAACGTGACCCTGGTCACTCCAGCAATACATTCGCCTGGATTCCAATGACCAATTCACCAGCTTTCCGCTCCACAGGTCACTTACCTGGAGACTGGGAAGGCAATTTACATCAAAATACAATGATACCGAAAAAAGATTCAAAAACATTGCACACATGGTCCCTACAATACATTAAACATCACATGCATGGAGAAAACAACAATTTTATCGCGCAACAATAAAAAATCTACAACGGCTATGCGTTACTCATAATTCTTAATATAGGATACACGACACAACACACCAATACCATTAAGTATTTTAAATTTCTTCACAAAAAAATATATTACTGTGCCAATAGTTTCACTTTGAGGGAAAACTGTTTTATCCTGATTCCACACTTGGTCACTTCCAGTGGCTTACAAATTCTCCAGGAACCCTCCAACACAAAAAGTAGGTACTTGTCTGTTCTTAACATATAATTATTCATTGACCATGCTATCCGTATCCAGACTCGAGACATCCCTCTCAGCCAAAATGTTCTGGAGACCATTCCAAAATCATAATTCCCCCCAAAAAATTCAATCCACATAAAACAGGGGCGGCCTCTTCGCCTTTCTTCTTATTCTGCTCTCCAGAACCCCTAACATTCCGAATCCGTCGGAATAATAAAACCCAAAAAGCGCGATTAACCTTCCGTAACTACGGTAACCACATGGGACGCTCATCAGGGAATCTCAATACGTGAAATGGTGGCCCTCGATAGACCACTTTCATTACCATATCTCCACCGATTCCCAAAACACAGGAAAAAATTTCTCCAAATAGTCAGGCATGAGTCCAGAACTCGATCCATACTACAGCAAGGTCACAAAATTCACAAATAAAAATTTTCAAAACTATCAATAAAAATTTGGCACTCATAAATCTCACTAAAATCAACTTTTTAACTATGTCAAACTTTCGGAAAAAAATTCAAAAACCGAATTATACCACTGGTCACCGACAAAAAATGCAAAGTACAAAGTCAATTATTAATTTCTTTCTTTAAAAATATTGTCAATCAGCCTCCAAGGCTTTTCTCACGAAATCAAACCAAAGTTTTTGTTTTTTTTTTCAAAAATCACCAGTGTCAAAATCCACAATTCATCAATATTAAAATTACTAAGTTACTTATTTTTCAACAAACTCTGATTAAATTTAAATCCGACTTTTTTTCTAAAATTTTAACATTCAAAATGGCCGACATGTGGGGAAAATTACCCGCATGACTCAAAAATACATTCATTTCAAAGATGGCGGCCATGTCTACGTGACTGGTCATTCAAAAAAAAAATTTTCCATTCATACTTCAGCCAATGAGAGACAAGGAGGGGGGGGGTAAGTTGGTTCTTCTCTCAAAATCAACCCCAAAGGATTTTACAATTATACGCCATTTTTATTTTTCTTCCAAAATTCAAATAATTCACCAGCTTCTTAAAATTATCCAATTAATCAGGGTAACAAACCTTAGTACTTCTAAAATTCAAACTAAAAAATAGGCACTTGCTCTTTCTGGAGTTTATTCATTTATCCGTTTATCTACGAAAAATTCTTAATCTCTCAAATCACAATTTATGTCTTCACCCCACAACCTGAGTAAATCAAAGACATCAATCAAAGATCAAAAATTTGGAGAAATCGACCACAAGTCGTATTCCCAGAAAATAAAAATATATACATATATACATCGTGCTGAGCAGAGTAAACACGAAAACCTCTTGGAGCAGGGCACCACCATTTATCTCTTATTCTGACATATTCAAAACTCCAAAAAACACAGGAAAATGTAGGCTTCTACGCCTTTCGAAAAACCATCGAATTGCCTAATTAGGACATTTTCCAAAAACAGGATCTCTGGAATTGGTGAGTTCTTCTGTAAAAACTACTTTATTACCGTGAGTCCAAAAAGATCCAAAACATACAACTTAGCCGAATCTCCAACAATTGACTCAAAATCAGACCCTCAATCCGAATGAAAAACAGCATTGTGATCCAAGATAAAAAAAAATTACATTCTCAACTAAAAGTTTCAAAATTACTTCTTTAAAAAGTAACTTTTTCCTTGCACGGATAAAAACTCACTAGAATTACAAAATTATTTAAATCCATCATAACATTATGAGTACAAATGACATAAATGCATGGGTAATCTCAAAAAAAAATACAGCTTCAATCGAAAAACAAAAAAAATCAAAAAGAAAAAATTCCAAAATGGCGGCTGAAATTTTTCTTCTAAAATTCACCACATGTTCTACCGGTCAAAAAAAACTTCCACCATGGTCAGGAACTGGCGCACATGCATTTCTTAACAATTACTGCTGGCTTGAATGCAACAATTACCCTCGGGGGGGACACATCCGTTGTCTCTCTCTCTACCTCTGGCACATACATTCAGTATCTCCCACTCTCTCACTGCTTGGAGGGGGAATGTATCCTCCTAGTGTCCTCTCTCTTTTTTCTCGATAGCATACACTCTCTTTTTTTTTCTATCTTCAAAACAATTCAAAACTATGGCAAATGACCTAAATGGCAAATTCAATCATACAGCAAAAAAAATTTTTTTTTTTCCTTTCTCTCTGTCTTTCCTCACAAATTTCAACTTATACATATCAAAACAAAATATCCCTTTCTCTTTTTCTCTTCTTTGGCATATACACTCTGTCTCTCCCTTTTTTTCATAGCATACAAACTGTCTCTCTTTTCTCTCTATATTTTAAACAATTTAAACAATCTACTAACAATTTTCAATGGCATTTTTTTTCTTTAAACAATTCTAAAAACTTCTGCAAGTTCAAAATTTATACAACAAAAATTAATTGTCTCTTCTTTTTTCTTAAAACAATGTCTCTCCTTCTTTCCTCCAGTCAAGTCTTTTAAGTCGGATTTCTTTTTTTCTCTCTGAAAGTACTTAAAACAATGTCCCTTTTGTCTTCTTTTTTTCTTTCTTTCAACATTCTATCTTAACTTCAATTTTTTTTTTTTTGTGACAAATCTAGATAGATCTTTGAATATTAGTTCACTCTTTCTTTTCTATTGTCTTTTTCTATAGTCTGTTTCTAAAACAATGTGTGTGTGTGTGTGTGCGTTCGTTACTTACGTTTTTCTTTTTAAGTTCTATCACGTTTTTTTTTTCTTCTTCTTTCTTTTTTGCTTCATTTTTCTGCTTTCTTTCTTCTCTGTCTAGTGGCACGTTGTCCAGGTTCGAATCTGATCACGTCTTGATGGCGTGACTGGTCTCAAGGCACCAAATCGTGTATGTTACACTTCTCTTCTGGCCGGCTTGGTACTTCTATCATCTATCTTCTAATGGTCTGGTATATCTTCTACAGGTCTCGTCTGGTCTTTCTTATCTGGGTTCCGTGTCTGGTTCTGCTGGGATCATTTCTTATCAGAAGCCTTGTGTCATTGTTAGCTTTTAGTAATAACAACAAGACTTCGATTTACCTTTGATGTTATTTTATTCCGGATCCCCAGAACCAGACAAAATGCGCGCAGAGAGTCACATCTTGCTAGCTTCAGTCCTAACTCTCAACTCTTACTGAGTTCCTTACACCTTAAACCGGAAGGGCTTCTATTGCCTTCCGATTCCCACGGTCCCTTTCCGCAAGGCAAGGTCAGAGTGAGGTCAAGCATTGTCACTCACTCTCAAGGCCATCAGCTGCACTGATCGCCATAAGGATTTCTATACTACCTTAAAAAGTAATAGGGATCCAATTAATATGTAACACAAGGAGTAAAATAATGATATATAAAGACCAATATACAATCCTGTTTCGACGTATATGACCTTACTCTTTAAAGAGGCTAGACTTAGAATGCTACCTCCAACCGGGATCGATATTCCACCGGGCCATCACAGCTACTCTCTAGAGAGATACATACATATGTACTACACACTACTGAGAGATACATACATATGTACAGGATGCCGGGAAGAGCAACATCTGTTTTAATTAGAGCCTTGTAATTTAAGTGTAAACAGCAGCAGTCACACACACAGACACACACACACACACCACATATATACATATACACACACACACACACACACACATATATAATATATATATATATATATATATATTATAGTATATATATGCACGGGTTTTTTTCAGCGATATAAATAAGCTAGCTAAGCCTATTATTTGTTCGACAGAA
>CM042141.1:52375407-52409323 GCA_023376005.1 Doryteuthis pealeii | reverse complement strand
GAGAGAATGGGAATTAATAGTGCCGTTATAACATCGTAATGGGAATTAAAATTAGTGCCGTTATAACACGAATGAATTAATATGCCGTTTATAACACGAATGGGAATTAATAGTTCCGTTATAACGCGAATAGGAAATGAATAGTGCCGTATAACGCGAATGGCGAAATTAATAGTGCGTTATAACACGAATTGGAATTAATAGTGCCGTATAAACGCGAATGGGAATTAATAGTGCCGTTATTAACACGAATGGGAATTAATAGTGGCCGTTATAACCGCGAATGGGAATTAATTAGTGCCGTTATAACCACGAATGCGGAATTAATAGTGCCGTTATAACACGAATGGGAATTAATAGTGCCGTTATAACGCGAATGGGAGTTAATAGTGCCGTTATAACGGAATGGGAATTAATAGTGCCGTTATTAACGCGAATGGGAATTTTAATAGTGCCGTTTATAACCACGAATGGAATTAATAGTGCGTTTATAACGCGAATGGGAATTAATTAGTGGCCTTATAACCGAATGGCGAAATTAATAGGTGCCGTTATAACACTAATGGGAAATTAATAGTGCCGTTATAACACGAATGGGAATTAATAGTGCGTTATAAACGCGAATGGGATTAATAGTGCCGTTATAACCGGCGAATGAATTAATGTTAGTGCCGTTATTAACACGAATGGGAATTAATAGTGCCGTTATAACACGAATGGGGAATTATAGTGCCGTTTTATAACGCGAATGGGAATTAATAGTGCCGTTATAACGCGAAATTGGGAATTTTTAATAGTGCCGTTAGAATGCGAATGAAATTAAATATTGGCGGGTAGAATGCGAAGATATCGATACCTGTTTGAATGCGAATACAGGTTTAATAAATTTACTGCCGTTATAATACAAAAAAGATGATATATTTAAAATAGATGCAGTCCTTCATTAAGCAGTGCCGTTAGAAGGATTGATATTTAAGATCCCCTGAGGATGGGATTAGGCTTTAGTTATACCGTTTTAAGATTGTTCATAGGTAGTTGCCGTTAGATGGCATGTGTCATTAAAATAGTGCCGTTAGAGTTGAAAATTGAGATTAAGATAGTGTCGTTTAGATTTACGAAAGAGGTCAGAGATTTGTTAGAATGCAAATGATATCAAATGCTGCCGCTAGAATGCATGTTTCAATAAAAGATGTCCGTTTAGAATGTGGCGACTGGCTTTTAAAGAGTATCAATGGAATTGGATTTGGCTTAATTAAGTGCCGTTAGAATGAAAATACAGAAAGGTGTGAATTAAGATTAGATAGCCCCGTTTTAAAAGTCTCGTTCGAATGTGAATAGAATAAAACCACGCCGTTAGAATTGCGAATGAGAATAGATTGCGATTTTAGAATTAGATTAGTGCCGTTCAAATGGAATGTAATTGTTATTTCTATTATAAGGTGCCATTAGAAAACGATTCATTAAAAAGTACTGTTAGGAATGGGAATTAGATTAAGATGTTGGCGTTTATACTCATTTAAATACATCCGTTAGGAATGCAGGTTATCATTAAATTGAGTTAAATAATGACTTTTAGATGCGAATGAATATTAAAATGAGCCGTTAGAATGCATCTACCTTAGAAAGGTGTCTTAGAATGCGAATGTAATTAAACGATGCCGTTAGACTGGAATTATTATTTAAATAATGCCGAGACTAGATATTTCATTTAAATTTTGCTTTAACACAATTTAATAGAAAACATTAGAACAATCAACGATTTGCGCACGATTACCAGTCGCATTCTAACGGCATATACTATAGTTATTATAGTATTTAAACCAACCATGCCCGGATTGCGTAGGATGCGACACAAGGTCAATTTTTTCAAGTTTTAAATTCAGAGTTTTTTCCTTTTCCTAGGCCGGTGCCATACCAGGTTTAAAGGCAACAGTCTTCGATTTACTATCTATCTGTAATTGGTTGGAGAATTAATTGTATTCATACATTCCCAAGAGTGTTAGCTTGCTATGTGAAATGCCAAAACTGCTTCATCAACTGATTTAAACTCGAAGAAATTGCATAAGTTTATTCGAGATCGAGGGATCAATGTTCTGGACTAACCAGGAAGGAAGGTTAAGTCTTTGGGAACTTAAACGGAAAGATTAAAACTGCCAGTAATATTAAAGTGAAGAGAACTGGGGGGGGGGGGGGGGGTGGAAAATTTCATTAAATGGTTCACCAAGTCTGTTGGATATTGGAAAGCTTTCATAACCCACACTGAACTAAAGGATGCGATGCAAAAACAAATGCTATACATTTTAGAAATAATAAATAATATCCGATGAATTTGCAATGTAAATAAAATTTCTATTTGTCTTTCTAAATATTCCCGGCTTTTGTTTCAGAAACAAGAACTGGAATTATTCATAAACCAATGGACATTTTACGTAATGTTTGCAAGATATTGTTTCAGGCTTATATTAATATATTATATATATATATATATATATATATTATATATATATATATATGTTGTGTGTGTTGTGCTGTGTGTGTGTGTATGTATGTATATGTAGTATATATTATATATATGTGTGTGTGTGTGTAGGTCAAAGTAAATATTCTACAAACTTTTGCATAGCATGATTTTATTAAAAAGGTTCCAATTGCATGAAATATACTATTACTTCTTTGAAATAAGTAAAGAAGTTGGATTTGTTTATTGATGTATTATGGACATATTGTGTTCCCAAGAGGTTGAATATTTTGACTCAATAGATGCGTATAACATTATTGAATTAATTCAATGGAACACATGTTTTTAATATCATATATTTAATATATATAGTATATATATATATATATATATATTTGATGGATATTCCAATCGCCGTAGACAAATATTTCGACATTTATTTTAATTTGGCAGTTCAACTTGGAGGTCACTTGTGAATTTTGGGTTAGCAACGTAAAGCACCTGATTAAAATAGAATTGAAAAGTAAAAACCAAAAGGTAGTTGCGTAGTGCCTTATTGTAGGTAGCACGCAGGGACATTAGGGAGCTATCTCCTTTCCCTAGGCAGACCAGGTGATATTGTGTTTTTTGCCGAGCTGAATTGCCACACCTTACCCATTAGCTTCCCAACAAATCATACGACCCAATTTGTTCCAACTGATGCGCTGAATGACGGATACCAGTATCGGAGCCCGGAAACTAGCAATTCCTAGCGGCGACTCTACTTACTGAGCTAAACCTGAAACGGTAGAATAATAGTTTTACTATTTTGTTAAAAAGTGCAAATAAACACGATTAAAACCTTGAATCATACTACTGGAAGATGTATAAATCCGTAACAATAACAGGACGCCTACGAAACCCTGCTACTGAAGAGGTTCAAACCCATTGACAATGAGATAACTGCTACCTATTCATTCCAGTTATCTTGTCTCCGGCCTTGTCATTGGATATCAGAACATGCGGATAGGTAGAAAGTGGTATACGACTCCAAAATCATCAATCATTAGAAACCATGGAATGCAGCATGGTGGATATAAAGCAAGGGCGTTAAAACATCTAAAAGTGCGTCAACGGACACGCTTCATCTGACACGAGGTAGAAAGAACATCTGGGTCAATAGCCAGGATCAAATTGTTCAAGACATGATACCACTTGCTACTCACTATGCAGATTAGCGGTCTATTGATTGAAAAAATATAGCCAAACAAATTGACCAGACTCGAATACAAACCAGAAATTTTTGAGAATTGAAGAGTTTAACAAATAATAAAACAACATTGTCTAATTTCTTAATATTCTTTAACTTAAAATCGCCGTATATGAAAGGCGTTAGACAAATGAAAAAATATAGTTGTGATGAAACTCAATTTTATCCACGACATGCGGCAAACAAACAACGTTTGTTACTGTTTCCTATAACAGAGCAATAAAGTTCGAAAATAGGTTTCTAGAAATATTAGGTGTAACGCCCCACAAGTCCACAAAATCGGGATCCACAAACCCTCTCTAAAAAAAAGAGAAATTGTTTATTTATTGTTCTCCCTACAATAGGAACATTTACTACAAATCATTTTTAAATGATTTCTCGATTTTTTTCTTTTCCAAAAATAACTGTGCAGATGCGTTTGTAAAAAAATGTGTGCGTTATTTCTATAAGTGTAACATAAACAAAGCGGAAACACTCTTGACTGATAAAATTATTTATTTTCCCATTAAACTAATCCTAAACCCTAACCGTTTCTTTTCCTAGTAAATCAATAATAAATAAATAATTTCATCAGTCAAGAGCTGATTCCCCTTTGTTTATTTAGATTAATGGAAATAACCAAAAATGTGTTTTTATTTACACCCAAATCAAATAATACCAACTAACTAGTGGGGTATATGCTGCAAACATTTATTTGAAAAACTTTATTGATTTATAATTATCTACTAATTACTGTTTTTTATTTATCAACTTATATGGCTTTTTAATGACCAGTTTAACTTAGTTAGTAGAGAGCTTAGCCTAGGAATCGCAAAGTCGATACTGTTTCTCACCAACACCGTCAGTAATAGGCACAGCTTGTAATCTGATCTGTGAGGGTAAGGGCATCTAGGAAACTGATGGAAGGTGTGCACTTCAACTCAATAAAACAAATATCTCTTGTCTATTGCTAACGAAAAATAATAAAAAAGGATAGACTCCCTCGCTGTTCGAATGTCACTGGAACAATATGTAATTTCCACGGATAATACAATTATAACACATTGACGATCACTCGTGAGGTACAATCAAAAATAGATATTATAAGTATAAAATAGAAATAAAATAAATAAACTGAAAAAATAAAGAAAAGATATTACTTAGTTAAAATCAATAGAATATCCAAATCTCATGATGTTGATTACTCTGGTCAGTCTGTACCCAAACTACACCACAACTTACGTCCAAAATCCCTTATTAAGAATTTTTAAAAAATATTATTTAAATAACTAACATCTATATTTATTAACGATGTCTTCTTAAAGTCTCACTTAGTTTGAGACGCTTCAAACTGCCCATGTCTATTAATGCGTTAAAATCATGCAAAGTGCGTTATTATAATTAAGAATTATGGTTTTTCATCAGAATTACGGTGTTAGTTACTTTTGTTTACTGATTTAAAAAACTTTGTTTAAGAAAAATCACTTAGTGTTTTCTTGATATATTATTTTCTCAAAACGTATTAAAATAAAACCTATGTATAATTTTATATAGAAATCAATTAAATAAATAAAACCCAAAATAAATGAAATGTTTTATATGGCATTCTTAGTTACTTCGTTTAGTTTTTCTTCTAACTTAATATGATATTAATTACATAAAACGTAAACTTGCGCCCGGCGGAGGCGTGCATATTTTTTGCTAGGTATAAATTGAAAATATTCAATGTAGCTTAACTTAAAAGCTGATTAGATTCTGAAATAAAACAAAATTCCTGTAAAGATTAAGCAAAATATAAACTTAAGATCGTTGATAAGTAACACATAAATATATTACCGTGGGATTCCCATGCAAAAGGATTAAAAAATAACGGGAAGAAAGAAAACAACAATAAAGAAAAAAAAATGAATGAGAGTATGTTGTTTCCTGAATTCGAACGAAATTTCCCAATTTCCTAAAAGCGTTTTTATTATGCGTTGGGCATTAAATGTAGGAGTTTGGAAAATGAAAAATATTACAAAAATTGAAAACATATAATAATGTAAGTTTTTAAGGATTTTTCCGTTTCTCTAGAGTTTTTGAGTAAAATCGTCACTGCACACTTCTATTTCACACGTGTTGAATGTGTTTGCGTTTGAAAAGGAATGACATGTCCCACCCCAACATTTCTTCTTCATTTTTCATATAAGGATTCTGTAGTTACATCGAGCGGTCGAGAGATCGACGCGGCGAGAGAGAAGCGGAATGCAACGGAATGCAAATTGGTAGCCTTCACTATCGCAAAGAACGAGCAACAAATCTTTTCAACAGGCTGATATTTTAAAAAGAATAAAATAAAAGTAAAATGATATACAATAAAACAGAAATAAATTTCGGTTTAACACACATCGATTCGATCACACCCCAACCTTCCACAACATTCACAGCATTTTTATCAACGGCCGGATAAATACGCAGTATAACTTGTTGTGCTGAATGGGAATGTGGTAGTGGAGGGAGGCTGCAGATTCAGCGATTTTTGATGGCTTCCCTCCGGTGGGCGACTTTAAAGAAAAAAGGGGAAAACATTAGCGCTCTTAGACTGATATTACTAACCTCTAAATTTTGGTCGCTGGAAAACGGTTGTGGAATAATCAACTACACAAGACGGCCCTTCAGCATTCCGTTCTACATTATAAAAAACCTCTGCATCACAACTGAAGTTCTTTATTTCCAAAAAAGCAAAAAAATAAACAAAGACAGGCATCTTTTTCTTTAATTTAGCCTGTCTTGGTTATTCTTTATCAAATATATTCTTATCTATATTTCTGCTTATTTGTTCGTGTTTATTTTGTTTTTCTCTAACTCTATGATTTTTTCGCGATTTGTTTTTGGTTTAGTTTCTTGGCTAGCCATTTTCACTATCTCTCTTTTCTCTTCTATTAGTATGGCGTTTCGCCAGCTTTAATATCTTGATCGCCTATCGCTGGAAACCTTTTTTCTTCCTGGAAAGAAGGATTTGTGAGGCAAAAAGCAAATGGGTGGGGGTGATTCCTCCGTTCTTTGTAATTATAAAATATGACTTTCCCACCTCCATTTCGACTGGAAAGTTCCTACAAGTCAGCGAAGTAAGGGAAGACAACACAAATAACAAATTACTCACACACATTACGCTAAATTTAATTAGAATAAGTGGAATTAAAACAGCTAACAGCAAAAATGGCCTCGACTGTTGGTGACTTAGGAAAATTGGTTAGTGAATATTATGGCGGGAAATAATGCTGGCTTGAAAAGCAACAACAACACAACAACAAAAAGAAAAGATTTAAACGTGTTGAAAGCGAGAAGTATCGAACGGTGCTTCAAATCATTCAAATCTTTCGTCGAAAATGAGTCATACATGAATTGTGTGAATTAAATAACATTTGCAGACAGACTATGGCTTCTAGCAATGCTTCATTAGATGATGAAGCTGTGAAAGTTTTCTTTTTATTGAAATCAGTCGATGAAATTAAAGCAGAAAAAATTACGCTGTAGTTGTTGCATGATAGAATAAAGTTAAAGCCAACAAAATTAATATTGAAATAAATGTCCTTACATGGAATTCCTGCGACACGAAGTTATAGAAACATATTTTAGGTGATTTCTTTAACATTCTCACGTTTTAGTATAAATATATATATGTGTGTGTGTCTGGTGTATAGCTAATCTAAAAACAAAACAAAAAACCAAAACAAAACAAAAACAAAACAAACAAAAACGTTTCTATGTTATGAGTACCTATATAAGATGATCTCACATTTTTATGTTAAATGTCTTCTTCACCATCCTCGGTCTCCCCCCTCTCTCTCTCTCTCTCTCTCTCTCTCTTATATATTATATATATATTATATATATATATAGTATATAATATATATATATATATATATATATATATACACGCACACAGTTGAACATTGTTCGGTTGTTTCAGAATTTAGAAGTGTGAAAAATAAAGACAGTAATAGAATGTAATACACAATATTCATCATTATATCATGCATTTCTGATCTTTCATTCTTCTTAAAACAAACCAAATTTTGTTCCTACTATAACGGACAAAGAAGCGTACGGGGATTATTATAAAAGCAATATATATATATATATATATATTATATATATATATATATATATTATATATATATACACTTTTTGTGGTACCAGGTTCTTGTACGAGGTGATTAGGGCCGGTTCCTATTCTCTACCAGTAGTTTGTTGTAAAGTCAGGTTCCGTAGGAGAAGCTCCAATTTTTGGAAAACAGAGCAAATTTATTTGTGAATAAAAATGTGTGTGGTGGCGTCGTGTGATACACATGACATTTCAGACGGAGTATGGGCTTTTCTGGCAAATGTTCATTCGATGATAAAGCTGGGGATGATTTCTTTGATAGAAGTTATTTCGAAGGAATTTAAAGCCACCCACAAAAAAAAAAAAAAAAATACGCAACAGATATATTTCTACTTTAAACGTATCTGTATGTACCTATAAATTTTGTTTTAACGCTAACTATATTCTTTATTTAATTGCACATTGAGCTCTATACTTGAACCCGACAACTTAACATTCGGTTGTTTGGAAAAAAGGTCGAACTTAAATTATCCAAACACCTACTAATCCGGTGATTTACCACACACACACGTGTCTCTTCAGTGTGGCCAGACACAGCAACAACCTCTGACCAGCAGCGAAACCCCGCTGACTTTTCCTAGCCTGATTCATTTGTAAATATTATATATATATATATATATATATATATATATATATTATGGGTGTATTTGTGCGTGTGTAAATACACAGTATAATCAAAATAACATGACATAATAATAAAACTTATTTGTGGAACTCAAGACTCAGAGTTTCATTTCATCGCTCCTCAATTAAAACCAGTATTCAACATGACTAGATTGTTAATCAAACTAAAAAATCAGGGGGTAATTTTCTCTTTAGTTAGTGTAAATTAGTTCGATCAGGTAACAAAGTACAAAGCAAATATTTACTTTCATGATAGCATTCACACATGAAAACTAAGTCGTGATTTACAATTACTTTATACTTGGATCTTATTGATATATTTTTCTTACAAATTTTTATATATAAATATATATATATATATAATATACTATATATATATATTATAATGAATTGAAAAAATGAGAAAAGTATTTGCATGGAAAGGTGCTCAATGCTAATAAAGCAGAGCAGATTTATAATTAATGGTGCTATTATGATTTCACACTCATAACTTAAAGTTCTTGGTAATCCATCATCAGATGAAAGTGGTGAGATGTCAAAAACCAGTCGCTGAAATGATTTTCACGACTGGTTTGACAATCTCAACCACTTCTCATCTGAATTGATTAGATTACCAAGGAAACTTTAAGTTATGAGTGTGAAATCATAATATCCACCATTAATTATATATATAATATATATATATATATATATATATATATACTATATGTGTGGTGTGTGTGTGTGTGTGTGTCATTCACAGACACGGTCTGACTTAACAATTTCTCAGTGTGGCTAGGCATTTTGAGGCTTTACCTACATCCGGGGTAGAAATCTGATCGATTTCAGCATCACTCGGACAGCTTTAACCGCTCGGCTATTCGTGAAGAGAGAGAGAGAGAGAGAGAGGATTTTATCTCAACGTATCTTAAAGAATATTTGTAATGTTTGTGTAGAAGATATAAATGAGTTTAATGAAAAATAATGAATGTACAATAAACACCAATAAACTGACAAATTTTTTGTAATTATGCAACACTTATTCTGATTGGATTCAGTTCGTAGTTTAGATTTGGAATTCCTTTCTGTTCTGGTGCATTTAATCTTTTTACACATTTTTATCAATAGATTTTTATTTTTGCAAAACATGACATCAATACAAAGGAAATGACCCAAAAGTTTCAAAACACTATTAACATAGTGCCTTCAAACACACGCACATTTATACACACACACTTTATATATACTATATATATATATATATATATATATATATATAAAGAGAGAGAGAGAGAGAGAGCAGAGAGAGAGAGAAGAGAGAGAGAGAGAGAGAGAAGAGAGAGGAAAATTTAACTGAAGGCAGCGAAAGTAAGTTTTCAATTAGATGAATATATATATATAATATATATATATATATATATATATATATATATAAATGAGAGAGAAGAGAGAGAGAGGAGAGAGAGAGGAGAGAGAGAGAGGAGAGAATGAGAGAGGGGCAAGTTAACTGATGCAGCTTAAGTAGTTATCGATTGCGATGTAAAACACTAGTTTTACACATTACATAGTCCTTCAACACAACGTATAATATGCAGAGAGAGCGTGAGAAAAATTAAAACTGAAGCAAGGAAAGTAACTTTTCAATTAGATGAATATATATTATATATATTATATATATATATATATAAAAGAAAGAGAGAGAGAGAGAGAGAGAGAGAGAGACAGAGAGAGAGCAGGGCAAGTTAACTGCATGGCAGCTTAAGTAGTGTCCGATGCGATGAATTAATATTGATTACCTATAATTTAAAAGCAAAAACAGATTTTTCATTTGTATTTTGCAATATCGAAAATTAATTTGGTTTTTTGTCTACTACTTCAAAAGCTCTAAAAAACTTTAATATCTTCTAAAATTATATTTATTATGCAGATGACGATTCAAAACTCTTGGCAATAAAAAATTAGAGAGAACATTGCAATTGAAACAACACAAAATACACACACATACATCCTACTAAAGCTCATGGGACTCTCTGTTTCTCTCTCTATAATACAGTGCGCAATCACAAATTTGTGAGAGCTAATATTTATTTAATTTTGCCCTGAGTTTTTATAGATCATGTTCATGTATAAACAGCTACCCAGGTTTTCATTGCCAAGGGGCAATCATCAGTAGTTTGAGTTAGATCCCATGGTTGTTTTGTTTGTAGATCTTTACTTAAGTCACATTCTGGACCTTAAATAATGTCGGGGTACTTCCCGCGGACGCTATTGTAGTTTCAAAAGAAAAACAATTCTATTTTTTTTAACGAATTAAAGCGATGGTAACTTCGTTGGCATTGTTACAAAAATATGCAACTTTTTGAAAAAAATTTAAAATTTTAATAAATCCGAACTACAATAGCGTCCGCGGAAGTAATCGACTTATTTACGGTCCAGAATGTGCATAAGTAAAGATCTTTCAACAAACACCATGGGATCTAAAACTCAACTACCTGATTGATTGCCCCTTTAGGGCATGAAACCTGGGTAGCTGTTTATAATGAACATTGATCTATAAAAACTCAGCAAATTAAATAAGTATATATATATATATAGAAGAGAGAAACAAGAGAGGTCCCATGAGCATTTAGTAGATGTAATAGTGTGTGTATTTGTGTTGGTTTCATTCAATGTTTCTCTAATTTTTATTCCAAGAGTTGAAATCATCATCTGCAAAATAAATATAATTTTAGAAGATATTAAAAGTTAGAGCTTTGAGTAAGTATAGTAGACAAAAAACCAAATTAAATTTTCGTTTATTGCAAAATACAAATGAAAAATCTGTTTTTGCTTTTAAATTATAGGTAATTCAATATTAATTCATCGCATCGAACAACTACTTAAGCTGCATCAGTTAACTATGCCCTCTCTCTCTCTCTCTCTCTCTCTCTCTCTCTCTCTCTTCTCTTTCTTTATATATATATAATATATATATATATATATACTATTTTCATCTAATTGAAAGTTACTTTCCGTGCTTCAGTTAATCCCTCCCTCTCTCTCATATATATACGTGTGTTGAAGGCACTATGTTAATAGTGTTTTTAAACTAGTGTTTTACATCGCATCGTAACTACTTAAGCTGCATCAGTTAACTTGCCCCCTCTTCTCTCTCTCTCTCCCTCTCTCTCTCTCTCTCTCTCTCTCTCTTCTCTCTCATTTATATATATATATATATATATATATTATATATATATATAATATATATTTCATCTAAGAAACTTACTTTCGCTGCTTCAGTTAATTCCTCTCTCTCTCTCTCTTCTCTCTCTTTCTCTCTCTCTTCTTCTCTCTCTCTCTCTCTCTCTCTTTATAAATAGTATATATATATATATATATATATATATATTATATAAAGTGTGTGTGTTATAATGTGCGTGTGTTGAAGGCACTATGTTAATAGTGTTTTGAACTTTTGCCGGTCATTTCCTTGTATTGATGTCATGTTTTGCAAAAAAAATAAATAAAAATCTATTTGATAAAATGTGTAAAAAGATTAATGCACCAGAACAGAAAGGAATTTTCCAAATCTAAACTAACGAACTGAATCCAATCAGAATAAGTGTTGCATTAATTACAAAAATTTGTCAGTTTATTGGTTGTTTATTGTAACAATTCATTATTTTCATTAAACCTCATTATATCTTCTAACACAAACATACAATATTCTTTAGATACGTTGAGATAAAAATCCTCTCTCTCTCTCTCTCTCTCTCTCACGATAGCCGAGCGGTTAAGCTGTTCCGAGTGATGCTGAATCGATCAGGATTTCTACCCCGGCTGTAGGTTAGTCACAAAAAAATGCCTAGCCACACTGAAGAAATTTGATAAGTCAAGACACGGTGGAATGGACACACACACACACACACACACAAAACACAATTATATATATATTATATATATATATATATATATATATATATATAATTAATGGTGCTATTATGATTTCACACTCATAACTTAAAGTTTCTTGGTAATCTAATCATCAGATGAGAAGTGGTTGAGATGTTCAAAAAACCAGTCGTTGAAATCATTTCACGAACTGGTTTTTGACAATCTCAACCACTTCTCATCTGATGATTGGATTACCAAGAAACTTTAAGTTATGAGTGTGAAAATCATAATATCACCATTAATTTATAAATCTGCTCTGCTTTATTAGCATTGAGCACCTTTCCATGCAAATACTTTTCTCATTTTTTCATTCATTTATATATATATATATATATATATATATATATATTAGATATTTAATATATAATTTGTAGGAAAAATATATCAATAAAGATCCAAGTATAAGATAATTGTAAATCACGACTTAGTTTCATGGTGGTGGTGAATTGCTATCATGAAAGTAAATATTTGCTTTGTACTTTGTTACCTGATCGAACTAAATTTACACTAACTAAAGAGAAAATTACCTGATTTTTTAGTTTGATTTAAAACAAATCTAGTCATGTTGAATACTGGTTTAATTGAGGAGCGATGAAATGAAACTCTGAGTCTTGAGTTCACAAATAGTTTTTATTATTATGTCATGTATTATTGATATACTGTGTATTTACACACGCCACAAATACACCCATATATATATATATATATATATATATATATTATATATATATATTACAAATGAATCAGGCTTGAGGAAAAGTCAGCGGGGGTTTCGCTGCTGGTCAGAGGTTGTTGCTTGTGTCTAGCCACACTGAAGAGACACGGTGTGTGTGGTAAATCACCGGATTAGTAGGTGTTTGGATAATTTTAAGTTCGACCTTTTTTCCAACAACCGAATGTTAGAGTTGTTCGGGTTCAAGTATAGAGCTCAATGTGCAATTAAATAACGAATATAGTTAGCGTTAAAACAAAATTTATAGGTACATACAGATACGTTTAAGTAGAAATATATCTGTTGCGTATTTTTTTTTTTTTTTTGTGGGTGCTTTAAATTCCTTCGAATAACTTCTATAAAAGAAAATCATCCCCAGCTTTATCATCGAATGAACATTGCCAGAAGCCATACTCCGTCTGAAAATGTCATGTGTATACACACGCACGCACACACACACATTTTTATTCACAAATAAATTTGCTCTGTTTCCAAAAATTGAGCTCTCCTACGGAACCTGAACTTTACAACAAACTACTGGTAGAGAATAGGACCGGCCTAAAATCACCCTCGTACCAAGAAACCTGGTACCCCAACAAAGTGTATATATATATATATATATATATATATATATATATATATATATATATATATATATTGCATTTTATATAATCCCCGTACGCTTCTTTGTCCGTTATAGTAGGGACAAATTTGGTTTGTTTAAGAAGAATGAAAGATCAGAAATGCAATGATTATAATGATGAATATTTGTGTATTAACATTCTATTACTGGTCTTTATTTTTTCACACTTCTAAAATTCTGAAACAACCGAAAAGTTCAAACTGCTGTGCGTGTATATATATATATATATATATATATATATATATATATATATATATTATATATATATCTATATATATAAGAGATAGAGAGAGATGAGAGAGATGAGGGGGAGACAGAGGATGGTGAGAAAGACATTTAACATAAAAAATGTGAGATTCATCTTTATATAGGTACTCATACATAGAAACGTTTTTTGTTTGTTGTTTTGTTTTGTTTTGTTTTTGTTTTGTTTTTAGATTAGCTATACACACAGACACACACACATATATATATTTATACTAAACGTGAGAATGTAAAGAATCACCTTAATATGTTTCTATAACTTCGTGTCCAGGAATTCCATGTAAGGACATTTATTTCAATATTAATTTTTGTTGGCTTTACTTTATTCATCCATTCAACAACTACAGCGTAATTTTTTCTGGCTTTAATTTCATCGACTGATTTCAATAAAAAGAAAAAAACTTTCACAGCTTCATCATCTAATGAACATTGCTAGAAGCCATAGTCTGTCTGCAAATGTTATTTAATTCACACAATTCAGTATGACTCATTTTCGACGAAAGATTTTGATGATTTGAACACCGTTCGATTACTTCTCGCTTTTCAACACGTTTTAAATCTTTTCTTTTTGTTGTTGTTGTTGTTGTTGCTTTTCAAGCCAGCATTATTTCCCGCCATAATATTCACTAACCAATTTTCCTAAGTCACCAACAGTCGAGGCCATTTTTGCTGTTAGCTGTTTTAATTCACTTATTCTAATTAAATTTACGATGTGTGTGAGTAATTTGTTATTTGTTTGTCTTCCCTTCACTCGCTTGGACTTGTAGGAACTTTCCAGTCGAAATGGAGGTGGGAAAGTCATATTTTATAATTACAAAAGAACGGAGGAATCACCCCCACCCCATTTGCTTTTGCTCACAAATCCTTCTTTCCAAGGAAGAAAAAAAAGGTTTCCAGCGATAGGCGATCAAAGATATTAAAGCTGGCGAACCCATACTAAATAAAAGAAGAGAAAGAGAGATAGTGAAATGCTAGCAAGAAAACTAAAAACCAAAAACAAAATCGCAAAAATCATAGAGTTAGAGAAAACAAAATAAACACGAAAAATAAGCAGAATATATAAGATAAGAATATATTTGATAAAGATAACAAAGACAGGCTAATATAAAAAAAAAAAAGATGCTGTCTTTGTTTTATTTTTTGCTTTTTTGGAAATAAAAGACTTCAGGTGTGATGCAGAGGTTTTTATCATGTTAGAACGGAATGCTGAGGGCCGTCTTGTGTAGTTGATTATTCCACAACGTTTCCAGCGACCAAAATTTAGAGGTAGTAATAATCAGTCTAGACGCTAATGTTTTCCCCCTTTTTCTAAAGTCGCCACCGGAAGGGGAAGCCATCAAAAATCGCTGAATCATGCAGCCTCCCTCCACTACCACATTCCCATTCAGCACAACAAGTTATCCTGCGTATTTATCCGGCGTTGATAAAAATGCTGTGATGTTGTGGAGGTTGGGGTGTGATCGAATCGATGTGTGTTAACCGAATTTCATTTCTGTTTTATTGTATATCATTTTACTTTTATTTTATTCTTTTTAAATATCAGCCTGTTGAAAGATTTGTGCTCGTTTCTTTGCGATAGTGAAGGCTACCATTTGCATTCCGTTGCATTCGCTTCTCTCTCCCGCGTCCATCTCTCGACTCGCTCGATGTAACTACAAGAATCCTTATAGAAAAATGAAGAAGAAATGTTGGGTGGGAACATGTCATTCCTTTTCAAACGCAAACACATTCAACACGTGTGAAATAGAAGTGTGCAGCTGAACGATTTTACTCAAAAACTCTAGAGAAACGGAAAATCCTTAAAAACTTACATTATTATAAATGTTTTCATTTTTGTATATTTTTCATTTTCAACTCCTACATTTAATGGCCCAACGGCATATAAAAACCGCTTTTAGGGAATTGGAATTTTCGTTCGAATTCAGGAAACAACATACTCTCATTCATTTTTTTTTCTTTATTGTTGTTTTCTTTCTTCCGAGTTTTATCCTTTTCATGGGAATCCACGTAATATATTTATGTGTTACTTATCACGATCTTAAGTTATATTTTGCTTAATCTTTACAGGAATTTGTTTATTTCAGAATCTTATCACTTTTAAGTTAACTACAATTGAAATTTCAATTATACTAGCAAAAATATGCACCCTCCGCCGGGCGCAAGTATCTACGTTTTAATGTAATTAAATATCATATTAAGTTAGAAAAGAAAAAAACTAACGAAAGTAACTAAGAAATGCATATAAAACATTTCATTTATTTTGGTTTTATTTTATTTTAATTGATTTCTATATAAAATTATACATAGGTTTATTTTTAATACGTTTTGAGAAAATAATAATATCAGAAAACACTAAGTGATTTTTCTTAAACAAAGTTTTAAAATCAGTAACAAAAGTAACTACACCGTATTCTATGAAAACCATTAATTCTTAATTATACATAACGCACTTTGCATGATTTTAACGCATTAATAACATGGGCAGTTTTGAAGCGTCTCAAACTAAGTGAGACTTTAAGAAAGACATCGTTAATAAATAAGATGTTAGTTATTTAATAATATTTTTTAAAATTCTTAATTAAGGGAATTTTGACGTAAGTTGTGGTGTAGTTTCGGGTACAGACTGACCAGAGTAATCAACATCATGAGATTTGGATATTCTATTGATTTTAACTAGTATATCTTTTCTTTATTTTTCAGTTTTATTTATTTATTTCTATTTATATACTTATATATCTATTTTTGATTGTACCTCACGAGGATCGTCAATGTGTTATAATTGTATTATCCGTGGAATTACATATTGTCAGTGCCATTCGAACAGCGAGGGAGTCTATCCTTTTTTATTATTTTTCGTTAGCAATAGACAAGAGATATTGTTTTATTGAGTTGAAGTGCCACACCTTCCATCAGTTTCTAGATGCCTTACCTCACAGATCAGATTACCAAGCTGTGCTATTACTGCACGGTGTTGGTGAGAACTAGTATCGAACTTTGCGATTCCTAGGCTAACTCTCTACTAACTAAGTTAAACTGGTCATTACAAGCCAATATAAGTGATTAATAAAAAACAGTATTAGTAGAAATTATAATCAATAAAAGTTTTCAAATAAATGTTTGCAGCATATACCCCACTAGTTAGTTGGTATTATTTGATTTGGGTGTAAATAAAAACACATTTGGTTATTTCCTATTAATCTAAATAAACAAAGGGGAATCACTCTTGACTGATAAATTATTTATTTATTGATTGATTTACTAGGAAAAAAAGAAGACGGTTAGGGTTTAGGATTAGTTTAATGGGAAAATAAATAATTTATCAGTCAAGAGTGGTTCCCCTTTGTTTATGTTACACTTATAGGAAATAACCACACATTTTTACAAACCGCATCTGCACAGTTATTTTGGAAAGAAAAAAAATCGAGAATCATTTTAAAATGATTGTAGTAAAATGTTTCCTATTGTAGGGAGACAATAAATAACAATCTCTTTAGAGAATGGTTGTATCCGATGTGTGACTTGTGGGGCGTTACCTAATATTTCTAGAAACCTATTTTCGAACTTTATTGCCTCTGTTATAGGAACAGTACAAACGTTGTTTGTTGCCCATGTCGTGGATAAATTGAGTTTCCATCAACAACTATAATTTTTTCCATTTGTCTAACCCTTTCATATACCGATTTTAAGTTAAAGAATATTAAGAAAATAGACAATGTTGTTGATTATTTGTTAAACTCTTCAATTCTCAAAATTTCTGGTTTGTATTCGAGTCATGGTCAATTTGTTGGCTATATTTTTTCATCAATAGACGCTAATCTCATAGATGAGTAGCAGTGGTATCATGTCTGAACAATTTGATCCTGGATATTGACCCAGATGTTCTTTCTACCTCGTGTCAGATGAAGCGTGTCGTTGACGCACTTTTAGATTTTAACGCCTTGCTTTATATCCACCATGCTGCATTCCATGGTTTCTAATGATTGATGATTTTGGGAGTCGTATAACACTTTCTACCTATTCCCATGTTCTGATATCCAATGACAAGCCGGGACAAGATAACTGAATGAATATGGTAGCAGTTATCTCATTGTCAATGGGTTTTGACCTCTTCAGTAGCAGGGTTTCGTAGGCGTCCTGTTATTGTTACGGATTTATACATCTCCAGTAGTATGATTCAAGGGTTTTAATCGTGTATATTTGCCTTTTTAACAAAATAGTAAAACTATCTTATTCTACGTCAGGTTTAGCTCAGTAAGTAGAGTCGCCGCTAGGAATTGCTAGTTTCCGGGTCCGATACTGGTATCCGTCAATTCAGCGCATCAGTGGAACAAATTGGGTCGTATGATTTGTTGGGAGCTAATGGTAGGTGTGGCAATTCAGCTCGGCAAAAACACAATATCCCTGGTCTAGCACTAGGGAAAAGGAGATAGACTCCCTCAATGTCCTGCTGCTACCTACAATAGGCACTACGCAAACTACCTTTGTTTTTTACTTTTCAAATTCTATTTTAATCAGGTGCTTTACGTTGCTAACCCAAAATTCACAAGTGACCTCCAAGTTGAACTCCAAATTAAAATAAATGTCGAAATATTTGTCTACGCGATTGAATATCCATCAA
Organism: Doryteuthis pealeii; assembly: GCA_023376005.1. Lineage (NCBI taxonomy): Eukaryota > Metazoa > Mollusca > Cephalopoda > Myopsida > Loliginidae > Doryteuthis > Doryteuthis pealeii. The sequence continues at coordinate 52,390,717 of CM042141.1, read as the reverse complement.
ATATATATATATATATATATATATATATATATATATATATTATATATAAACATGTGTTCATTGAAATTAATTCAATAATGTTATACGCATCTATTGAAGTCAAAATATTCAACCTCTTGGGACAAATATTTCCATAAATACATCAATAAACAAATCCACCTTCTTTACTTATTTCAAAGAAGTAATAGTATATTTCATGCAATTGGAACCTTTTTATAAAATCATGCTAATGCAAAAGTTTGTAGAATATTTAACTTTGACCTACACACACACACACATATATATATATATATACATATACATACATACACACACACACACACACACACACACACATATATATATATATTATATATATATATATATATATATATATATATATATATATAATGCTGAAACAAATATTCTTGCAAACATTACGTAAAAGTCCATTGGTTTATGAATATTCCAGTTCATTGTTTCTGAAACAAAAGCCGGGAATATTTAGAAAGACAAATAGAAATTTATTTACATTGCAAATTCATCGGAATTATTTATTATTTCTAAATGTATACATTGTTTTGCATCCATCCTTTAGTTCAGTGTGGTATGAAAGCTTTCCAATTCCAACAGACTTGGTGAACCATTTAAATGAATATTTTCCTCAGTTCTCTTCACTTTAATATTACTGCAGTTTTAATCTTTCCGTTTAAAGTTCCCAAAAGACTTAACTCTTAAACATTCCTGGATTAGTCCAGAACTTGAATCCCTCGATCCTCGAATAACTTATGCAATTTCTTCGAGTTTAAATCCGTGATGAAGCAGTTTGGCATTTCACATAGCACTAACACTCTTGGGAAATGTATGAATACAATTATTCTTCCACCAATTACAGATAGATAGTAATGAAGACTGTTGCCTTTAACCTTGGTATGGCAACCGGCCTAGGAAAAGGAAAAACTCTGAATTTAAACTTTGAAAATTGACCTTGTGTCGCATCCTACGCATCCGGGGCATGGTTGGTTAAATACTATAATAACTATAGATAATGCCGTTAGAATGCGACTGGTATCGTGCCATCGTTGAATTGTTCTAATGTTTTCTAATTAAATTGTGTTAAACAAAATTTAATGAAATATCTAGTCTAACGGCATTATTTAAATATAATTCCAGTCTAACGGCATCGTTTAATTACATTCGCATTCTAACGACACTTTCTAAGGTAGCATGCATTCTAACGGCTCATTTTAATATCATTCGCAATCTAAAGTCATTATTTACTCAATTTAATGATACCTGCATTCTAACGGATGTATTAAATGAGTATAACGCCAACATCTAATCTAATTCCCATTCTAACAGTACTTTTTAATGAATCGTTTTCTAAATGGCACCTTATAATAGAAATAACAATTACATTCGCATTTGAACGGCACTAATCTAATTCTAAAATCGCAATCTATTCTCATTCGCATTCTAACGGCGTGGTTTTATTCTATTCACATTCGAACGAGACTTTTTAAACGGGGCTATCTAATCTTATTCACACCTTTCTGTATTTTCATTCTAACGGCACTTATTAAGCCAAATCCAATTCCATTGATACTCTTTAAAACCAGTCGCATTCTAACGGACATCTTTTATTGAAACATGCATTCTAGCGGCAGCATTTGATATCATTTGCATTCTAACAAATCTCTGACCTCTTTCGTAAATCTAACGACACTATTTAATCTCATTTTCACTCTAACGGCACTATTTAATGACACATGCCATCTAACGGCACTACCTATGAACAATCTTAAAACGGTACTACTAAAGCCTAATCCCATCCTCAGGGGACTCTTAAATATCAATCCCATTCTAACGGCACTGCTTAATGAAGGACTGCATCTATTTAATATATATCATCTTTTTTGTATTATAACGGCAGTATTTATTAAAATCCTGTATTCGCATTCAAACAGCGCTATCGATATCTTCGCATTCTACCCGCAATATTTAATTTCATTCGCATTCTAACGGCACTATTAATTCCATTCGCGTTATAACGGCACTATTAATTCCCATTCGCGTTATAACGGCACTATTTAATTCCCATTCGTGTTATAACGGCACTATTAATCCCATTCGTTATAACGGCACTATTAATTCCCATTCGCGTTATAACGGCACTATTAATTTCCCATTCGCGTTATAACGGCACTATTTAATTCCCATTCGTGTTATAACGGCACTATTAATTTCCGCATTCGCGTTATAAGGCCACTATTAATTCCCATTCGCGTTATAACGGCACTATTAATTCCCATTCGTGTTATTATAACGGCACTATTAATTCCCATTCGCGTTATAAACGGCACTATTAATCCCATTCGCGTTATAACGGCACTATTAATTCCCATTCGTGTTATAACGGCACTATTAATTCCCATTCGTGTTTATAATTAATTCCCATTCGCGTTATAACGGCACTATTAATTCCCATTGCGTTATAACGGCACTATTAATTCCCATTCTGTTATAACGGCACTATTAATCCCATTCGCGTTATAACGGCACTATTCATATCCCATTCGCGTTATAACGGGCACTATTAATTCCCATCGTTTATAACGGCACTATTAATTCCCATTCGTGTTATAACGGCACTATTAATTCCCATTCGTGTTATAACGCACTATTAATTCCCATTCGCGTATAACGGACTATTAATTCCATTGTTATAACGGCACTATTAACCCATTCGTGTTATAACGGCACTATTAATTCCCATTCGCGTTATAACGCACTATTAATTCCCATTCGTGTTATAACGGCACTATTAAATTCCCATTCGTGTTATAACGGCACTATTAATTCCCATTCGCGTTATACGGCACTATTAATTCCCATTTCGTGTTATAGCACTATTAATTCCCATTCGTGTTATAACGGCACTATTAATCCACGCGTTATAACGGCACTATTAATTCCCATTTCGTGTTATAACGGCACTATTTAATTCCCATTCGCGTTATAAACGGCACTATTAATTATTGCGTTATAACGGCACTATTAATTCCCATTCGCGGCACTATTAATTCCCATTCGTGTTATTAACGGCACTATTAATTCCCATTCGCGTTATAACGGCACTATTAATTCCCATTCGCGTTATAACGGCACTATTAATTCCCATTCGTGTTATAACGGCACTATTAATTCCCATTCGCGTTATAACGGCACTATTAATTCCCATTCGCGTTATAACGCACTATTAATTCCCATTCGCGTTATAACGGCACTATTAATTCCCATTCGTGTTATAACGGCACTATTAATTCCCATTCGCCGGCACTATTATTCGTTATAACGCATATTATCGTGTTCTAATTCCCACTATTTTATTCCATTCACTTTCTAAGTTAACTTTAAAAAAATGAAACACGCATTCTAACGGAACTAATTAGTTCAATCTCATTTTAACGGAACTATACAATAAAATCCTCATTCTAACGTTACTCTGTCAATCAGATTTTTACACTGAATCATCCATTCTAACGGCACTATTTACTTTTAACCCCATTCTAACGGCAAGGTTTAATATAATTCTCATTCTAACGGCACCATATAATGACACATACATTTCAACAGCACAGTCTCGATCCCATTCTAACGTGACTATCTGATCACATTCGCATTTTATCAACAATAATAATTCATCTTATTTGCATTCTAACGACACCATCTAATCCCTCTCGCAGTCCAACAAAACTATTAATTTTCATCGTACTTAACGCCCATTCGCATTTGAATGGCACTATTTAAGCCACTTCTCATCCTACAGACACTTTCAAATGAAACGGCATATTCTAATGGCAATATCTAATGCAGTTCCTATCCTAACGAGTCTTATTCAAAACCATTTCCGTTATACCTGCATTATTTAAGAAAACATGCATTCTAACGCCCCTATTTGATCTAACTGCAGTATTTAAAATAAATATCATTCTAACGGCACTATTTAATAGTAGTCCGTTAATGTGATTAAACATTGAAGGATAAAATATATTGAAAAAAATAATTAAATTGATATTTTGCATGAATGAAATTGTGTTCTCAATTTTTAATCACACTTTGTTGGATTTTACCCAATCCGTTATTTTCTCATATATATATATATATATATATATATATATATATATAATATATATATATATTGACAGACGTACTATTGATATACCTATCAGACGGCAAAACATAAAATCTACAACAACACAATCATCCGCACATACATAGACAAACACATATGCACACACACGCATATATATATATATATATATATATATATATATTATATATAATATATATATATATATATATATATAAATACGGTGAGGAAATTAATCCGACAATATGGGAAGAAAATATTTTAAAAACGACCATATACATTATTACTCCGACCATGATACCCATACTAAAATGGGCATTATAATTAGATTTTACCTCAGAGCCCTTCGCAAATGTACACCAAAATACTTCAACAATGAATTCACTTAACAGTGTCCTGAAGATGGTACAATATACCGAAATGCTTAAGTATTGACACATAAACTTGTTTCCCTGATCATAACATCCTGTGTTTGTTATTTTTAAAATATTTTCTTCTCATATATATATATATATATATAGTTGCCAGTCTGTCAATATATGTTTGTGGAATAGAGCGGAAGAAAAACGATATGGTATGTGTCAATATTCATGTTCCGTTTTTGTTTTTCATGTGTCTCTGTATGTGGCTATAGAAGCTACCCACTCATTGATTTCAACTAATATATATATATATATATATATATATATATATATATATATATATGTGTGTGTGTGTGTGTGTGTTTATGTATCTCTGTGGGTTTTGTGGTACAAGGAGAAAATAACATAAGTTTGGTATTTGTAAATTCCCAGGTGCCATTTTCATTTTATGTGTCACTGTGTGGTAATATAGATGATCACATAGAAGCTACATACTCATTAATTTCAAGTATATACACAGGACTGCACACAAGCAGACACACACACACGTGTGTGTGTGTGTGCTGGTTTCACGAATAGAGAGGAAGAAAAATGAAATAGTATGTGTCAATATAAATGTTCCATTTTTGTTTTATGTGTCGCTTGGTGGAAATATAGATAATCACTTACAAGCTTGTCACTCATTGATTTTATATATATATATATATATATATATATATATATATATGTATGTATGTGTGTGTGTGTGTGTTTGAGGAAGAGAGATGAACAAAAAATGTGATAGTATGTGTCAATAGCCATGTTCCGTTTCTGTTTTATGTTTCTCTGTATGTGGCTACAGATGATCACATAGAACTACCGACTCATTGATTTCATACATATATATATATATATATATATATTATATATATATATATATATATATATATATATATATATATATATGCATTGATTTCACTTTTAGGTGTTTGGCCTGAAAGGTCCAATTAATAAACGAGGTTGTTATGTCGAGAGGTCTTCATGGTGTTGTTACTAACACCTCTAAGACAAATGCCAGCCGTTTGTCCTGTCGATTAATCAGGATAATTCACCACCTCCGTACTTACAAGAGGAGAGACAATCAATTTATTTTTGCGGTCGCCGCCCAATCTTATCGAGCAACTCTGCAAACCCTATTTAAATAAATGTGTAAGTGCGAAGCAAAGCTGAAACTGACCGAGTGAGGTGAACGTCGCCATTAGTTTGGTATTCAGTGAGGCATGAAACTCTGTTCAGCAAAAATGATTTCTAGCGGAAGATATTATACAAGGACAATGGTTATTGAAGGTTATATTTTAAGTATCATTTTACAGAGATAATATTTTTCTTCTTTTTTTTAGCTGTAAATTTTCAAGCCTCACTTTGAAAACTTTTACCAAGTCGACAAATATTGGATTACATTATCTTCTTTTTCTTACTCCTTATTCAATGAACCATTGTTTAATATGAATTTTCACTCATATTTATCTAATATTTATAGTATATGTAGACTAATAGTCTGAGTGATATCGATATTAAGGCTGTCTGTTCGTTTTAATTCTTTTATCAATCAGAAGAAATATTGAATTATTAGCAAGACCTGTAGATATATCACATTATGAGGATTTAATTATTACGGCGTTTGATATGTTTACATAAGAGATATCTCAATATGTAAAAAGTATAATAATATTCTTTTAACACTCGTTCGCTCTTCTTTCCTTCCTTTTCATATTTTCATTATGCTTGATTGAAACAGATTAGCGTTATCGCTACTGCGGACTCAACCCTTCTCTTTATCTTTCCCCTACCCTCTTTCGTACTTTGTTTTTCCTTCTTCCTTATCTTATGATATTTTTTCTGTGTAGCATGTCATTTATCTTCCTCTTTTTTCTTTACAATGAAAACAGAATGGTCCATTATATAGTTGAGGTGACGAAAATCATAAGGAATAAGCATTCTGCGGATAAGCAACACCAGACACTCAGGATTTAAATTTTTGGATTTAACCTTGAAGTATTTGGACGGTGTCATTTTTAACTTGAGGGTGTTGTAAGATTATAAAGGTCGGAAGATTAAGGAACACCGGTATTAATATGTAGCAAGCTGGGTGTTGTATATATTTTATATAGGTTTACACAACTTACTAACTTTTAAACAAAACTCAACACAATAACAGAATCAACGGAGTCGTATTAAAATACAATCTGTATTAAAATAGAATTACAGACATGTATAATAGCATACCGGGCATAGTCCTTTCTTTATATTGTGGTATTAATAGTTCATATTTTTATCTTGTTTTGTTTTGCTGATACTGGAGCTGATTTGTTGCGCTGACCACTCGTCTTGTCATTCTCTGAACTACTGAAAAATTCCCGCTTTTCCTTTTTGGCGCTTGATTTTGAATTCAGCGTTTGTTGTTATCCGTTACTGCATTTTTGGAATTCTTACTCCCCTTTTTTAATATAATCGGCAACTGCCATTTTATTAACCATTACAAATACATTGATATTGCCTTCTTTTTCTCATTTTTTACTGAATTAACCATTGTCTAATATGAATTTTCACTCATATTCATCAAATGTTTATAGTATATGTAGACCAATAGTCTCTGTCATATCGATATCAAGGTTGTCTCTTCATACTGAGAGTGAACTCTTTTATTCGACATGGTAAGTACGTATTTACTCAACCCTCACAAAACGTCCTGTTCCCATTCTGGAGCTCTGGGGAGTGTGGAGTACCCCATTCATTACCATTAATCCCAGGTTCTCTCTATCCTGGAGTGGTAGTACTTGTTAGTGTCCCATCTAAGGGTTAAATAGAAAAAATGAGTTTAAAATGTTTAAAAAATTTAGTTACAAAAATCAATGGTTTTAACCCTACCTGATCTTGCCCGAGTGAACTTTCTTGAAATATCTGATTATTTCACTGTGATGGTCCAGAATACTGTTAATGTGTTGTAGATAAGTTTCATTTGATATTAAATGATTTGTGTCATATCTTTGGCTATACTCATATTCTGAAAATTAATGCTGGTGGAATATCATATAAACATGGGGATTTCATAATTTTCGACGTTTGGACCCATTTTTATCTATCAATTATATATTGCCTCAATACATTTTCAATTTTTCTGAATTTTTTAGATGAAGCTTGATAATTTGTATAATTTGGATTTTTCTGAATATTGTCATCTTATCAAACTCAGTAACTTTCTCGAACTCTTAAACCTTCTTGTCGAACTCGGGAGCCTTCGAAATCAAAATAATAGATTTTTAGTATTTTGAAAAAGGAAAAAAATGAAGGTATATTTTTCTCCAGAAACAGTTTGCTCTGCTAGTTTAGTGCAAAAACTTTTCATATTTCCTTTACTTCATTACATATATATATATATATATAATATATATATATATATAATATATATTAATATACTTACTAGTAAAAAGGACAACAGGTTTTTAGGTTACAATGCTGAACACTGAGACGAAGCCATTTATGTTTTAAATCTTAAAACCTTGTTCATATCTTAGATTTTAAAAATATAATAGGATTCCATACACAAAGGACTACAGATTCTCTTAGGGAGAAACATCTAACATCCTCCCGTTCCCCAAGGAAGAATATCTGTTGAATGAGACATCTGAATTGATAAACCGATAAGGATATGCCACCAAACAGCGTTTAAGTTCGTTAGCTCCAGATTAATAAATAAATAAACAAATGTATAATTAAATGGATTTTGAAAGTGCTATCAGCAACTGTTGCACATCCAAGCTTATTGATGCAGGTGGGACAGGGTTGGCGCTTACAGGATAAAAATATAACGTGAATTCGGTTTTGAAAAGGAAGCATATAACATTTAGGCACATCTAAAATTGATAGTAACCCAACGAATGTGTTTGCTGTTTGTATAGGGAATATTATTTCTATTTCTATTAACTAAGATTTCATAACACACACACACACACACACCACACACACATATATATATATATATATATTATATATATTATATATATATATATATATATATATATATAAATGTGTGTGTTAAACAAGGCTTACATTTTATATATGACGAGTTACTTTTCGATCTTTTTATATTTGCTGACCAATTTTCTAATATCGGAGGATATTCTGTTCATTATTACACACCAGTTTTCATCCCTAGTACTTTCAGCACGCCAAAGTGCCATCATCAGGGGTAAATGTAATTGAATGTATTCTTGATTTATCTAAACGAAGTTTGTGCTTAAAAACTCATACTATTTCTAATTAGATCATAACAATCTCTAATATCTATTCGAATCAAAAAGTAAAATAGAACAAGTATTTTAAGACAAATAATCATATTGGTTTGAAAACTTAAAAAGAAACTCAATATAATGTATCGTCCATTTTATTTAACACCAACTGTATGAAAAATGCTGGCCAGATATATATTCACTTTGGTAAATACTTATTTTAACTTATAAATAAGGTTGTTTTCCTTTCGAAATACTTTATAATACTTCCAACCTATATTTCTAAACTTATTAATAAAAAAGTAAGCACAAAATATTAATATGCTCAAAAATGTTTATACCTTCACTAATACACGTATTGTTTAAAAAAAAGTAAATGGAAATATTACCTTAAACAACGTGGTCTCAGATAAGCGTATTCATCAGAAACAGTAAGCCTGGTTGTCGGTAAATCCATTGCGATAGCAGAGATTTTAACCAGATATAACGTAAAAACCGATATATGCATCAAGATCAATTGAAAAATGCAGCCCTAAAATCTAAAAAATATTAACTGCCGGGAATCAGAGCCAATTGACAATCCGGACGGTCTATGGAGGGACCTGGTTGGGTTTCGTTTGTTGAATTTTATGGCACGTCAACCTTTGTTGAATTATTTTATGCCCTAGGCGTTTTGTTCTATTTATGCTTTATCGGTATTTAGATTTATTTTAAAACACAATTTTTAACACAATTTGCAAACTCACTTTGTCTTCTATTTAACACATAGATGGGACCCTAACAGGTACTACCACTGCCAGACAAAGTGGACATGGGAGTAATGACGATGGATGAGTACTCCACATTTCCCAGAGCTCCAGAATTGGAATTTCTCCACCAGATAGTTTAACGTTATATCCAGCGCATTAAACCCCGACCCACTGCTTTCTAGCACATATATGATACAAAAAAGTTAGGCTCTATCATAAGAGCAGTAAGTTCCGGAATATCAAATAGGTTTTAGGGCCTCACGTGACCAGTCGATGGATAGGAAAAAATCATTTTGATGTATTTTTATAATAAGTATCATTTCCAATGCATTTTTTTAAAACAAAAATCACTTTTATTTCTTTATATAATAAAAATCATTTCAAATGCATTTTTATAGTAAAAAAAACATTTTCTGTACTAAAAAATCATTTCCAATGTACTTTTATAGTAGAAATAATTTCAAATATATTATAGCAAAAAAACATTTCTAATTTCCACAAACAGTATATTCGAAATAGATTCTGAAAATACTTGAAGATATTCTTGAAGCCGAATCAAACAGGTATCATGAGTAAAAAAATTATAGGTCTGTAATTTTTTGTCTTTTACAATCACCGAACGCATCTCCCAGAGATAACCAACTTCACACACACACACACACACACACACACACACACACACATATATTATATATATATATATATATAATATATATAGTGTGTGTGTGTGTGTTTGAAAATGGGGTAGAAAGTAAAATAAAGAGTGAGGCACGCCTTTGTCTATCGAGGAATTACATTGTGATAAATTAGATTAATTCATCGTAATTTTATCGATCTGAACGGTGAAATCTGCGTAGGTTTTCTGCCTACACCATTTTATTGTATATATATATATATATATATATATATATATATATATATATATAATACACACTAATTCGGGTATTTTCATAGTGTAGAGCTCATATGCGTCTTGGGGTTGATATGTCAGCTGGTTCTTGTGTATTTGTCTATTCACACACATTCTGTTTCACAATCGAAAATATACTTATGAACGCATACATAAACACAAATTATTGTACATATAGACACACACACACACACACACATATATGTATATATATTTGTGTGCATTTGGTTGTACATATACATATATATGAGTTTTTTTTCATGTATATCTATATATATATATATATATATATATATATATATATGATAAATAAATATATAAAGATATTACATATCTATCTATCTACCCAGTCTGTTCCCATCTATTCTATCTACCCCATTCTGTTTCCCCATCTATCTATCTATCTAACATTCTATCTACCTATCTCTGCCCGTATGTATGCATATGTGTGTATGTGCATATATATGGTACATATGCAGGGGATGCGGAATTTATTAGGTATGTGTAAATACCATTATGTATGAGTGTACGAGTACGAATGGATGTATGAACATGCGCGCACACATCAATCTATGTATGTGTGTGCACGTATATGCATGTATAAGTGAAACTACGAGCGTGAGTATTTGCGTACATACTTGGAACCTTTTACCATCCCCGATTTAACATCTGACCAAATTCCACAACCCATACCCCAACCCACCCAGAGTATACAAAATATTTGAAACCTTAATATTAGAATTATTTAACATCCTTGATTGTATCGCCTCGCACCCACACACCCCACCTAAACCGTTGACAGTTCCCATTTTTACATGTCAACATCCGTCCAACAAAATACACACTCCCACGCACACATATGCATGCGAATACAAACGCTCACACTTCAGTATTGTTCAGTCGTTGCACACTAGTAAATCAATGTGAATGTGTGTGGAACCCACCGATTTGTATACACATCCTTTGCACTGTCCATAAACACACATACGCATCCCCTAATACACTAAATACATACGCATATCACTTCATCCAATCATAAACATCTTAGGCTCGTAAAAACCTTTTGAATTTTTCGATTTTTTCGATTTTCCTTGTATTCGGATCAACGTCACCTGATGAATTCATGCGATTTTGCCTGTGTGAAACCTAAGGTTGTGACTGTTCTATTGCCATCAAATAGATAGATATGTAATTCCTTTATATATTTATTATATTATATAATAGCTTTATTCTTTATATCGAACACTCTCCTAATACTACTGCAATTTGGCGCACCATTCCAGTGAAAGTTGAAGCGGTGACTATCCCAGACTATAGTTATATATATCTGTCGGAGGGGAGTCGTTAGTATACATCGCTGAAGAGACTTAATAAAGTCGAAACAGTCTGTACGGTGTTCTGCATAGCGAGCCATCCTTTGCGGGATTTACTTGTCAAGTTTATTTTCTATAATTATCGAATTTTATACGATACATGCATTTATAATTGCCTTCAAGCAAAAATATAAATAATAATTTATTCAACATTGCTTCTAAAAACAAACATCCAAATCTTATTCACTTCGCGAAGAGCTAACGGCCGGGTTTTGTTTTATAAATAAACGTCTACTTGCTCCCTATGGCAGGGGCGTGTAATAGTTTCCTTGACAAGGTTAATTTCGCAGGGATTGTTCGCTATGTACCCGCGCGGCCGAACGGATATGGTCTCTGACTATGCTGTGAAGTCCCGGTTTCGATTCCTGTCGGAGGGGAGTCGTTAGTATACATCGCTGAAGAGACTTAATAAAGTCGAAACAGTCTGTACGGTGTTCTGCATAGCGAGCATCCTTTGCGGGATTTTACTTGTCAAGTTTATTTTCTATAATTTATCGAATTTTATACGGATAATGCATTTATAATTGCCTTCAAGCAAAAATATAAATATAAATTTATTCAACATTGCTTCTAAAACAAACATCCAAAATCTTATATATATATATATATATATATATATGTGTGTGTGTGTGTGTGGTTGTACATATAGAATTGAGTTTATATATATATATATATATATATATATATATGAAATTTTGTGTGTGTGTGTGGTTGTACATTAAAAATTTGAGTTTTTTCATGTGTGTATGTATATGATATTTGTGTGTGTGGTTATACATATACATGAGTTTTCTTTAGATATATGCCTGTATATATATATAATGCTTGCGTGTAAGGGTGTGAACCAAAATATTACTTTAAATAATACATTTAAATAAAGTAGAGAATAAGTAAATAAAAGAATGAAATTTTAATTTTGCGGTCCACCGATGTCCGTCATTCGAAATCAATTTCTGTTTTTTTTGTTTTGTGACAAGCCAAGGTATTGATGAGCATAACTATGGAAACTATTGGGACAATAAACCCTGTCAGAATTATGAACGATGGATTCATTTCCAAACTAACCAAGAAAAACTAATTACAAGGCAGCAGTTTCGCACCACCGAATTCAAGTCGATATCTCATTCTGTAAAATGATAAGGAAATATGAAACATTGCCGAAAAGAAAAAACTAAGAAAATTAAAACAGGAAGGAACGTCAACAATAACATCAGATTGTCAGGAATTTTAAATTAAGAGAAACTTTATTGTTCTATGGTCATAATCTATAAGGGTATACTTTTCATGATATGCGTCTATTTGTCATTTCATATATTTAATTTAAAAAAGTTCTATTATTAAATCGAAAAGTACAAATTTCAAAAGTTTAGGGAAAGCACGGAATGCTATAAACAAACCGGAGGTCGGTGGTACAATGGGTATCGACGAAGGAAATGGATACGGCGAGACGAGTTCAAATCCTGGACGAATCTGATTGAATTGCACATATTCTAATACTCTTAGGAAAGGTATTAATCCAACTATTCTACTTCCAGTTATGTGTAAATAGTAGGTTAGATGTGGCTCTTTACCCTTGGCTAGGAACCCGGGGTACGAGTAGAAAAACTTTGAATTCACACCTGTTAAACTCCGCTTATGAAATTGAACTAATCTAGAAAAAAACTTTGCATTGCAAAAAATTAAATAAAATCGACCTTATGTCAACACTATGGAAGCGAGTGGTGTAATGTTTAGTCATGGGAAATGGACTCGTCACCCCGAGTTCAAATCCTGGACGTGGTAATTGTATTTCACATAGGGCTAATACCATTGGGAAAGGTATGGATCCATCTCTCTCTCCAGCTATGGATAAATAGTAGGGCAGACTGGGCTATTTAACTTTGGTTAGGCAATCGGTCAAGTAGAAGGAAAACTCTGAATTCAAACCTGTTAAAATCCGCTTAAGAAATTGACCTTGTCTCAAACCCTGCTCGTGTGGAGGAGTGGTAAATAAATAAATATATCAACACTCTTTTCGTGCGAATAATTTTCATGGTATCAACTTACAAGAATCGGTGGTCACTACTGCTGATCTGTGACTTAGAAGAATGTATCAAAAAACAAAAAAAAACACAAAAAAAACAAAACAAACAAAAATAACAACAAAAAAACTCCTAGTTGTATGTTAGTAATATTTGCTTAAAATGGCACACGAAATTCAATTTATTGTAGAACCCCTGGTTTACCAAGTGGTCACCCATCTAAACATGTCCATTCGGTAATACATCATGAGCTGATAACATTCTTACATAGTGTTGCATAGTGGGATTTCATTGAAATTAGTTTTTTTAGTTATAGTTATAATTCTATACTTATTCTTACTGTTCAACTATTCTCTTATGAGGATATGGTTGGTTTGCTTTTCTCAACCGGAGTAGCTTGGTATTTCTCGAGCGGTTGTTTGACAGGCATTTTCACCTGGATGCATTCTCGCTGTTCTTCGAGAATCTAGAATAACTTGGAAATCTCTTGAGGATGTCTCGTGTCGTTGCTATTTTTTACTAACAAACACAAGACGTTCTTGTTTCTTTTTTTCTAGCTCATTTATTTTATCGCAAAGTAACAATAATTCGGAGAACAAATACTCATCTTGCGGTCTGTTATCCTTCTAACTCTTAGCCCAGACTGTCAGCTCATTACTCTCTCTTTCTTTCTGTTGGCATCCATTCGACCAATCCAAGATCAACAGGCAGCTTTTCATACGTCATCCCCAAAATTATAGTAGGTTGTCGCATTCTTATCTATAATTTTGGTTTTATTCATCTAATTATTTTACACAAGCCCTTGAAAAGATAATCGTCCTTAAATCTGCCCATGAACACAATTATAGAATATACTGAATGGATCGATCTCACTGCTCAATAATAGTTGGACTTTGATCTGAGCTTGCTAACCTTTCACATAAAGAATAGATGACATAAAATCTAACACAGCTTTTATTTTTGAATAATCCATAAATTAATGCTTATTTCAGTGAGAATTAAAAGGCAGTAGTAGTTAACATGTAAGGCACAGATGAAATATCTGACTCTAATTAGCTAACGAAATTCACCTCAACCAAGACACCGTACACTTGTGAAGATCTTAAAAGAAATAAGGTCGTCGTTCTTTGTCCCTCGCCACTTGTTCTTTTATACTTCAGTCTGGCCGAGACGTCACAACTCTCATCTCGTCAGCTACGAGACTTGCCACTATAAATTGCCGCCTTAAGGACACTCACGATTTTTACCGCCACAAACTAGTCGGACCTCGTCACAGTTTTGTTTTTCCGCTCACACGTGCAACATACCACCCGCTGTCTCTTCGATTCGACGGACCGTTGTTGGCTTCATCAAGGTTCGTGAATTTTGTCCTTACTATCTCACTCCCACTGAAGTAAGGAAAAATACCACCTGCAGTTGTAACATTGTAGAGTCGATTACAAATAACGTGTATGTAATCTCTATTCGTGACGTGGCAGGATCCATTTGGAAATGT
>CM042141.1:52369831-52375307 GCA_023376005.1 Doryteuthis pealeii | reverse complement strand
GTCGTATATGGTTCTAATCGCACTAGCTTGAAGAGAGTAATTCACAACATTTTACGTCACTAGTCTTTCCTTATTTAGACAACATGGATGACCAACAAACTAATAGATACGTGTAATCACAAGTTGGTGAAGAAAGTTTTCTTCCTTTGGAACAGAGATGGGTCCTGGCAATAATAGGGCGAGAAAGTATTCACAATTCATCACACGAGTAGAGCTGGCAGAATGGAACTTCACCACCCAGTATCAGATAGTCAGTTTAATGTTTATATCCCAACAGTAAGGTAAGGATTCATCGTTAACCAACGATATGATTAAAGGGATTGCCCCGGCTAATAGGCAATCAAGCTTTAGGACAAATCAAATAGGTGCAAAGGCCTGATGTGAAGCCCAGTAGCGAATTAATCGAAGGGGGCTTAACTGCACCTTTTTGACGTCTAGCCGTTCCTAAAGGGACCAATTGAGAAGTGATGCAATTGTTACGAGGCCAACCAGGGTCCAACCGGTTAAACTTCAACTCATAGGGTCGTCTACAATACTATTGCTCGAAATGGAGAGTAGTGTCCGCGCATGTCAGGCGGAGTCTTAAAACGCTCTCTTCTGTAGATCTGGATAGCACGAGTGAAGTTCAAAGCCCCAGCAGAGACTGATACCGATCAGGGGAAACAATGAAATTCTTACGTTAGGGTCGAATTTGATTTGTATAAGAATTATTTAGCATCAGAGTACTAAAACTCAGGTTTCAAAAGTAAATAAGATTTATAAGATAAAATAGTTGTATTGCAGCTAAAGCAAACTTTTTGGGTTGTTAGGAGAAAGAAAATACTGTAAAAAAAATTAGATTTAATTATTTTATTTAGTTTGTTTATTTGTTTGGGCAATCTCATTTTTTTATGCATCCTGCAGTCCAATATTTAACAAAAACTCTTTGCACAAACTTCAAATATACGAAAAATCCCACAAAATACCACATTTTGTGTTAAGTATAATTATCATACACCCCAATTAGTTCCCAAAATGCCATCTATATCAATCAATATTTATAATCCAGGACGAAACACGAGGAGTTCCCAAAAAGTTTCGCCCCTCCGGTAATCATCCTACAACCATCCTATCGTATTGTGAAAAGAATGGACACGCAAATGAACCCACACACTGATGTATGTACGGAGAGATATGCCAAAGGAAATTGGACACCGAAATGATGTTAATTTTTAGAATAGGATGTTTATTATCCGTAGATACTCTTCAAATTGGGGTCTGATACTTTTCTCAAGTGTGTCTACACAAGCATACTTATGTACTGCATCGCCCAAGATAGAACGTTTACTTGGTATTCTCTCTAACCATTTTCAGATGGAGGAACAACATTAAAATGTAAGCTAGCGAGTAAAACGAACTGATACATGAGATATTATTTTTCCACGTAATTTGTGGTCATCCTTTTTCTAACTACTAACTTCATCCCTTACACCTTTTGGCTGGGCTCGTTAAGTTGATATTTATGACGACCGTGGTCTGCAAAAACCACCCGTGTTTGGCCACGCTCAGGTAACAGAACCCAAAACCGTTGATTGCTTATTAGAGATGGAAATACCCTGGTGGTGAAGCAGTCCATTAAACGTGACACTCCCACATTGGCCCTCCTTTGACCAGTTGATCGACTGTTCTTGCCCTAAAGACAGCCGATCCGAGAGGCACCAGCTCTATCCGACTCAATGGCGGGATATTTATCAATTAATTACAGAGTCAGGGCACGGAGATGTCTGTATTTTTTATTCATAAGTTCCTATTACTCCTTATGACAAACCCTGAACCCTTTTTTCCCATGTATGTGGCTAGAAGGCGGCGGGGCCGCGGACAGGGTAGCGGTCTTGTAGTCTTGAGAATGACGTTAAAATCTATCTAAAGGTCAAGTACTTGGAGCTCATAGGAGTATGACGTAATCCCTTGACCATTGAGCATTACCTCAGGGTTCAGCTCTGAACCGGAATGGCTGTAAGAGCTTTAAGGTCCTATAATAGAAGGAAGGGAATAGTAATGGGAGGCGAACTAGACCTCGAATCAACAGCTACCCGCCGAGGGAACCAAAAACAAGCGAGGTCTCCGTCTTCTCACACAGCCAGCACCATCTTGTTGTCAACACAATTCTTCGTCTAGCAGCTGGAAAATCCGTCCGTCCGTAGTTCGAAATAAATCTTTAGCAGTTCAAAATCAAATTTCCTATTGTAGTTTTGTTTCTGTTCGAATACGCTAAAATCCATTTCTTTAACTGGGTCGTTGCAAAGTGACTTCGTCGTCCGACTGTACTTGCTGCTGCTGACTGCCCCAGGCTCCGACTCACTTGTTAATTATCATGGGCAATATTAGCCAAACATCCCGGCAGCATCAAGATCGAACCTCGCGTCCGGTTCCAGACTCCGCCCACCCACAACGCATTTGATTTTGCATGGCGGGAGGACCGCGAGTTCGATTCCGGTAGGCAAGACAATGTCTGCGATTCTGTTTTCCTTTTCGTCGTTCTCCCGTCACCACCTCATCATATAAAGAAATGTGAAAAAGTGAGTTAAAATTTGGGTTTAATAAATTGAGTTTTTAAAATAATTGATGTATCTTATTAAGAATGAATAGTAAAAAACGGCTTTCGGCATACATTATAAACGAACGTAGGGTTTTGACATGCCAATCTAAAAACTCATAGCGCAGCCAACCGAACTAATACGAACGACGATGACAACAATATCGCTACTAACTCAACTTATACCTATAACCCTAAATGAGCTACTCAGAATATTTACCACGCCAACACATCCTCCTTACAGTTGGGTTTAAATACCTGTTAAAAATAACTACTATGTATTTTCAATTGGGAATTCCCAGTCAAAATTATTTAGATAACCTAAATCATAATTTATTCTCAGACAATTTAGTTATTCTTTGTTGAATATGTATTCTACATCTAACTACAGAATAAAAGTCACTTACTCACGTCCCTTTAATATAGGTAGTGAGAATGTCACCCGTATGATGACTACTAAGCGAAAATCTTTAATAATGACATAGATAGTGGTGATTTTGATGCGTAAATGCTCCTAGAATTGAGCAATATATATATATTATATATAATATATATATATATATAATATATAATATATATATATATATATATCAATATATATATGGGCGTATTTTCTTGCAACCAATCTTGTGTTCTAAAACGATGTGTTTCTATTTCAAGATGTTAAGCACTGTATCCTACATAAAAATCCGTGTTTGTTGCTCGTGACCGAATTGAAAATTTATCGTCGCGTAAGTGGGCCCTTAAGTATCTAGCTTTAAGAAGTTTGAGTAATTTTATCTCCTACTTTTACATTGCTGGCTTGGTTTAAAAACAAATAAAGTTGTTGGTAAATCTCTATAGACGTGTCGGACTCCATTGGTGTGTTGTGTGTGTGTGTGTGTGTGTGGGTGTGTGTGTGGTGTGTGGTGTGTGAGGTATTACTTTCCGATATGTAAGGTAGCGTCTAATACAGGAACATGTAATTTCTATACTTAACAGTTCTATTTATCCTAGGCTAGATATATTTTTGGGCTGGACGTATTTCCTCCGCTGTTCTCCGTGGTGTCTGAAACTACTTTGGTCGTTTGGGATGCCTGTCTTGGGTCGTTGCTTCGTCTTCATTAACGAACACAAACATGTTTGTTTTTAGGATTCATGTGGCCAATTTTAGGCTCCAGGTGAGAGCAGTTTACAGTGGAGATCCTTGTGGATTAAGTGTGATCGTGTTTAAGAAGAATCCTTAACCGTTGGTCCGTGATAAGTAGAAATCCTCAAAATGCGTGTCCGTTTGTCCAGAATCCTAAGAATCCTTTGTGTTTGTCAGTGTCAAGCAGAATCTTTCCTCCATTGGTCCGTTCATTCGTGTAAGCATGAGCAACTGAAATGCCAATCTACCAAGGCTTTATATAGTTTACTAACCATATATTTGAGCATGGTGATTGGCCAATTCATATTCCACGTAAGACTCGAATAGTCCAGGAATTTAAGTTGAACTCCAGCACACCTTATATACCAATTATTCCAACAGTTGTTCTTTTTTCGCGCACGTGCTTGTGTGTGTGTTATATTTCAAAATGACTGTCAATTTCATTGATAGAGCGTGTATATTTTGAGTTAAGGGTAGTGTGGACATGGACTCGAAACCTGTTTAATGACATTGTCTCACCTTTGCGAGACTCCATCTCCCCGCTACCTTTAACTCATATATATTCTTGTCTGAGTGAGTTCAGCATAATTTAATCTCCCCTTATCCCTATTCACTTAAAGGCATTAACCAGACATTTTTAAGATTCTAAAATTGTTTTTATATAAGGTCATCAAATAAAAAATAGATATAATATACAAGACAAGGTAGAGAAATATACCACATTCATAATTTTATATACGTTTTACAAAAAGGATCCGGACTCTATTTGGACATACTTCCATGTTTACGTAGTGTACGGTACACACCCGGCCCTGAGGATCGGTTTAGCTCAGTCGGTAGAGCGTTGGCTGAAACGACAAGGTCCCTAGTTCCATATCCCAACTCAGCGTATGAGTAGTGCAGGTATCTGTGCGGTAAAGAAAGGAGCTGGATGGTAGCTGTGGAGCTCCACCTCAGAACGACAAAAAAATTAAATTTCTAGCGCTAGTAAAAAGTGGATAGACCCCTCGCTGATGGTTGATAAGTAAAGTCGTTGGGTGGCCTAAATCGGTATCAACCAATCAGCGAGGGAGTCTAATCCACTTTTTACTAGCACTAGACAATGGATTTTTATCGCCTGAGGTGGAGCTCCACAGCTACCACAGCTTCCTTTTTTACCGCACAGATACCCTGCGCTACTCATACGCTGAGTTGGCGATATGGAACTAGGATCCTTGTCGTTTCTAGCCAACGCTCTACCGACAGAGCTAAACCGATCCTCAGGACTTCGGGTGTGTACCTGTACACTACGAAAACATGGAAGGTATGGTCCAAAATAGAGTCCGATCCGTTTTGTAAAACTTATATAGAATTATGAACTGTGGTATATAACGTAAAGTCGTTGGGTGGCCTCTAACAAACCGTATTACGGTACACACACGTACACGCGTCCATGTTTGTTTTGGTGTGCACCCTGTGTGTGCATTTCTATTATATATGTATAAAAATGGAAATTCGGATCATTTTTGATTTCTAACAGACTACAGAATAACACTGTCAATATGTTTAATATTAGGTTTATAAACCAAGAGCAGTTGTATTTAATAATCAAAAGATACAGATCCTCCTTGAGAAAAATAATTTTTCCATATTGTTTTTGGTGTATAGTTATAGGACAGAATATATCCACATGGATATGTTATGATTCCTGGTTTGGCTCATGTACGACCTGATGGTTTTCCCCCAGAGTTGACAGACACGGTGATAGTTATTTGTGTTTGATAACATATATA
>CM042141.1:52357331-52364831 GCA_023376005.1 Doryteuthis pealeii | reverse complement strand
TCTCTCTCTCTCCTCATCCTTACATTATCTTCGATTGAAACAGATTAACGTTATCACCTCAGCGCGCTCATCCCCTTCTCTTTCTTTCTGTTGAATTTCTGACCGCCATTTTTGACCAGTTGTAAGAACTTAAAGTAAGTAAGTCCTGAAATCTAGAATCCTTTGGTGAGTGAATAAGTCCCGCAATACAGAATCCTTTGGTAAGTCCTATGAGGTCCAGTGAGATAATCACATGAGGCCCGTACTCCACGAGTGTCCAAAGTGTAATGCCTAAGTGTTCTCAGACCTTCAGTATATATAAGAATATCAGCAGCTGAGCGCTGTCAGTGACTGGTTAATGGGTTGGTCACTTGGGAAAGGTATGAATTCTACTCTCCCTCCAGCTATGGGTAAATAGTAGGGCAGACTGGGCTCTTTAACCTTGGTTAGGCAACCAGTCTAGGAGAAGGAAAACTCTGAATTCAAACCTGTTAAACTCCGCTTAAGAAATTGACCTTGTGTCGTATCCTGCTCGTGCGGAGGAGTTGGTAAATATATATATATTAAAATCCCTAGGCACCTCACGTGGTGTAATGGTTAGCAAGTTCGCTTCGCAGACCATTGTTAGTGAGTTCGATTCTCACTGGCTGCCCCATGTTTCGGGCCTTGTGCCATATCTAAGCTAAGCTTAGTAAATAACTATATATTAAAATCCCTAGGCACCTCCCGTGGTGTAATGGTTAGCAAGCTCGCTTCGCAGACCATTGTTAGTGAGTTCGATTCTCATTGGGAGCCCCATAATCCGGCCTTGTGCCATATCTAAGCTAAGCTTAGTATTTTAAAGGCACTTCAGGTTGTGTAATGGTTAGCAAGGAAGACTGGCAAACCATGACTAGTGAGTTCGAGTCTCACTGGGTGCCCCTTACATTCGGCTTTGTGCCATATCTAAGCGAAGCTTAGTAAATAACTATATATTAAAATCCCTAGGCACCTCACGTGGTGTAATGGTTAGCAAGCTCGCTTCGCAGACCATTGTTAGTGAGTTCGATTCTCACTGGCTGCCCATGCTTCGGGCCTTGTGCCATATCTAAGCTAAGCTTAGTAAATAACTATATATTAAAATCCCTAGGCACCTCACGTGGTGTAATGGTTAGCAAGGTAGATTTGCAGACCATTGTTAGTGAGTTCGATTCTCACTGGCTGCCCCATACTTCGGGCCTTGTGCCATATCTAAGCTAAGCTTAGTAAATAACTATATATTAAAATCTCTAGGCACCTCACGTGGTGTAATGGTTAGCAACGTAGATTTGCAGACCATTGTTAGTGAATTCGATTCTCACTGGGTGCCCCATACTTCGGGCCTTGTGCCATATCTAAGCTAAGCTTAGTAAATAAATATATATTAAAATCCCAACACTTTCTCCCTTGATTATAGTTTTCTGTGTTGCATGCCCTTTTTTGTCCTGTATTTGCTTCTAATAAAAACGGCATGGACTCATTATTTAGCTTAGGTGACGACACCCATAAGAAATAAGAATTCGGTGGATAAGTAATAAAAAAACAAGGATTTACAGCTCTGCACTTAATCTTAAACGAGTTGGTCGGTCTATTATTAACCAAAGAGTGTTTCAAGATAATAAAGAAACACAAGTATTAATATACCGATGATTTTTTTTTTCATTATTGTGTGTACACTGTATATACAACTGTAGCAACGTTTTAGATCGGTATTGTTAAATATTTTGCGCAGAATACTAGACATTGCGTTCGAGTGGCTCAATCTAGGCCGTATAACATAGAAATGTAAACCACATATTACAATTGATATTGTCATGAGTCCGCGATCGGCAGGGAATATCATACTCCAAGGAATATGAGAATGGTTTCAGGGTTATGAAGACTACTTCACTGCTCTGGCCCGACCGCTAAATACCGCCCGTCTCTATGCCAATGCGTACTTACCGGATGTGCTTAGCAAACAAATTCGCTGTTAAGAACATGCACCACAAACATACGAAGGATTTTCAAAAGTATTTTGACAGAAAATTTCATTTTCTATCACAAAAGTTTAACGAAGACATGTGCCCAACTGGGAAGTGTTGATACCTGGTAAATGTGAAAGTGAGTCAGTATATAAAAATCGATAAAATCTATATATGTGAAAGTTGTCGAACACTTTAGCAAGCGCCCATGTAAGTATTCGCTAAGCGTTGCCAAGTATGGCACATGTTCACAAAGTGGAGCATACGGCGGGGGATTTATTGCAGCCAAACGCCCTGCGAAACGAACTCGTTTGTGCCCTTCAAATGTTAACATTGTAAGCGGTCAATGCACACACACACACACTCATACATATATACATGCATATACACATGTACATACAAAAACGTACATATTCACACACATATATATTACATACACATGTACATACAAAAACGCACATATTCTCACACATATATATTATATATACATATACATACAAAAACGTACATATTCTCACACATATATATTATATATGTATATACATACAAAAACGTACATATTCTCACAGATATACATACAAAAACGTACATATTCTCACACATATATATTATATATGTACATATACATACAAAAACGTACATATTCTCACAGATATACATACAAAACGTACATATTCTCACACATATATATTATATATGTATATACATAAAAACGTACATATTCTCACAGATATACATACAAAAACGTACATATTCTCACACATATATACATATAACATATACATACAAAAACGTACATATTCTCACACATATATATTATAATACACATATACATACAAAACGTAAAGATTCTCACACATATATATTATACATGCATATACACATATACATACGCACATTATATATATATATATATATATATATATATATATATTATATATATATATATACTCTTGCTAACATATATGAAACAATTATGACTGGGTAATTTCATCGGCAAACAGAAAATAAATTCCTGAAGGGATTTGGCTAATGGAAAATTCACGGGATGATTCTCAAAAACACAATCTTCTATTTACCCTAATTTTTTAATCATATTTCTTAAGAATTATCTTTTCGCTTTAACCAATAGATTAGACCGCCTAACAGGTGCTACCACTCAGGTAAATAGTGGACCTGGGAGTAATGGCTATTAAGAGGTATTCTGCATTCTCCAGAGGTCCAAAATGGGAACTTCATAATTATATGCAGTTTAACGTCATACACAGGACACTAAGGCTCTCAGCAACCACCCTCTAACAAATATATATAATAAAAAGTGTTGGGGGTATGCCATAAAGGAAACAAGGCTGGAACAATCATGTAGGTGATAGGGCTTGAGAAGACCAATCGAGTGATCGGAGGGGGCCTTTTCCGACCGTCTGTCTGGCTTAAGTAAGGACCAAAATGGAATCCGTTCTTATTCATCACAGATTGGCACACACGGCCAAAAGGTGGCCCCATTGGGGGGGGGGGGTCTTAGCCTTCTGTAGAGGTGCAGTTGGTGTATTCTTCAGCTCTAGCTGACAATTTGTAATAGTAGTACATAATGATGTAGTTTATATATCATACCCAGTAGATTGAATTGTACTGTTAATTTATATAATACTAAATACAGATTAAGACGTGTTTCTCTCTGTAACATACCCCATATATATAAGATTTTTGGATGTTTGTTTTTTAGACGCATTGTTGAATAAAGTATATATTATATGTTTGCTTGAAGGCAATTACAATGCATGTATCGCATAAAATTCGATACTTTTTTTTTATTTCTTTTATAGAAAATAAACTTGACAAGTGTAATCCCGGCAAAGGATCGCTCAGTGTGTAGAACATTGTACATACTGTTTCGACTTTATCTAGTCTCATCAGCAATGTATACTAGTATACATCGCTTATGAGACTTAATAAAGTCGAAACAGTCTGTACGATGTTCTATACAATGAGCGATCCTTTGCCGGGATTACACTTGTCAAGTTTATTTTCTATAAAAAAAATAAAAAATAAAAAGTGTCGAATTTTATGCGATACATGCATTCTAATTGCCTTCAAGCAAAAAAATTATATATATATATATACTTCATACTGGGTTCTTTAAACAGGTCTAGGGGCAGAAAAACTGAATTCAAAACTCTGCTGGAAAATTACTTTGTGTCGCATACTAACCATGGAGAGTATATATATATATATATATATATATATATATATATATATATATATATATATATATACAGAGAGAGAGAGAGAGAGAGAGTTTAAGATAGTGTAGACATAGTCAACTTTGTTCGTTCATTGTAAGATTCTCAACTATGCGATGCGATCATGACATCAAGCGCTGAGTATCTCATAGGTGAGAAACTGACGGTGAGTGTTAGTGCAACTATTGACACTGTCATAAAAGAACTTGTTGGATTTTAGAGACAGTGAGAAATCTAAAGTCTAAAAAGCGATCCGATTGAAATATGAAAAAAAAGAAAATATAAATCTCTAAGTATATACATGGAATAGACGAATAGAACTTTCACATTGCATATTTATTTTGAAATTAGGAATGGAATATAAATATTAATCACGTTCTGTCCAATCTTATTCTCAAGATTTGATTTGAAATATTTATAGAAGACTTAGAATGTCCAAATAATTATAAAATTAACCTTAATTTGTATATTTTCAAACCTTTCTTCGATAGACAAAAAAAAAAAGATAATATAACCACTCCGCACAAGAAAAATAGAATGATGTACTCGGTTTGACACCTATAAATTTTCATGAAATTTGTAATTTTCATGCACTATAAAGCGTTTATTAAGTATCCATATCACTGCCAATCCTTCGAACTTATCTTTACTTTAAAATCAATGAATTCTATGAATTGAAATCTATCAAAAAAGCCAATTCAATACACTTCTAAAATTTTAACGACATTGTAGATTTTTAACACCATAATAGGTGATTAAAGTTCTCATATCTCTACCAATTCTTAGAATTGATTGCTTTCTTTGGTATCAATGAATTCTACGCATCAAAATCAATCAGAGAAACCAAACATATCGAAACTTTGAATACTTTCAAAAATAGGTGATTTATTCTGCGAATTTGGGGAATGTGTAATAACTTTTTTGTGGCCATTACTCTGAACCGGAATATCTCATGTACGGGTTGAATAGATGCAAACAATGAGTGAGGAATACGTAATAAATAAATAAATAAATAAAAGCACATTAAAGTATGCAATTAAAATAAATGGGAAAAAATGAGAGCTACAATTAAATACATTTTTAAAGACACTCGCAGTCACAACATCTTTAAATAGTGCTCGAATGGAGCTAATACAAAAAGGAGTTAACTTCATGACTCAGGAATAAAAATGGTAAAACACGCACACACATAAATGTATTTTGAAATGCGGCAATCATTACTTTGAAAGGCATCGCAACATTATATATCGGCCACTGACCATATACAGAAGCTAAATATTGCCCAAGAAACCATAAGACACGTTGAAGTCAGAATCACTGTCAAAATGAGGAAACCAAGAAAATCTCTCGCTGTCGATATAATCCAATTAGAAGTAATAAGACTGATGCAAAAGCAATGATAGACATGTTACACAATATATTTTCAGTGGTATGGAAAATCACAGAAACACCTACAGACTCGTCAAAATGTCTATAAATCCCACCCACAAGAAATGAAACAAACTTCATATACAAACATACTGATCACTATCATCTATATAGTAATACTTGTGTTCCTTAAATATACGACCGTTATCATCTTGTAACACTCTCTTAGTAAAAATAAAACCGTCCAAATCGTCCAAGATGAAATGCAAAAATGTAAATCCGTATTATCTGGTGTTATTTATGCTTATCCACCGAATACTTATTTCTCATGTGTGTTGTCACCTCAGCTAAAGATGGACCATTTTTCATAAAGAAAGAGAAGAAATAGGACATGCTACAGAGAAAAACATAATAAGAAAGAAAGAAAAAAGAAAAAAAAGAGTAGGTGAAATACTGAGAAAGTTAAATCAAGATTATTATGCTTTTTTCTATCATATTGGACTATTTAAAATAGCTCTTAAGTAAACATATAAAACGTTTTAATAATTAGATTATTATACTGTGGTATATCCACAGGTCCTGCTAGTTACTATGTATTACTGGTAAATTACTCCAAAGGGTGCTTATTAACTGAATGAAAGGCCAAACAAATCATATTTGTAAAAGTAAATGCTCAAAAGAACAAGGTGATGTATATTGATATCTGGAATATCCCTGTGAATGTTATTATATTCGGAAATGTCAATGAATTCACATTTTTGTAATAATTATTATCAGTAATCTTATCTGATATATGGAGAGCTCTAGATTCCTCAGTTTTCAGTAGACTCCAACAAAACTATGGAAATGAAGGTAATTTTCAAAGGCAATCATTGATGGTCTCTGCTACGGTCTAATAATTCCAATAGCCATAGAAACATGAAAGATAAAACTGAATGTATTTAAGAATTATTGCCTCAGGACTGTTATGGGATTTTCACACAAAAATGGACGATGCAATTTGTGACTTTGGAATACCAAATACAATTACTGACATTATTAGTAAAAAAAGCGTGAATTGTATTAATAACTTGGTACTCAAGGATAATGTTACTAATAGAACAATTGGAGGACGACCATCAAAGCGATAGAATAGCCTAGTGAGAAACCTAAAATTTCATGTGTTTACTGTTAAAAAAGACAGAAGAAAATTGAAACGTAATAGCAGTGTTATTATCTCTTCGAACACAAGTTCCCTGAATAGATATGGGAAACTGGAGACCGGAGAAAGAATTGAGAATATTAAACACGCCATCACTTAATCTGCAGTGGAAAACCCTCAGTTAGAAATGATGTGAGAAATTCGGCTGGGATTTTTAGATAGAGACGGATCACTATATCCCAGTCAGGAGACCAGACCTAATGTTGATTAATAAAAAAAACAAAAAAAAACATGTCAACTTGTGGATTTTGCGGTTCCAGCAGATTACAGGCGAAGTTAAAGGAAAATGAAAAGATGGATAAATACCTGGACCTAGCCAGGTAATTGAAAAATCTGTGGAATATTAGAGGGAAAGTGATACCAATTGTAGTTGTTGCACTTGGAACGGTCCCAATAAACTTGGAAAATAGACTGGAGGAACAAGAAATCAGAGGAATAACTGAAACCATCCATACTACTGCATTGCTGCAATCGGCTAGAATACTCAGAAGAGTCCTGGAGACCTGAGGAAACTTGTTGTCACTTAATCACCAGTGAAATACCATCAGTTAACGCTGATGTGAAAAAATCAATAATAATGAGACCAGACCTAATGTTAATTAAAAAGAAGAAAATGCGACATCTCGTGGATTTTGCCGTTCCGGCCGGAAACCAAGTGGGAGTGAAAGAAAGCGAAAAAATAGATAGATACTTAGACCTTGCCAGAGAACTGAGCAAGCTTTGGAACATG